>JAKZAP010000009.1:2104608-2221060 GCA_023053575.1 Branchinecta lynchi | reverse complement strand
GAAACAGGTTATTAGGTATTAGGAAAGTGGTTTATAGGCTCTTGCCGGTACCGAAGTGAGGAAACTGTTTGTCAGAGCTCTTGTCGGTACCGAAAATCGAATCCGCGCACCGTCTCGACACTTCTAGGTTTTAGAAACGGAATGCTAAAGCGTGCCGTACCGACAAACGCTGCCTCTTTCCCAACAGAAAGTTTGCTGTTTTACCGACAGAGCTTTTGTCGGTGTCAGAAACGGAATGATAAAAGTGCTTAGGATTTTTCATGTCGGGGGGGGGGGGGCAGCTGCCCCCCACGCACTCCCCCAGTTTCGCCACTGCATAGGACTAACTGATTAGAGGCGCAGTCTCTTTCCCCTGAGAAGTGTCAGTTCGAGAGAAGACGTCACGTCTTTAAAGGACCTGTCGTACCTATAATACTAACGCAACCTACTTCCATAATCACTCCATATATTTCTAATACCCGGAGACCGCAATTTCGTACGGTACATTCTAACCCCTCTGGCAACCGAGTTGATTTTCTCACTTGCCGTTTTTTGCTACCTTCGATGTGTATCACGCTGTCAACGGTTGTCTGCGAGAAGTTTGTCCATCAGAAAAATCGGTTATGTAAATTTTTTCCTGTTTTCGATACAAGGCAACGGGTCTCAGAAAAGGCTTAAAACAGCCAAAACCGTCGGTTATTATTGAAAGCACAGCATAGTTTTAAAGTATTTAAATGTTTTAAAATACTGTAAGTTCAAGAGTAAATAGTGCGAGGGGTCCTTTAGATTTATTTTCCTTACGCCAGCAAAAAAAGGCCCTGGGTCAGGACTGTACGAAATCAAGTGTCGGGTAAGCTGTAGGCGTAACGGCTTTGCGAAATTCCTGCGAGCTGTGTATTTCCGGTTTGCTTTTTGGAAAGCGAGATTCCGCCAAAAGACAGAACTGATGGGAAGTCGATGTGTTTCTTCAAGTACTCCGACCTGACTTGCCGAGATTCCTTTCCAACTTTGAAAACCAGCGGAATCTCCGTAATTTTAAAATTTGTGAAGTGGCTTCAAGTCAAAAGAACAGATAGGATGGCATGTAATTTCTCAGCTTGGTGTTAAATAATGTATAAATAATAAAATAATGTAATGTACAGATAGGATGGAATGTGAATTCTCAGCTTGGTGCAAAATAATGTATGTTTATCTGATGTTGATTGACTATAGGCGTATTCTCGCCGTTCCCCGAGGACTCCTCGGGGAATCGAAGGGAACGGCGAGAATAGAGGGAGTCACTCCACGCGGACTCCGGGTACAGAAACAGCGAGAACACGGGGACTGCTTCCAAAATGGATTTTGCTCGAAAAAAAAATATGCTGTTGACGAAATTAGTCTGGATTCGCTTTATTATTGGTTTTGTTTATTCTGATTGCTTTTAATTAATTTTATAATGCACTAAAACCAGCGAAAACTAATTCCCCTCTGAGTCTGAAAGGGAGTCCTTTCTGATGATGGTATTGATAATCGGAGCATTCCCCGTCCGTGGGGACTCGCGAGAACAAGGGGAGTGAGTCCCCGGGACAAACAAAAACGCGGGGACTCTTCAAGTGGAGTCCTCTGGGAACGGCGAGAATACACCTTATTAGTGGAAATAAGAAGGATCTTGAGAGCGCTTATCTTTCTCAAAATCGCGATAATCAAAAGCAAAGCGCGAAGTATTCAAACAGTCTAAGCCGCGTGCATTGTCCAATCCAGATAAATAAATTTGTCCTATGGAATCTGCTAGGAATACCTGTGATGGCCACTAGTTGTGCGAGTTGTACCTACTGCTTTGAGGACTTCCCAAGTGAAAACAGCCTCCGAGAGCACCAGGAGCATTGTCATATTGTTTACATAAAGGAAGAAAATACAGAAGTTGAACTGGAGGTGAAGCCGATCTGTGACTCAGACTCAGGCAAGTATACCAATCAGGGGTGGCCCGAAGGGGGGGTGACTCACCCCCCCTGCCTTCTGTTAAGTTGTGTCAGTCGTTTATTTTGGCCTTTTGCTAAGTTGTATCAGTCGTTTATTTTGGCCTCGCCGAGGTCCCGGGCATTCATTTTAATAAAAATAATCCGAAACGTTTAAATTTTTTTTTAAATTTTGTCTCTGCACAGCTTCAGTCGTAAGCCAGTCCCCGAAGAAGTCGTTTAAACCAGGTTTTGTAACCTGATAGGTCGCAGACATGATTCATGGGGGCAGCAATGCGGCTACCTGTTCTACTCCCATGGGATTTGGATCTGCCTAACTTCGGTCTTTCAGATTTTAGCCTGTCAAAATTACAATAGGTTAGTTGTTAAAGTGAAGTCTTACTGGTAACATTGAAATACCTTATAGACTAAAAGCGAGAGACAAGGTTATGTGCATTGATTTTTGGTCATCTTTGGCTATAAGTGAAAAAAGAAGGAATAGAATTTTTAAACAGAATGGAAAAGCCATCAGAAATCAAATGACAGGAGACGAAAGAAGTGTGCCAGAACAAATCGAAAAACGTCGATTACAAAGAGAGGTTGAGGTAGGAACAACGCTTGAAAAGGACAAGGAGGATTTTAATATACACCCGAAATTCGACTCTCAGGACATGAGGGGTTCTGCAGACGCTGAAATAGCTCATTCTAGTCGGGAGGTACATTTTTGGCCTCTATGCTAGCAGAGGCGTTACTATCAAAATGTTTGGGGGGAGGGGAGAGGAGCAAAAAAAATTCCTTCAGTCAAAGCTGACTGCGAGTCGTATGTATCACTACTGACTGCGAATAATAGCACGATCAAATATGGTAGGAGCAAGGTATTTACCGACTGGCTGGTAATTTTTACCGTCTTTTTTCCAGAAAAATCGACTGATTTAAAGAAAACCGACCGTTTTTAAGAAAAATCAACTGTTTCCCAAAAATATCGATTCTTTTTACGAAAAATTTCGAAAAATCTATTTTTACCGGCTAGCCGACAACATCGGGGGAGAGGGGGGGGGGCATCCACCTCCCACCCCCTATGTGACGCCCCTGTAAGCTAGTGTTGAAGCACATCTGAAAAGACACTTATACAACTCGAAAATGATCTCTTTTATGTTTAAGATAGGACACGCATACAACTCGAAAATGATCTCTTTTATGTTTAAGATATTCTAAAAACGAACTTCTCGTCTTCATTTGCTGTGTATATAGCATATTCTGTCGCGTCAAATCAAATTCTGCAAACCAGTTTTAAGTTGCAATTCTTCAGATGTAGCTCACTGTAGCTTTACCTGCTTTAGTTTTCGGCATGAAAATACAGTGTGTCGAGTGACAAATAAAACGGTACACGGTACTTTCATTATGAAACAAAAGTACATCAAATCACCCGGAAAAAAACGCAACTCAAGTCTCGTCTGCGAACCTGGCGTCTTTTTCTGTATCTGTAAACTCCTGTCAGGCCAAGACCAAAAGTTTGTTACGTCCGTAAATCCGGATTTTTTTTTGACGCACTGGCAAATCTTTTTTCCTCGTTTCGTTTCTGAGGAAGTGTGTTCTGAACGTGAAAATTACTTTTTTTGCTATTAGTTCGGAGCAAATCTACTTTCTTTTCAATGGGCTTTATTTTTGTCACTTTTTCGATGGACAGAGGCGTGATTTCATAGCTATTCTTAATTTTTCATTGGGATCGCAAAATGACACTCTGCTCCTCGGCTTACGTCCATAAATCGGGATTCTTTTTTCAGGAATTACTTTTTGCTTTAATACGGAACAAATCTACTTTGTTTTCTGTGGCCACTATTCTGTCACTTTTTTCGACGGTCAGATTTGTTATTTCAAAGCTGTTTTTTCCTTTTCAATGGGATTGCAAAAAGACGGTCTCCTCCTCGGTGTTTCGCAAAATTTCGCCTGTGGCACATTTCATAGTATTCTGTACTTAGAGGAAAGGTGTGTCATTTACTTGGCGATTAGGCTTGGAACTTTTTAGATTTGAAACACATTAAAGGCTGGCTAGAATGTGTCTAGACAAAGGCAGATTAAAAAAATTATCGCCTGCGGCGCTTGCTTTAATTTGTCCCGGGTACAGGCGTTGAAAGCTTTCCTCTTATGCGAAAGTTGAAATGTAAAGCTGAGGCTATGAAGGTACGTATGCAAAAAATTTGATTACAAGAATAATTTCAGCTGATGCATTGCAGTTAGTTTTACACCGGCTCTATTATTTGTTGGTGGGGAATGTGCGCCATTGCCGCATAGTCGCAACAGTTCATTTTTGTTGGTACTGCGAGTCGTATATTACGATACATGAGTCGTTGAAATGAGGGGTCTCACCCCCCCTGGCCTGAGTGCTTCGGGCCACCCCTGATACCAATGCTG
The DNA here is from genome assembly GCA_023053575.1 of Branchinecta lynchi. Classification (NCBI taxonomy): domain Eukaryota; kingdom Metazoa; phylum Arthropoda; class Branchiopoda; order Anostraca; family Branchinectidae; genus Branchinecta; species Branchinecta lynchi. The sequence goes on along the minus strand of JAKZAP010000009.1, from coordinate 2,216,735 downwards.
GTCTAGTCTCTTTCAATATGGATCAGGTCAGGATCAGGTACTGAAGAGATAGATGATCTATGAATTGCATAAGCTTAAAAATTTGTTGCAATATACAGAATGTTAAAAAATTAAATTCTTGACCTTACCCCTTTTTTAACAACAGTGCCCACAACTCGTAATGCCCATGGCTCAGAATGCCCATGGTTCAAAATGCCTATGACTCAAAATGCTGACGGTTCAGAATGCCCATGACTGAATTGTTTGAGGTTTTCAGTCCCTATTAAACTGGAACTAGTGATGAGTTAGAAATGAAAGGGTAAACTGGGTATCAGATGACGATAATCATACAATGAACTGTTCAGTTACAAAGTAATTCCAGGTTCTGTAAAAACAAACTGAATCACAAACAACGATCTTAAAACTTATTTTTAATTAAGAACATTTCTTACCTTCAGGGTTGCCTCCTTTCCCTTTATGTGTTGGAACAATTTTGTATGACATTTCTTTGTACTTTCACCCAAACAATTCTGATTTGATCAACAATACAAGAAACCCTTTCAGCATCTTTCCCTGGTAATCTTGTCCCCTGTAATCTCGTTGTCCGTTGTCCCAGGACATTTGACCTCCCTTGCCGACAGTTTGAGTCTTCAGCACTTTGAACCAGGACAGTTTTAGCCTCCCCTGTGAGCATTTTAAACTGTCAGCATTTTGGGCTGTTGACATTTTGGACGATTTCGATTGCAGGGTCTTCAACCTCGATTGTGGGCATTTTGAGTTGTGGGCATTTTAAACTGTGGGCATTTTGAGCCTGGGTATTTTGAGATCGGCCAAAAAGATTGTGGTAATTTTGGGAACCACCCGTTACAACAACTGGCCTTGTATAAGATCAGTTTATTTACTGGCTGGAAACTTATCTGTGTGGATGGATCAGTTTCAGAAAGTGGGAAGGTGGCAGCAGAAATACTCGCCCATTTCAGAAAGATTCATACAGGCACCACAGTTTCAGATTGCATTTCCATATTAATATAATATAATATTTATTTATTACCCACTTACATCAAAAAGATTTATAGTGGAGTATAAACTTGAAGAAGGAAAAAGAAAAAACAGAAAAAGACGTAAAACAACAACTAAAGTCAACAAAACATTAATCAAACAAGCAGACCAAACCGTGGTGAGGCGACACACGCCGATAGGCGACACGCAGAAGCCTTGGTTCTAAGGAAGGCTGTTGAATTCGCCAAGAGGCATTGGAAAGGGAGGTATGTCTTTTTCTCAGATTCCCAGTTAGTTTTGGAGTCACTGAGAAGTAACTCTACTTCGTCCAGTATTCACTTTCGATAGCTTAAATCCGATGTCCTGGACCTTCTGCGTCTACTGTTATAGACGGCGGGATCCACTGACCCTCTGCGACTTCTTCTTTCTGGGGTTAGACACTTCACCTTTCACCAACAGCTAGTCGGTTTGGACGGGCCGGACACGCAATGCCGGTCGGACACATCTACAGTGTTACTTGAAGGTTGTTTAAGAACTGTGATTCAACAAAATCTGGTGATATTTTGGGTTCGTTATTTGTTCGGAAGGCGGGTATCATTTTCTTCTTTGTCCCGTCAAATTACTGCAATCGAAGAGGACATGTTTGAGGGAATCCTCCCACAGGAGGCAGAATCTGCATAGTGGGGTTTCTTCCTTGTTTAACATCACGGATGCTGCTCCTGGTCGGTATTAGGCGACGCTGTTTGCTCTAGACTTGAATGGGGATGGCTGTATCGGAGTTGGGTTATGCAGCATCTTCTGGGTTCTTGTTCTAAGCACGTCTCCAAGGGCACGTCGTTTAATGCCGCAGTGGCTTGGTATATACTGGAACTTCACCTCCCCGTTTTGGTTGATCAGTGATTTTAGAATATTTCGGATCTCCGCCAGGTCAATGTCTGAGCTCCAATGAGTTATTTCGAGTCGCTGGAGGATTTTTTTGGATGTATGCCGGGGTGACCACAATCCCTTTGATCTCTGCTGACAGAACTGATATGATACCTCTGGAAGTCTTGATAGTAGCTTCAGGTTATGGGCTGGAATGCCCTCTCTCAGTGATCCGTCTGTATAAACTTCTAGGTGTCCACAGTATGTTGATGACTGTAGACTCAAGAAGATCTGGATGATCATTTGTGCTGGTAGGTTTTGTTTATGCTCATCTGTCATTGAGTGGGAGACGTCGAGAGGGTTCATTTTCCACGGTGTTTTCTCTACGCGGGGTGATATGTTTTTGGGATCCCAAAAGTAAGTGGAGGGATACCTAATAATTAAATATAGAGATAGAGGAAAGAGTAGGTGACGCTAAATATATAGGTCGGTCATTGAAAATTTTTTAAATATCAGATTTTAGGACCGTTGGCGTCACCGAGGGAAGTGGAAGCGTAGTCACCTGGCCAAATCATATTGGACAGGAAGAACGGAAAATATGCTACGCGGCAAAAATAATTAAAAAAAAAAAAAAAAAAAAAAATTTACATCGCAAAAGTTGTCCGTCTGTCCGTCCGTCCGTCTGTTAGCACGATAACTCTCGAAGGGATTGAGATATTTTGATCAAAACTGGCATGAGAACTCTTTAGGTCAAAGCACAGGTTAAGTTCGAAGATGGGCTATGTAGCTCTATATTTAGGGGTGGGGGAGGGGTTTGAAATTAAGGGAAACAAAAAATATTTTTTAAAAGCTAAAGAAATAGTTGAATTAGGGGTAAGGAGACATGGTGAATCCGAATATGAAATTTATTTTCTCGCCGGACAAATAGTTCACCTGGAATCCAGCGAAAACCAGAAAATTTGTGAAAAGTAATATGAAGTTGATTGGAGGTTCGTGTTAGGGGTAAGGAAACGTGCTGAGTCCGAATATGAAAATTATTTTCTCGCCGGACCATTAGTTCGGCCGGAATCCGGCCACAACCGGAGAATTTGTTTTAAGTAAAAGTTTTATTTTAATTTGATAAGATGTTCGATTTGTGGGTAAGTAAACATGATGAACTCGTAAATGACGATCATTTTCTCACCGGACGTATAGATTGCTCGGAATCCGGCTGAAACCGGAAAATTTGTTAAAAGTAAAAGTTTAATTTGAAGTTGATTAGAGGTTGGATGTAGGGGTAAGTAGACATGCTGAATTCGTTTTTGAGCTTTATTTTTTTTTGTCCGGACAAGTAGCTCCGGAATTCCGCCGAAACCGGAAAATTGGCAGAAGTAAGGCAGGAAGTTTCGATTTATATGCTTCGTCAAAATAGATATGCCTTAAAGGGGTAAACACACATGCTGAATCCATATCTGAACTTGGTTTTCTCATATGATTAGCAATTTGACCTTCTGTTTCTAAATTTTAATAGTAAAAGTGTTCAAGGAGTCTGACGAAGACTGGATTTGGCGAAGACAAGACCCAGTTGTCTCGTTCAGATTTGAACTTTTGGGATCCCATCGAAACCTTTGCTCTTGTTGAATTTGATGTTTTCCAATCAGGTGCCAACTCTTTGAATCGTGTTGCCGAGCAGAGGGTCGTTGGTGGAGTGTACTTGGGTTTTCGTTGGCTTCTATCAGAACGTTGTGGAGTGTGGATCAGAACGTTTGAGAAGTATTGAATTGTTAGTGTCATTTTTTCTTCGATTTTTGGTAGTAGGCTACAGATATTTGTTTTAGGGTTTCAACTGGTGTGTGGTTGGGCAGACTGAATGCTATCCTTAGGGCTGAATCGCGGAGGGTTTCCCGAATTCTCATCGAATTCTTGCATCCTCTGCCATATGCCATATGCATATGCTTTCCTCTGATGAACAGTTTTTAGAATTCTAGCAGAGTGGTAGCCACTCGATCCCCACGTGGAGCCTGCCTTCCATTTCATCATTGAAAGTCTACTGATTGTGGATGCTTTTATTTCCATGACGTGCTTCCAAGTCAACTTCTTGTCGAACAGGATTCTTAGGACCCGGACTGTTGTAGGAGTCTTGGGTGGCATAGAATATTTCTAAGAAGATAGGCTATTGTAGCTCCTAGTACTGAAATGATGAATGAAATGGAAAAGGGGTTGGCAAAGGATAGAAAGCATAATCTGATGTGGGAAGCATGTAATACTTATAAAAGGGATGTTAGTCAAAATAAGGAACACATGTGGAAATTTATTTCGGAGAAAAACGATCCAACAAAAGTAGTTTTAATGTTACAGAAAAATTAAAGGCATGACAATCAATTAATGAATGATACGGTGTTTGATCGTATGAATTTAATAGACACAGAACTTAGATTAATTGGGATAAATATCCTGAAGGACCACTCAAATGTGATTTTATTGACGAGAAATGCAAATACTCGAATCTCTACAATAGATTCATACATATGGGTTATAAACAATTAGCGTTTTGATACTGGTAGCGTTGCTAGTATAGAAGAATTTAAAGAAGTGTATCCACTATTCTGTTTCGACGTTTCCATATACGAATCAATTATATATAATGGAACAACTGCTGATATTGAAATAAGTTTAACATTGAAAGATGCTCAACCTGCACCGTATAGTATTTACTGTGTTCTATATTTTATAAAAGCAACATTCTATATTATCAATAAAAGTATGTGAGTTTCTGATTTTGGATTCTTATTTAATAAAATCACCGCTAGTACATGGAGTCAACGAAGGAGGTCTTGAATACAATCAGAACAGGACCAAAAGTTTCGATGGGATCCCAAAAATCTAAAATTTGATCCAGACAATTGCGAACGAACTACCGTACTTGTAAAAAAAAAAGTTCAGAAACGAATTCGGCGTATCTCCTTATCCGTATAAAGAACTTCTAATCAACTTCAAATAAAACTTTAACTTATAAAAAAAAATCCCGTTTCAACCGGATTCCGAACGAACTATATGTCCCGGTAAAAAAAAAAAGATTGTCATATACAGATTCAGCGTGTCTTCTTACCCATAAATCTGTCATCTAATCAACTTCAGATAAACCTTTTGCTTTTAACAATCCAGTTTTGGCCTGATTCCGGGCGAACAAGTTGTCCGGGTAGAAAATACTTTTCACATAAGTGTTCAGCATGTCTTCTCACCCCTAAATCGAACGTCTAATCAACTTCAAATAAAACTTTTACTTTTAACAAACTTACCGGATTACGAACGAACTATAGTATGTACCGTAAAGATTGTCATATACAGATTCAGCGTGTCTTCTTACCCCTAAATCTGTCATCTCATCAACTTCAAATACAACTTCTGCTTTTAACAATCCGGTTTTGTCCTGATTCCGGGCGAACAAGTTGTCTGGGTAGAAAATACTTTTCACATAAGTGTTCAGCATGTCTTCTTACACCTAAATCGAACATCTAATCAACCTCAAACAAAAAATTTACTTTTTACAGACTTTCCGGTTTTGGCCGGATTCCGGGCTAACTACTTGCCCGGCGAAAAAATTGGTTTTCATCTTCGTGTTCAACATGTCTTCTTACCTTTAAATCGAACATCTAGTCAACTTCAAATAAAACTTTTACTTTTAGCAAACTTTCCGGTTTTGGCCTTATTTCGGGCGAATTACTTGTCTGATGACAAAAATGGTTTTCACCATCGTGTTCAATATGTCGTTTTATCCCATAATCGACTGTCTCTTGACCTTACTCTTGACCCGAAGAATTCTCACACCAAGTTTCATCAAAATATCTCATTCCCTTCGAGAGTTATAATGCGCACAGACGGACAGACGGACGGACGGACAGACGGACAACTTTTGCGATGTCATAGGTATCCCTCCACTTACGTTTTGGGATCCCAGTAAACAAATACAACAATAAAAAAAGAATCATTAGTAGTAGGAAAGATATATAACGTAGTTAAAATGAGAATTGCTAAAACAAAATATGGTGACAAGTTGGTTGTAGTAATTAATGGTAATGACAAATTGTGTGATTTGTTTATAACTCAGAAATATAATGCTATTGCTAATGAGTTACTTTTAAAGAAAAATCTAGTTTTGTAACCGATTGTACGGGTAAACAAGAATAATAAAACATAGTAGTGGCTACTAGAAAAAATTGGAAGTACAAATATGGGGGATACCCGTAAGGTGGCTAGATTCCTCCGTGTTGGTTTGTCCCATAGAGAGCGATTTTTTTAGTTTGTTGTGTTTTTTCTTGTTTTGTTGTTTCATATGTGGATTTAGAACAGAACTGTTTACTCAGTAGTTTTTTAAAGTATATGTTTATAGTATATATTGTAGTAGTTTATAGGATACCGTTATTTTTTTACTGTAGATTTTTCAGTAGTTTATTGCAATTAAAGGGTAATATTTTCATTTTTTTATACCTTTATTCTGTAAATATGAATATTAAAATTTCTTTGAAAATGGGGGTTAATTTGATATATGTTAAAACTGTCAAAGCACTACTTACTCTTCGCACTATTTACTCTTCGACTTACAGTATTTTAAAATATTTGAATACGTTTAACTATGCTGGGCTTTCAACAAATAACCCACGGTTTTTGGCTGTTTTAAGACTTTTCCGAGACCCGTTGACTTGTAGCGAAAACAGGGAAACAATTTGAATAACGGGTTTTTGGGGTCCCAAAACGTAAGTGGAGGGATACCTATGACATCGCAAAAGTTGTCCGTCTGTCCGTTGTCGGTCCGTCTGTGCGCACTGTCACTCTCGAAGGGAATGAGATATTTTGATGAAACTTGGTGTGAGGATTCTTTGAGTCAAGAGTAAGGTCAAGTTCGTAGATGGGCTATTTAGCCCTACATTTAGGGATGGGGGAGGGGTTTTAGATTAAGGGGAAAATTAAATATTTTTAAACAGATAATGTGATAGTCGATTATGGGGTAAGAAGACATGTTGAACACGACGGTGAAAACCATTTTGTCATCGGAAAAGTAGTTCGCCCGGAATCCGGCCAAAACCGGAAAGTTTGTTAAAAGTAAAAGTTTTATTTGAAGTTGATTAGATGTTCGATTTAAGGGTAAGAAGACATGCTAAACACGATGGTGAAAACCGTTTTTATCGCCGGACAAGTAGTTAGCCCAGAATTCGGTTAAAACCGGAAAGTCTGTTAAAAGTAAAAGTCTTATTTGAAGTTGATTAGATGTTCGATTTTGGGGTAGAAAGCCATGCTGAACACAATGGTGAAAACCTTTTTCTCGCCGAACAAGTAGTTCGCCCGGAATCCGGCCAAAACTGGAAAGTCTGTTAAAAGTAAAAGTTGTATTTGGAGTTGATTAGATGTTCGATTTAGGGGTAAGAAGACATGCTGAACACTTATATGAAAACAATTTTCTACCCAGACAAGTAGTTCGCCCGGAATCCGGCCAAAACCGAAAATTAGTTGATTAGATATTCGATTTAGGGGTAAAGTGATGGCGAATCCGTGTACGACAATCATTTTTTGCCCGAACATAGTTCGACGGGAATCCGGCTGGAGCCGGAAAATTTGTTATGAGTTGAATTTTTATTTGAAGTTGATTAGATTTTCAATATTGGGGAAAGAAGATACGCTGAGTTCGTTTTATGGCACTTGCCTTCCGGCCAAGTGCCATATACCGATTAACTTTTCCGTCGGTCGGTCGGTCGGTGGATGAGTCCGGTGTTTGCGAGTTAGGGTACTTCCAGATATGCTAGGACGATGAAACTTGGCAGGCATATTAGGGACTCGACCAAACTAAGTTGAAAATAGTCACTTGCCCGGTCCGACCATCGTGGGGGGAGGGAGGGGAGCCGGAATCCGGAATTTCGTGGCATGCATAACTTTCGAACGGGTTATCGGATCTTAATGAAAGTTTATATTTGGAGCGACGTCATGTCTCAGATGTTCCATTTCAAGTCCGGACCGAATCCGATGAATGTGGGGGGGGGGCACAGGGGGGGGACCGGAAATCATATGACAAGCTTAAAGTGGAGGGATCGGGATGAAACTTGGTGAGAGGAACAAGCACATGCCCTAGGTACATCATTGGCAGACGCGGTCGGGATTCGTGCACTGTGGTGGGAGTTGGAGGGGGGGGGGGGCGGAATTCCGGTGATACGGAGTTAAGTTACTTTTAGGTGGGCTGGGACAGTGAAACTTGGCAAGCGTACCAGGGACCCGACCAAACTAACTTGGAAATAGTCACTTCCCCGATCCGAACACCGTGGGGGGAGTGGAGAGAAGGGGAATCCGGAATCTAGAGGTACGTATAACTTTGGAACGGGTGATCAGATCTTGATGAAACTTGATATTTCGAAAGACCTCGTGTCTCGGATGTCCCATGTAAAGTCCGATCCGGATCCGATTATTGTGGGGGGGGGGGGCCGTAAATCTTGTGACACGCTAAGAGTGGAGCGATTGGGATGAAACTTCTGGGAGGAACAAGCACAAGCCCTAGATTCATCAGTGACAGAACTGGATCGGATTCGAGCACTGTGGGGGAGGAAGGGGGGGGGGACCGGAATTCTGGTGATCACCAGTTAAAGTACTTCCAGATGTGCTAGGACTATGAAACTTGAACATTGGAGACTTGACATGATTAGAATATTTTTGACTCATGGGTTTTGCTTACAACTGAATTTCTTAAAGTACAAATGATACTTTTGATTAAAATATACATTTCATTTTCCCGATGAGCTCATCATCATTTTTGCTTCAAGAGTTATGATTACGGATGAATTTCTAGCGCCCCTAAAGTGCGCATCATCACAGCCAAATGTATTACCAAACGATATGTTGTCGTGATTTCCAATGACCCATTATCTCAAGGGTTTTGCTTACAAATAATCACAACAAACCCACGAACTGAAGAATTCCTACTTTCATCCTCTGACCCAGCCTTGCAAGTGCCATATGAGCTTGCAGCTCTTGTTGAGCTTTCTTTTTTCGCCGGAAAAGTAGTTCCGGAATTCGGCCGAAACCGGGAAATTGGCAGAAGTGGCAGGATGTTTTCGTCAAAACAGAGATGGCTTATAGGGGTAAACACACATGCTGATTCAATACCTGAACTTGTTTTCTCAGATGATTAATCTGTTTTTGATCTTTAATAGTAAAAATGTTCAAGGAGTCTGGCGAAGACTGGATCTGGCGAAGACAAGACCCAATTGTCTGGATCAAATATTGAATTTTTCGGGATCCCATCGAAACCTTTGGTCTTGTTCTTTTCGTTTTTGTACTTTCTTGATTTTGATTTGATTTTGATTTTATTGTATAATTCAGGTACAAAATTTCGTAGTTGTCCAACCAAATTGTTTGACCTTTGTCAAGTAATATATACAACAATTGTTAAAATCAGATTCGTAACCAAAATAAAAGGTAAACCATTGAAGTCAACAACCGAAATAAAATTCATAACAAAATAACTAAGACAAAATAATATTATTGTAAAAATCAACAAATTTCGGAATGAAGCTATTACAATATCTTTCCCGGTTACATGCGATCGGCATGAGCTTCGGGACTTTGGTGGATACTTGCCTTGGTGGCCTTGGGCGTTCAACCTCAAAATCCGGGGGTAAAAGGGATCGGAGAGTTGGGTGTTCAAGGAGTTTTAGTCCAAAATTTTGACACAACTTCTGCCTCCTATTAGACAGCGCATCCAGTCCAAATAAAGAAAGAAGGCCAGAGTACGGTATTTTAGGGCCCCTGTTCACAATTCTTAGGGCACGTTTCTGAATATTCTCTATACGATCAGATTCATCCTTCGTAATACCATAGTGCCAAACCGGACAAGCATACTCCACAAGAGGACGAACAAACGTACAATACAGACGCAACATCTTTTTTTCAGGGACCTTAAATTTAGTTAGTGTTTTTAACATAACAATAGACGCATTAGCTTTTCTAATCATGCTATCAGTGTTTTTTTTTTCCACGAGAGATCAGACGAAACGACGACTCCAAGGAGATTAATTTCCTCCGAGAGGAGGCCATCATCTAACTCAGGGTGGAAACTTGGCTCATCCGATAAAAAAGAAAAGGTCAAAACCGTTGTTTTTTCCGCATTTACAACCATATTTGAATTTTTTGCTTCCGTTGCTACATCCTGGACTATTGTCATTGCTTGGCTTTTAAAAGATCGATGCAATACTTCCACAAGTGACAAATCGTCCACGTACTTCCATCTCTCATCAGCATCAATAGCAATATCATTTATCATAATAAAAAAACAAAGAGGTCCCAACACGGTTCCTTGTGGGACACCACAGTATATAGCACTAGTAGATGAATGAAGGCCTTTATATTTTACAACTTGCTGCCTTTCCGTTAGAAAACCACGCACAATTTTTAAAATGAAATCCGGAATATTTTTCTGTCTCAGTTTTTCCAATAAAATATTATGATCAACTAAATCAAAAGCTTTTTTAAAATCTATTGCAATCAAATTTAACCACTTCCCTGGGCAGTCCAAATTTTTCAAAATAAAATCAATCAAGCTAACAAGGTAATGTGTTGTCGAAGTTTTTGGTAAATTCCCAAATTGTTTTTTATCAATCAGTGAAAGGAGGTGTTTTTTCAACCATATTGCAACAAATGATTCATAAATCTTGCTGAAAATTGAAGTCATAGTAATTGGTCTCACTCCCGTAAAATCATTTGGACATCCTTTTTTTGGGATTGGGGTGACAAAACCAAGCTTTCATTTCTTTGGATACTGGCCAGTTTTAGAAATCATATTATAAATACTCTGGAGAGGTACAGCTAACTCCTCTGGGAAAGCTTTTATGAGTTGAACTGGGATGTCAAAAGGTGTAATTGATTTTTTTTTAAATTTTTTTAATTTTGAAGCAATCTCAGCCTTTGATAGCTCTGGAACTGCCAAACCAGAACCTTCACTTTCATCTTCTGAAGTACTTTCAGGTGTCGGTCTTAAAGGTGGGTAAGTTTGTACTATAGCTATCAGGTGAGCATTAAGGGCATTTGCCGTTTGTTCTGGGGGCTCATTAACATTAAAATCAATATTTTTATGTGATTTTCCAGTCATGCTTTTTATTTTCTGGTAATACTTTTGAGGTTTTAGTTCACATAGATCATCCACTTCACGACCATACTGTTCCTCCGCTCTCTTCAATTTATTTTTTTATTTTATTCCGCAGCTTATTAGCTTGTTGTCGGTCACCCGCTCGGAACAAAAATAATTTCTTTTTATTCAAATTTTTAATCTCTTTTGTAACATAAGGCTTATCTGAAGAACAAAAGCTCACCTTTTTTTCAGGGAAACAATCATCAAAACGTGTTTTATTTTTTCGTGAAAAATCTCAGCTTTTTCATCAGAAGTTGGGGCCTCCAAAACTTCAGTCCAAGGCTCACGCGTAATCCAAAGAGGCTCACGCGTAATCCAAAACGTAAGTGGAGGGATACCTATGACATCGCAAAAGTTGTCCGTCTGTCCGTCCGTCCGTCTGTGAGCGCTGTAACTCTCGAAGGGAATGAGATATTTTGATGAAACTTGGTGTGAGGATTCTTTGGGTCAAGAGTAAGGTCAAGTTCGTAGATGGGCTATTTAGCCCTACATTTAGGGGTGGGGGAGGGGTTTTAGATTAAGGGGCAAATTAAATATCTTTAAACAGATAATGTGATGGTCGATTACAGGGTAAGAAGACATGTTGAACACGATGGTGAAAACTATTTTGTCATCGGAAAAGTAGTTCGCCCAAAATCCGGCCAAAACCGGAAAGTCTGTTAAAAGTAAAAGTCTTATTTTAAGTTGATTAGATGTTCGATTTGGGATAGGAAGTCATGCTGAACACAATGGTGAAAACCATTTTCTCGCCGAACAAGTAGTTCGCCCGGAATCCGGCCAAAACCGGAAAGTTTGTTAAAAGTAAAAGTTTTATTTGGAGTTGATTAGATGTTCGATTTAGGGGTAAGTAGACATGCTGAACACTTATGTGAAAACAATTTTCTACCCAGACAAGTAGTTCGCCCGGAATCCGGCCAAAACCGAAAATTGTTAAAAGTTAGAGTTTTATTTGTAGTTGATTAGATATTCGATTTAGGGGTAAAGAGATGGTGAATCCGTGTATGACAATCATTTTTACCCGAACATATAGTTCGACGGGAATCTGGCTGGAGCCGGAAAATTTGTTACAAGTTGAATTTTTATTTGAAGTTGATTAGATGTCCAATACTGGGGAAAGAAGATACGCTGAGTTCGTTTTTGAGCTTTCATTTTTCGCCGGAAAAGTAGTTCCGGAATTCGGTCGAAACCGGGAAATTGGCAGAAGTGGCAGGAAGTTTACGTCAAAACAGAGATGGCTCATAGGGGTAAACACACATTCTGATCCAATACCTGAACTTGTTTTTCTCAGATGATTAACCTGTTTTTGAATTTTAATAGTAGGCTATAAATGTCCAAGGAGTCTGGCGAAGACTGGATCTGGCGAAGACAAGACCCAATTGTCCGGATCAAATATTGAATTTTTGGGATCCCATCGAAACCTTTGGTCTTCTTCTGATGTAAAAGCTTGTTGCAGCCAACCGTAGACCGCGTGATACACTTCGAAGGTAGCAAAACACGGCAAGTGAGAAAATCAGCGTGGTTTTGTTAGAGTTATTAGAATGTACCGTACGAAATTGGGGTCTCCAGGTTTATAAATATATGGTGTGATTGTGGAAGTAGGTTGCATTAGTATTATAGGTAAGACAGGTCCTTTAAATTTCATGTAATTATGGGTTTATTTTATTGGGGTGGGTTTGGTCTAGCGTTTCTATACTACTAGAAGGAAGGAATTTTTTTTTAGAAGGAAGGAATTTATTTATTTCTTCAACATTTCTACAACATATTGAACATATTCTTAAACCAACCGCCCGTCTCAATATGTGACAACAGGTCACCTGTGCAAGACGGACATCAAATTATCAAAATCTATTGATCAATTTTTTTTTTTTTCTATACACTTAGTGAGACTTTAACTCACTCCAAATCAGCTTTCCTCACTCAAACACCCCTATCCCTATGAAGCTTATGACAGATAGTGTAATACGAGGGGTGAAGGAAGGAAGTAGCGTGGGGTCCTAGGGCGTTATAGAGTCAAACAAACTATAGTGCGACTATAGGTTTCATAACAGTTTCAACTTACTCAATACATGGAGTGCATACACTGGTTCACTGGTCCTGGTCGACGGACTTACGTCTGAGGACTGACTCAATTAATACATGGATATTGGTCCTTATATATCCTTGACGAGACCGCAAGTACTGGTGCTTCACGAGTAATGCTATAAGCAGAGTAGGAAAAGATTGCTCGTGATAAAAAGGGACTTGGTGAGAGTCCTTCTAATCGAATAATGATTCAAGGGATTTTCGTAGACTTGGGTTCTATTCGAGGGGAAGATCGGGGTTATCTCAGAGAGCGTTTTCGGTCTTCTCACTACAAAGGAATATCCCAAAGGAGGGGGATTTCTTCCCTTTAACCCTGAGACAGAAATGGTGGAATGGAACTGGCACCGCCTTGCCAAGCGCAAAGCTTGGTCGCCTGTCAAGTGTCAAGTCGGAAAAAGAGATGAAGAAATACGGAGGAGGAGCACTGGGAAGGCTTCAGTTAGGTGTGAGAAGCTATTTGTACTTCCGGTTGCTTGACAAAATCAGTTTCTGTGGCTTCGGGCTTGGTTGGCAATCAGGGGAATTGTAAATGCTCGAAAGTGGTATACAGCTACATTCAAATTTGACAACCTAAGGTCACCAGAAAACGCAATGTCAGCATATGTGAAGTTGATACAGTCTCACAGCTGATGAGATTGTACGGTATATCGATCCGGTCTCGCAAGTGGCAACTGTGATTCATTTTTTTTGTCCATGGTTGATCTTGCTGAATCACACATTGCAACTTCTATCATTGGCCAGGAAAGATAAACTGGATCTCGTTGTATGCCAAAAGGAGATTGCCACTGCCCTTTACCAAGCTAACTCGTCTACCCCCAAGATTAGCAGGTCAACCTAGGGAGTCGACCATATGGAGGCATGGAGGATCAGCTGACCTGACGCCAGGAAGAAACAATAGCCCCAAATACGTACTGACGTAGGATGTGATGGCTATCACCACTGGTCATTGAAAACGGGCGAAAAGCTTAAAGTGAGTTGCAAGATGAGGGCCAGCAAGTTCTGCACAACAACTTGTAAAAAAGTACGAAGTTGAGATGTGTTTCAGGGGTCAATGAACTTGTTCCAAACATTCTCATGTCAGACCAAGTGACTGAAATGCTATTTTCGTATGTGAAGCTGGTAACTTTATCCAGTTAATTGGACATCCGTTTTCTTCCACTTAATATACGATTCCAAGCAAATCACTTCAGCGCTATCTTATTTATGCCCTAACTTGTAGGTTTCAATGAAAAAATATTTGTTGTCTCTGTTGAAAATAATTGGTGACGGAAGGGGTTAATATTATAACCCCTAAATATAGGGGTAATGCCTCTCGGATGTTCCAAGCACAAACTTACGTTTGCTTCAGCTATTCCAAAGTATTGACCTGAACAGTTTTTTTTTGTTTTTTTTTTAATAAATGATGATTTAACCCCTAATATCTTTAAAGACATAAAAATAGCTTTGGATATGTAAATTCAAATAAAGACACTTCAGGCACTATCAATCAACTCGGCAGGTCAATATTACTTATCTGATAACATTAAAATGTGTGAATAAAATGATGAAGTTCATGAATAAACTACATCAGTATACAAAAGACAGGTCAAAATTACATACCGTATCTCTCTATAAAGTTTCTAAATAAAACAATCAAGTTCAAGCGGTCGCGCACGTCTGAAATCTAATTCATTTCCCGGTCGGGGCAGCGAAATGTAATCCATTCAAAAAGAACCTCGAGCTATCGATTCGTACGTTTCAGGTGGTCACCTTGGCCAGTCCAGGTCATTAGGGGTTGACGTCATACGAAAGAAAAAAAATATCACGACAACAGAAAACTTTGAAAACAGAAGTTGGGCTTGCATAAAGCCAAAGCTGAGTATTAGTTTAGGGCTCGAAAGTTAGGGGCCCTTGAATCAAGGAAGATTTCTTAGATCATTTTCTTTTCAGGTGACATAAAGGAAGAAGTTACTACTGTGCTAGAAGATAACAATGAAAAAACTTCAGGGTCCACGCCTGTCCTTGGATATACATGTGGTGTATGCGAGAAAGGGTTTAACAAGAGATGTCGCCTTACGAGGCACATGAAGATACACACTGGGGAAAAAAACTACTCATGTGATGTGTGCAAGAAACCTTTTGGCACAAATCATGCAGTAGTGCGACACATGAAAACACACACTGGAGAAAAGCCTTACTCCTGTGAGGTGTGCCACAGAAAGTTTGCGTTTCGTCAGAGCAGGATGGTGCATATGAGGACGCACACGGGAGAAAGGCCATTTTCGTGCGATTTTTGCAAGAAAAGCTTCACCAGACCACACGCCAAACGTCAGCATGTCAGAAAGCACACGGGGGAGAAGCCGCTCGCTTCTGAATTGTGAAACAAAGAGTTCACACGTCGCAACGACATAGTTTATCACAAGAAGGTGCATAATGGTGATAAACCCCATTCTTGTGACCTGCGAAACAAGAAATTTATTTGCCGTAGGCGACTGGTGGATCACACGAGAATCCACACTGGTGAGAAACCTTACTCTTGTGATTTTTGCGAAGAAAGATTTGTCCTCGGTCATAGTAGAAATCGACACATGAAGGTGCATAACGTTGGCGATGAAAGTAAACATGTTGAGCATAGCAAGGAAATAGAGATCGTGGCAAGCTGAGTGACAAAATTCATCTTCTTTTTCGATTGGTTACAATTGGCGGGATCCACTGACCCCCTGCAACTTCTTCGTCACCAGCTGCTAGACTTCGGTTTTGACATGGTCGGACACGTCATGTCGGTCGGACACATCTATAGGGCTACTTGAAGGTTGTTTAAAAACTGGGAGATCTCAACGAAGACTGGTGATATTGGTGGTTCGGAAAGAGGAGACTTATAACTGATTGATTCAATGGATGGGTCAGTTCATTTGCTCGGAAAGTTGATATCAGTTTCTTTTTTTGTCCCGTCAGATTACTGCTATCGAAGATAACGTGTTTGAGGGACTCCTCCCACAGGAGGCAGAATCTGCATAGTGAGGTTGCTGAGAGTTTACAGCGGTGTTTCTCCTTGTTTAGCATCACTTCATCATTTTCGCTTCCTTGTGAATCATCTTATGTTTTCTTTAAAGGACCTGTCTTACCTACAGTACTAACGCAACCTTCTTCCAGAATCACTCCGTATATTTCTAAACCCGGAGACCCCAATTTCGTACGGTAGATTCTAACCCCTCTAACAAAACCACTCTGATTTTCTCACTTGCCGTGTTTTGCTACCTTCGATGTGTATCATGCTGTCGACGGTTGTCTGCGCGAAGTTTTCCCATCACACACACCGGTTAAGTAAATTGTTTCCCTGTTTTTGCTACAAGTCAACGGGTCTCGGAAAAAGCTTATAACAGCCAAAACCGTCGGTTATTTGTTGAAAGAACAGCCTAGTTTTAAAGTATTCAAATATTAAAAATACTGTAAGTTGAAGAGTAGATAGTGCGAGGGGTCCTTTAAGCCGGATTTGCAGTCGCAACAATTTTCCCTAAGTAGACTAATAGTCGTTTTACTCTGATATCGACGGTTCATTCACACACTGGCGGAAGCGTTTAGATCAGTGAAGTAAGCAACAGGAAAGTTGGTAGTTCAGGCAGTTGAAATTGCACTAACGAGAAACGCCTTATCACTCTGATATCTATTGGAAGAAATTCATTATGACCGTTGCAGAAGCAATTTTTCCTGTTACTTTTAGTGGAGTAAAATAAATAGTTTGCTTCATACAGGCGAATAATTAAAAAAAGCTTAATTTAAGATTTACTGTTAGCCTACCTGGGAATCAGCCAAATTATGTACATGGAGCTCCGTTTGGCGACTCGGAAGTCAGTGCTGTGCAGTCTTTGGCAGCAAGGGGAACTTATTTGAGTGACCATGATATGTGCATCAAGCTTGTCCTCAGAAATCTCTGCAGTCGTTGGCCGTCAGTGATCAAGGTATGTGCAGAAAGATTCGTTTGGCGACTGCAGAAACCTGTGCAGTCGTTGGCTTTCAGGGATCAGGATATGTTCATGAAGATTCGTTTGGCGACTGCAGAAACCTGTGCAGTCGTTGGCTTTCAGTAATCAGGATATGTTCATGAAGATTCAATTGGCGACTGCAGAAACCTGTGCAGTCGTTGGCTTTCAGTGATCAGGCTATGTTCATGAATATTTTTTTGGCGACTGCAGAAACCTGTGCAGTCGTTGGCTTTCAGTAATCAGGATATGTTCATGAAGATTCAATTGGCGACTGCAGAAACCTGTGCAGTCGTTGGCTTTCAGTGATCAGGCTATGTTCATGAATATTTGTTTGGCGACTGCAGAAACCTGTGCAGTCGTTGGCTTTCAGGGATCAGGATATGTTCATGAAGATTCGTTTGGCGACTGCAGAAACCTGTGCAGTCGTTGGCTTTCAGTAATCAGGATATGTTCATGAAGATTCAATTGGCGACTGCAGAAACCTGTGCAGTCGTTGGCTTTCAGTGATCAGGCTATGTTCATGAATATTTTTTTGGCGACTGCAGAAACCTGTGCAGTCGTTGGCTTTCAGTAATCAGGATATGTTCATGAAGATTCGTTTGGCGACTGCAGAAACCTGTGCTGTCGTTGGCTTTCAGTAATCAGGATATGTGCATGAAGATTCGTATCGCCGCTGCACGTTGGCTTCGTTTTTGTGAATTCACAGAAACCTGTGCAGTCGTTGGCTTTCAGCAATCAGGATATGTGCATGAAGATTCGTATGGCGGCTGCACGTTGGCTTCGTTTTGGTGAATTGACAGAAACCTGTGCAGTTGTTGGCTTTCAGTAATCAGGATATGTGCATGAAGATTTGTTTGGTGACTGCAGAAACCTGTGTAGTTGTTGGCTTTCAGTGATCATGATATGTGCATGAAGATTTGTTTGGCGACTAGAGAAACCTGTGCAGTCGTTGGCTTTCAGTAATCAGGATATGTTCATGAAGATTCAATTGGCGACTGCAGAAACCTGTGCAGTCGTTGGCTTTCAGTGATCAGGCTATGTTCATGAATATTTGTTTGGCGACTGCAGAAACCTGTGCAGTCGTTGGCTTTCAGTAATCAGGATATGTGCATGAAGATTTGTTTGGTGACTGCAGAAACCTGTGTAGTTGTTGGCTTTCAGTGATCATGATATGTGCATGAAGATTTGTTTGGCGACTAGAGAAACCTGTGCAGTCGTTGGCTTTCAGTAATCAGGATATGTTCATGAAGATTCAATTGGCGACTGCAGAAACCTGTGCAGTCGTTGGCTTTCAGTGATCAGGCTATGTTCATGAATATTTGTTTGGCGACTGCAGAAACCTGTGCAGTCGTTGGCTTTCAGGGATCAGGATATGTTCATGAAGATTCGTTTGGCGACTGCAGAAACCTGTGCAGTCGTTGGCTTTCAGTAATCAGGATATGTTCATGAAGATTCAATTGGCGACTGCAGAAACCTGTGCAGTCGTTGGCTTTCAGTGATCAGGCTATGTTCATGAATATTTTTTTGGCGACTGCAGAAACCTGTGCAGTCGTTGGCTTTCAGTAATCAGGATATGTTCATGAAGAATCGTTTGGCGACTGCAGAAACCTGTGCTGTCGTTGGCTTTCAGTAATCAGGATATGTGCATGAAGATTCGTATCGCCGCTGCACGTTGGCTTCGTTTTTGTGAATTCACAGAAACCTGTGCAGTCGTTGGCTTTCAGCAATCAGGATATGTGCATGAAGATTCGTATGGCGGCTGCACGTTGGCTTCGTTTTGGTGAATTGACAGAAACCTGTGCAGTCGTTGGCTTTCAGTAATCAGGATATGTGCATGAAGATTTGTTTGGTGACTGCAGAAACCTGTGTAGTTGTTGGCTTTCAGTGATCATGATATGTGCATGAAGATTTGTTTGGTGACTAGAGAAACCTGTGCAGTCGTTGGCTTTCAGTGATCAGGATGTGTGCATGAAGGTTCGTTTGGCGACTTCAGAAACCTGTGGAGTCTCTGGCTGTCAGTGATCAAGATATGTACATGAAGTTGGGACTTCAGAAACCTGTGCAGTCTTCGGCAGCCAGGGTGACTTATTTCAGTGACCAGGATATCTACATGAAGGTTGGTCCTCAGAAATATGTGCAGTCGTTGGCCGTCAGTGATAAAGATATGTGCATGAAGATTCGTTTGGTGGGTTCAGAAACTTGTGCAGTCATCGTGTGGGGACTTTAGAAACCTGTACAGTCTTTGGCAGCGAGGGGGACTTTTTTTGGTTACCATGTTCCGCGTATCAAGGTTTGTCCTCAGAAATATGTGCAGTTGTTGGCCGTCAGTGATCAAGATATATGCATGAAGATTCGTTTGGGGACTTCAGGAACCATTGCAGTCTTCGTGTGGTGACTTTAGACACCTGTGCAGTCTTTGGCAGCGAGGGGGACTTATTTGAGTGACCATGATGTGTGTATGAAGGTTTGTCTTCAGAAATCCGTGCAGTCGTTGGCTGCAGGAGTTAACGGCAACGCTCGGATCCGAGAACCAGTTCATCCGATTTTTTTTTCTAGAATCTGACCGAATCTTGATTTTTTTTTTTCTCAGATGAAAATAAAAAATTATTTGTCTGCTTCACCATGGCCGCACTTCTTGTGCGAGAGTTCGGAACTGAATGCCGCTCATAAAATTCCTCTCAGATTAATTCTTGTTTGGCCGCTAGGTGCGCTATCGTAAGAAAACAATAACACATTACTTCTTGGTGTATGTTTATCCAGGTTTGTTTGGCTATATTCAATTCCTCTTATGCGTACCCAGGTTTAAAACTGTATAAGATGCCTCTTACTCTGTTTTTGCTTTACCTAACTCTGTTCTGTCAAGCGTCATCGAGTTTGTCGTTCCTGGCTTCCGACTTCAGTGCTGAGTGCTAGCTGACTTTTCCACGGGGCTAATACGCGACTTGATATGAAGGGAAAGCCCAACCGCTTATTCACCCTTCAGATAACTTATACCAAGATCTCACGTGTGATTGTTATTGTTCCTCTAGCGCGTCTGGCGGTAATACTCTATATAGTTGCGTTTTTGATTGCCGTTCCTGATCTCAGTTATTCTTATTTCTCGTTTTCAATCACTTTCCGAGTTCGCAGTTTGCTTAATTGTCGTTTTTGCTGAAACCGAGACCGTATCAGTTCTCGGTTCTACAACACCTGCGAGTGAAACGGCGAACTGTAACGCAGACGCATTTCCCAGTCCGAGTTCGCCTGTCATGAATAAATAAACCGACAAAAATTGAAAGTGTTGGATAGTGTGTTTGGAAATGGATGATTACAACTTCTATGTTTTGAGTACAAGAATGGCCTTTTCACTGTCAAATGTAACTACCCTTTCCTGACTTATTTAGACGATTTTATGAATAAGGTGCCGGGATGCTTATTTTCCGTTTTTATTCATCTGCGTCCTGAAACGGCGGAAGCCGTCAGGCGTCAGGCGAACTGAGTGTGAAAACGGAAATTAAGCTGCAACGGCGAACTCACAGGAGAACTTACACAGGCGATCAAAACGCAACGTATATGAATAAGTCCAAAACACGCCAGTGATTCTCAGGAAGAAGGAGTAAATGTGTCCGTAATGACTCAAACTCAACGACTCAAATCCTGAGTTAGCGCAGCTTTGACACCGTTTCTTCCGCAGGTACCCGGAGATTCTGCATCGGCAGGGAGAGATGGTCATCAAGAGTATTCGTCATCGGATTTTATGAGGGACGAATTCTGGAGCATGTTTGAAGCATTGAGCTAGAGGCCGACAGAACGCGAATATTTAATTTATTTATTTTTAATTCAAACAAATGCGGCACAACATTTCATGCGCGAGCAAATTAATTGGCACTTATCATTAACCTACAACTAAAACATATACAACTGTCATAAAAATACAGTAATTCAGGTAAGGTTGTTATGATACAAGGTAAGCTGAGGCACAAAACTACTACTCTTGATGACTAAGGGACGTTTTCGCGTCGATGGCTCTGTTCCATGCCTCTGGTCTCTTGTCCCGTCGAGCTCGACGGACATTTCGGCGTGGATGCCGTTGATCTTTTTGTCATTTTCGCGTGTACGGATGAACGCCTTCCCCCTTCAACACCGCGCCAAGGGCAGCGTTCGGCTGAACGTGGATAGAAAAAAGTTCTGCACAGACTGATGAAACAAAAAATGTGGACCTTCCACTCATGTGATAATATAATTTTTATTTCCGTAGAGCTGGTAGGCTAGCCTTACACTTTTTTTTAATCTCTTTAATGTGTTAGTGAATTTCTCCATCAACCTACTGTACATAAAGTACGGTTTAAAGGAACAGAAAACTTGACTCGGGGAGCTAGCTGACATATCGAGAATGTACCATGAGTCGTCATTGAGAATATCTTTATCTAAGCCCCCCAGGTCGGTTTGATGGCCGAAAGTTGCGCAGTCAAGTTTTCTGTGCCTTTAACGGACAAGAAACTTGTGACGACTTGAAATGATTCCGCTCGTGAAGACGATCGACTAGAAAAAAAGTCTAGCGGGACGAGAATTCCTTTGAAGATGAAAGGAATTGAATTTCTTGACTGGTAGGCTTAACTTAGTAGGTTTGATGGGCAGGGGCGTCTAGCCTTTTACTTGGGGGGGGGGGGACGTCCGGTTTGTTCCGACGGACTAAAATATTTCGCAGCAACGGCGTACATTTCTCACCAGCCTAGAATAAAACCGGTGGAAAGCTAACTGTAATGCATCAGTTGAGGCTATTTCGTATGTGAAAGTTCCAGGAAAGTTCACATGTTCGGCTTTTCATTTCAGATTTCGCTAAAAAGCGAAGCTTCAACAACTGTACCCAGAACAAGTTGAAGTAAGCGCCGCAGGCGAAATTTTTTTATTATGCCTATAGTCCGGAACACAACTTATATAAATGAACAGACTGAAGAAAACCAACACCTAAATGTACTTTCGCGGTATACAGATGTAAGAAATGGAACAGAAAATTGTGTGTTAACAAACAAATTGAAAAGCTCTGTACACAACTGGAATTAGAGAAAGAAACAAAGCCAAGTAATTAGTTTATTTATTATTACATTTGGCGTTAAGCTTTTAGCTTGTCGATTTTAATCAGATTTTAATCGAAAAAAATTGAGTCAACATGTGAGTGAGAGCTCTTATCTTTCATAACATCGCGGAGAATCAAAGCAAAGCGCGAAGTATTCAAACAGTTGAATCCGCGTGCATTGTGAAATAAATTTGTCCTAGGGAATCCAGACGAATCTGCTACGAGTATCTGCGATGGCTACTAGTTGTACCTATTGCTTTGAGAACTTCCCAAGTGAAAAGAGCCTCCGAGAGCACCAGGAGCATTGTCATGTTGTTTACGTAAAGGAAGAACAAACAGAAGTTGAAGAGGTGAAGCCAATCTGTGACTCAGACTCAGGCAAGTATACCACTGCAGGTCCTGTCTTGTACAATACAGATCAGGTACCGAAGAGATAGATGAACTATGAATAGCCTAAGCTTAAAATTGGTCGCAAAAAAAAAAAAAAATTAAATTCTTGTCCCTTTTTTAACAAGTCAGCCCAAACAAGAATCAAATACCTTCTGTTTTATGCTGTTTCTATACTGTCAAAGACTTAATCAAATTTTTGTCAGCAAACGCTGCTCCAGAGTCTACCGGAGTCCCAGACTATTTCAGTTATTCACCTTTTCTGCTCATTAATCTTGCTTTCAAGAAGATTTTTGTGAGGGTGGCAAGCTCTTCCCTCTCCTGGTCCTCTTTGTATTGGAATTTGAGCTCAGGCGTGGATGAAGCGACTATGTATAAAAATCAAAATTCATTTAATTCGGAATACTGAAGAAGAATTTACTTCCAGCTTCAATCTGGAAGTTTTGTCATATTTATACTTCCTTTACAAGCCACAGGTCTTCCTGAATGGAAAGCTTTTCTTAAGACGCGATACACACCTTTGCACTTCCCCCTTTTGGATTACCCTGTCTTACGTGTGATTTCAGAATCAGTCTCGTTTGATCATTTCCAGTGTCGTCTGCCAAAATATTTACAAATAGCCATGCCAAGCCAAGCCAAGCCTGTTTAGTGCTTGAGGGCAGGGGTGAACATTGCTCTGATATATTTCTGTATAGTGTAGACTTTATTCTGCAGTAGGGTACTGGTGTGTCCACTACTATTTACAGTACTGAAAGAACTAGTTCTGGAGAACTTCAGTTGTGGAAGAACTGGGTTTTCCAGAACTGGTTTCATGATTAGCAAGTTTGTTTGTATTGCATTTGGGCAGACTCTTCTGTTCCAGCACATGCACATTTGATGAAATTTGTGTTTTTTGAAATTTGGGCTTTTCTTGGAGGTTTAGTCAGGAAACAATTTTTGGGAAAGCTGCTTTGGTTTTCAAATTGCAAAGACGGTTACAGTTTAGGGAGTCAGACAACTTCCCATGCAATTAAGGCATTCTTGGCCTTTTCAGCTCTCAAAAACCTCTGGTTACTTTTACTTTATCTGTTGTGTCAGTGGTTTTCCATGCACTTATTAACCTTGGATTGCCCTAAAGAAGGCTGTTGAAACAGCAAAGAGACTAAGGCAAGTACAGTAGAGGTATGCTTATGTGAACATTTGTTGACAGTGGACTTTGCCATTTTCATGCATTGCTGTGTTTCAAACTAACTACCAGTTAGTTAAAGTAGGTAATTCAGGGCATTAAAGTAACTGTTCACATAAGCATACCTCTACTGTAGGCTATGTCATTTTCTTAGATTCACAATCACTTTTGGAGTTGCTGAAAAGCAAGTCTATTTGACAGCAGTGCCGGTTGGATATCCTCAACTTTGAGTTTCTGTTTCACAATAGAATTCAGAGGGTTTCATACGTGTCGGTGTTGTGGAAATGATGGAGCAGGTAGCTAAAGCTAAAGAAGCTTTAAATCACCATATAAGCTGTTGATCTGTCTGAAGAGTAAATGCTAATGAAATAACTGTCAAATAAACAGGGCCGTTGCTATGGGGGGTACCCACAGAGCGTCCAGTCAAAATGAAGAAGCTAAACGGGATGCTCGAAGATCGGCAGAGCGCCCGAACACGAACATTGAGCTAAACTGGTGCGCTCGAGCACCCTACCAAAAAAGTTCAGCTAAACTGGGTGCTCACTCAGGAAAGCTAAATGGGGAGCTGGCTGTAGGCCCGGAAAAGTCAGTAGCCTAAGGTTAGTTGTTACCAAGAAATGGAGTTGACATTCAGCTTGCACATGGGCTATTCTGGGTTCTTGCGAGGGTTCTCGAGCATTTGAGACCGAAGGAATTGCATTCTCAGTCGACTGTTTCGAGCTTGACAGATTGACATAAAGATAGCGATCTATTTCTAGTCGTTGCGGATGTACAATAACTCCCTCCGGTCTTTGCACGGTGATTGTAGTGCCTCGGTAATGTTTGTTTGTGAAGGTCTCCCGTCTTTCTCTGAAGTCGGTAGATCTGTTTGTTTCTCGCCCCAGATTAGGATTTTGGAGTCCCAGAACCCTCTGTTGGCTGTTCTCTCTGGGCCGCAGATTCGGCTATCTCGTCCCATTTTGCTGGAATAGAGATTTTTTAATCATATTTTGTTAGAATGAGAAGTATGATTATCATATCTGAGCTTCCAAGATCGATGTAAGATAGTTGCGAAATCATGATTTGAATTCAAACCACCCTGAGCTCGGAGATACGAATAGGCTTTTTGGGATTCCAAAACGTAAGTGGAGGGATACCTATGACATCGCAAAACTTGTCCGTCTGTTAGCACGATAACTCTCGAAGGGAATGAGAGATTTTGATGAAACTTGTTGTGAGAATTCATTGGGTCAAGGGTAAGGTCAAGTTCGTAGATGGGCTATGTAGCCCAACATGTAATTGCGGGGGAGGGGGTTCAAATTTAAGGGGCTAACAAAATATTTTTGAACAGCTAATGTGATAGTCGATAATGGGGTAAGAAGACATGCTGAACACAATTTGTGAAAACCATTTTCTCGCCGGAAAAGTAGTTCGTCCGGAATCCCAACCAACCGGAAAGTTGGTTAAAAGTAAAAGTTTCTTTGAAGTTGATTATAATTTAGGGATAAGAAGACATGCAGAACTAGTTCTCCCGAAATCTGGCCAAAACCGGAAAATTTGTTAAAAGCAGAAGTTTTACTTGAAATTGATTGGATGAAAGACTTAGGGGTAAGAAGAGACGCTGGGTCTGTTTATGACAATAATTTTTTACCCGGACATATAATTCGTCAGGAATCTGGTTGTAACCGGGATTTTTTTTATAAGTTAAAATTTTATTTGAAGTTGATTTGTTCTTTATACAGATAAGGAAATACGCTGAATTCGTTTCTGAATTTTCTTTTTTTTTTGCTGGACAATTAGTTCGCTCAAAATTCGACCGAAACCGGAAATTTGGCAGAAGTAAAGCAGGAATTTTCGATCAGTAGGCTATCGTCAAAATAGATATGGCTTATAGAGGTATATCTAACCTTGGTTTTCTCAGATGATTAGCCTGGCGAAGACTGGATCATGCGAAGACAAGACCCAATTGTCTGGATCAAATATTAGATTTTTGGGATCCCATCGAAACCTTGGTCTTGTTCAATCTTCAACGCTTGCACGTATCTTGAATTGTATTATGACAGAAGTGACGCAGAGCTGAAATGGGTGGCAGGGCGCCCCTTACAAATCAAAGTTGTAGAGCCATAGCCTACTACAGTTATCTGTTATCACAGGCTTCCTTGAATCCATATGTACTGGCATACCTGTTCGATCAGATCCCACATTTTCTTGTTCCAGAAAGTGAAGCATTGCCAAACTATATTGTTCGAATAAAGACAAACCATTGTGAGCGATAAATGGTAGGCTACATACATCATTCAAACCATAGACTCTAGGTTGTCCTCAACCGGTGTCTATTGGTATTGTTGGGAGATGGGACATTTCCAGGTTTCTGAGTCAGAGATCAATTTTGATAAATAAGGTTTCTTGACTATTTGTTTAGGTTGATCGATGAATATCTTAGGATTTGCACAGTTCAAGGAAGGCGTTGAATAGCAGATCCTCACTGTCCGTTGTGAATTTATGTCCAGAACAGGAATTCTATCATACTTGTGACCACTCCCACATCCTCCCTCCCCCCTATCAAAATGTTAGAAGTCGACCAGAACGAGTCGTAAGTTCTAGGGTTCCCAAGCTCTGTCCCATACCTACAAATATGCTAGGTATGCAAAAAGTTTTATTCCCCAGTTCGTGAAATATTTTAACGAAGCGTGATTTTTTTTTAAGCGCACTTACATTAGATATATATATATTGTAATTTATTCTTTTTGTTTGGCAGTAATCGCAAATTTGGTCTATAACCACGATAGTAGCCTAGGTTTTACAATTTACTTTCTATCATTATATCTATATTCTACCTCATAATCACATTTTGCTATCACACAGTTGTTATTTAACAAAATATTGATGAATCCAACTAGTGATATATGAATCCCAACGAAGCGCGTTTGATTGATTGATTAATTGATTGATTTAAAACATAAGCACAAACCGTGGCACATGCCAAATAGCGCACTTACACAGATGAAGTTATATAAAACAAAAATAATCATATTCGTCAAATTATAAATTTCAAAAGATCGGACCAAAAGACTAAAGGCGTAGGCTATTCTGGCCGTTCCCCGAGAACTCGACTCGAGGAGTCCCCCCGCGTTTTTGTTTGTCCCGGGGACTCACTCCCCGTATTCTCGCGAGTCCCTGCGGACGGGGTATGCTCCGATTATCATCACCATCATCAAAAAGGACTCCCTTTCAGATTCAGAGGGGAATCAGTTTTTGCTGGTGTTGGTGCAAGATAAAATTAATTAAAAACAGTCAGAATAAACAAAACCAAAAAGAAAGTGGGTCAAAACTAATTTCGTCAACTGCATATTCTTTTTCGAACAAAATCCGTTTTGGAAGCATTCCCCGTGTTCTCGCTGTTTTCTGTACGCGGAGTCCGCGTAGTGTGACTCCCTCTATTCTCTCCATTCCTTTCGATTTCACGTCCTCAGGGAACGGCGAGAATACGCCTTAATATCAGTATGCCCTTACGGTACACAGGGGCGTCACGACGGGGGGGGGGGGGGGGGGGAGGGGGGATGGCCCCCTCCCCCCTCCAATCTTATTTGATGGCGGAAAACGGATACGTCAGCTGGATTTTATTGGAGCTATATTTCTTGTGTTTTCCACAAGTTCGTTTTTCCAACTTCAGCGGTTTTGAGCCTGAAGAGGACCCTTGCTAAGAAGGGCCGAAACATAGCTCCAATAATATTCAGCTGACGTATCCGTTTTCCACCATCAAATATGATTGGCAGTCAGCTTGGGCTGAAGGAATATTTACCCCCCAATCTTGTCGGCCGCGAAGCGCCGCGACTCATCGTCAAAACAGTTGATTTTTTTCATGAAAACAGTCGGTTTTTCTGAAAATCAGTCGACTTTTTTTCAGAACCGTCGTTTTTTCTGCAAAAGCAGTCGGTAAAAATTACCAGAAAGTCGATAAATGCCTTGCCCCCCCCCCCCCCCCCCCCCGAAACATTTTGGCTAGTAACGCCTCGGACGGTACATACTACAAGTATCTACCCTGTACGTATCTACCGTGCCATGCCAAGATCTCGAGTTGCTCTAAAATGGATCACAGAATTGTTTCTCTTCTAGATAATGTCGTGCAAGAAGGTCCACCGTTGTTAGAACCCATCCCTTTCGATACTTTACCTAATGAAAAACAAAAAGTCAAGAAGAATCACTTCTGTGAAATATGTCACAAACAGTTTCCTCAGAAGGCTCCCAAGGTTGAGCATATGAGAACACATACTGGAGAAAAGCCGTACTCCTGCGAAGTGTGTGACAGGAAGTTTGCTGTTCGCTCTACTCTTATTCGACACATGAAAACACATTCTGGAGAGAAGCCATTCTCATGTGATATATGCCAGAGAAGCTTTGCCGTGAATGCTCATCGTGTGCTTCATATGAGGACACACACTGGAGAAAAACCATACTCTTGTGAAGTTTGCAACAAAAAATTTTCACAAACGGGTCTTATGTTACTTCATATGAGGACGCACTCGGGAGAAAAGCCTCATGTCTGTGATTTTTGTGGGAAAAGATTCACTGAAAGGAATGCCAAGGAGCTACACGTAAGAACACACACAGGAGAAAAGCCTTTTAGTTGTGAATTTTGTGAAAGAAAGTTTTCTCGCCATGCGCACATGGTTCATCACATGAGACTTCACACGGGAGAAAAGCCGCACTGCTGTGAAGTATGCAACGAAACGTTTATTACCAGCAGGCGCTTAAAAGAGCACATGATAAAGCACACTGGAGTGAAACCTTTCTCCTGTGGTGTTTGTGACGAAACTTTTACTCGACACGATAGTTTAAGTAGGCACCTGAAGAAGCGCCATAGTGAGAAACTCGCTTCCGATGGTGTGATCTAAAAGCGAGGCTTCACCCGACATTTTTCTTGCGGATTCCAGACAGCCGTTTTCGTCACGACGGATCTGGAATGTGAAGCCAGGCCAAAAACGCCTGGAAGTCCGGGGTGTTGGACACCCCAGATTCCGGATGTCTGGAAGGTGCCATAGAGACAACTCGTTCAAGAGACACTGCAAATATGCAAATGGGAGAAGAAAAGGGAAAGTGATTGACAGCTGTGACTGGGATGCAAGAGATATTTGAAATGTAAGGGGACATCTAGGAAATGTTGAAGAACAGCAAATTTAGCTGTCATCATTATCATGAAAATATGGAAGGGTTGGCTTGACTATACGGAAGCCCCGGACGTCTGGGAATCTGGAAGGTGAAACCTGGCTTTAATCCCGTCGGTTTCAGTAATTGTAGCCAGGAGTTTGTCGTTTCTATGCATCTGGGGTTTAACTGGATGCCAGCTCTGTTCTGAAGCCAAACTGACATTTGAGAACCTTCTTTTTTGACTAGTGTTGAGGAACGTAAAGAGGATTCTAGCAAAACATAAACAAGGCTTAACCAGAAAGTTGGATATTATAGCATTTGTAGTAGAAAGTGAAAAAACTGTGAAATCCTTGAAATCAACAATCAGAATCTAACAAAGGTGGCCCTTCTTGCAGAACGTGTTCTAGAAAATGAAGCAGTTTATGATTCACCTAAATGAGACCCCATGTTAATGAGTGCATGGGAAACGAATGACACGAGCGAATAGAGGAGGATCTTTTGCAAGCTTAAAAAGCAAAATCAGTTAGAAAACTGATGCAATCATTAGTTGAGAAGAAGCTGTTCAGACGTAATATTTGCGTTTTTGCAGTTATTGTGGTATCTGATACTACTGTTGCTGTTCAAAAATGACGATTGCCAGATGTGCGCTTTTAGAAATGATCCAAAAAGAAATACTGATACCCACCGACATCTAGAGTGACAAAACTTCTTCCGCACCAATTTGTCTTAGTGATGACGAAAGTGAGATGAGTTTTTCAGATACCCCATGCCACCTGAAAATCAGATAGCCTACCACGGCACCTGGCAAGATACCACGGTAACTGCAATGACGCCTTTTGACCGTAGTGTCAGATATCATGTTAATTGCGAAAACGTCTCTAGGCGGTGGTGTCAGATACCATGGTATCTGCAAAAACGCAACTAGTGTAAACAAAAGGTGAAAGCGACTCCCAAAGTATCTTTAAATTTTGCAGTGCACCTTGCTTGCTCGAAATTTCTGAGAAAACCCCCTTGGCTAGTGTCAAACTTGTAGTCCTTGAGCAAAACAAGAACAAGAAAAACCGCTAAGCTGGACTACGATGCAGAAAGAAAGTTTTGCTTCCCTTTTATTACTAGCTGTAACTAGTATCCCGATGAAAAATGTGTAGCCTGCGTAGTTGTATGATAGCTGTACGAAAATTTGCATGTACTGATATGTAATAGTAAAGAATACTATCAGTTAATATCCCTCAGACTGGGCCAAACTTAAGCAGTAGTATTCAGTGGCATCCTGTCTTATTATAGTAGCATCCAGTCCTGCTAATAGTAGCATACAGTAGAATGCAGTAACACGGTAGCGTTGACATTTTCGTACAACTTCCTACTACTATTTTGAGATAAATTTTTCATCGGAATGGTATTGCACTATTCAGGAACACTGCCTAGACACATACATCCAAGAAATTGAAATGATACGTTTATATAAAAGGATCTATCCTTGATGTGTTTGACCAGTCCATCTACAGGAGTGTTGCATGAAGCTGCCCTTACTATGGCACCGCCCACCCCCCAATTGGCCATGGTACATGATCCTGCCACCTTGGATCATGAAGCTGCCACCCCCAGAAAAATCATGCAAATTCCAAGAAAACAGCAAATTTTGTTATTTGCAAAAGGTCAAGGAACCTCTCTGACCAAACAGCTGGCTTCTAACTTTACCATGTAGCAAAATACCATTTTTTAGCAAAGTGGGCGACTTCATGATCACTTGGGTGCCTATATTCTTTTGTGTTCTCCAGCTTAGTCTTGAACAATTACAAGTAAACTATGGTACCAGCAGAAAGCGAAGGTTCTAAGCTTCCTTTCAGGATACTCCACTGAATTTTATTTCAACCTTTACTCTTTTTCCCTAAGTCATTTCCCCAAAATAGGAGTTTAGGGTGGCAGCTTCATGCAACACTCCTATACTATCTGATCCAGGTTGGCTTGAAAAGACTGGGCAAAAGCTAACTCACTCTAACCTACAACATGGTATGTGTCCGCCCCACGCTGCGTCATTATATCTACTATTGCCGAGGTATCGTAAAAGTGTTCGTTCACATGAATAAATAATAAATTATAAATAAATTTTTCATCGGGGTGTCCTACTCTTCCGAGGTCTACTGTACTCTAGGCCTACTCCACTGAATTAGTGGTCATCACCCATCAACTTGGGAGTTGTAATCCGGAGAATAATATAATTTTCCTTTTCTAGAATATCTTCTGCAGGAAGGTCCACTGGTGTTAGAACCTGACTGTGTAACAGCCATGCTTGATGAAAAACAAACAGTAAAAAGGAATCTCTTCTGTGAGGTCTGCGATAAAAAGTTTCTGCAGCATAGTCATAAAGTGGAGCATATGAGAACGCATACTGGAGAAAAACCATACTCCTGTGACGTCTGTGATAGGAAATTCGCCGTTCGCACGACGCTGGTGCGGCACATGAGAACGCATTCTGGGGAAAAGCCTTACTCATGTGATGTGTGTGAGAGGAGCTTTGCTGTGAATTCACAGCTGGTGTCTCACATGAGAACGCACACTGGAGAAAAACCATACTCCTGTGAAGTGTGCAACAAAAAGTTTGCTCAGACGGGTCTTGTGCTACTTCACATGAGAACGCACTCGGGAGAAAAGCCTCATGTGTGTGATTTTTGTGGGAAAAGCTTCACTGAGAAAAGTGCCAAGGATCGACATGTGAGAACGCACACGGGAGAAAAGCCTTTTTCTTGTGAATTTTGTGAAAGAAAGTTTAATCAGCAGAGTCACATGCGTTATCACATGAGACTTCACTCAGGAGAAAAGCCGCACTCATGCGAAGTGTGCAGTGAAACGTTTATTACCCACAGGCGCTTAAAAGAGCACATGATAAAGCACACTGGAGAGAAACCGTTCTCATGTGGTGTCTGTAACGAAAGCTTTACTCGAAGCGGTAGTCTAAGTAGGCACATGAAGAAGGTCCATAGTGAAACTTCCACGGGCGAGGTCGTGATCTAATCTCGTTGGCTTCACTAACTGTAGCTACCAGTTTGGAATCTCATAATTATGTCGTTTGCATGTGTCTGGAGTTAACTGAATTCCAGCTCAGTTTCCGAAGTCAAACTGGACATTTGCAAACATTCAGTGAAAACATTATTTTAGCTAGTGTTGAGGAACGTAAAGAGGATTCTTTGAGCAAAACACGAACGACAAGAACGCTTAACCAGACTACGATGCAGAACGTTGGACATTACCTTAATTGTGGTAATGTTAGGGTTTCCAAGCTCTGTCATGTATCTACAAAACATGCTAGATATGCAAAAAGTTGCAATTTTTAACGAAGCGTGTGTTAATTTATGACTAGCTCTGTTCTTTTATGCTTTAACATGTTGTACGAAACCGAGTATCTAATATACGTGTAGCGTGTACCCGAGCGGTTGGTACATATTAGATTATACCGGTACTCTGATCTTAATCCTCGAAGGGTTGGTTCGTAACTGTGGAGGGGGAAGTTCGGACGGTAGGTCCTACATTCAATAAAGGGTTGTTAGCAAATGCACTTACTTTTAATATTGAAGTTCTGCATACATCGAATACATCTGTTAATCCAATGATCACTACTGTATTAGGACTTACCTAAGACTGACTTCCTTAATACATGGACAATAGCCCTTTTATACTCTGAGCGAAGTCCGAAATACTGGCGCTTCCAGTGCCCGGTTTTATCTCACCGATCCGGACACCAGAACCTAATCGTGAGCCCTGCTGCAGCGAGGAGTTAGCCGGTTTTCATCAACTCACGGGTGAACAAAAAAACGCGATTTAAGGGAAGAACCGGACACTGGTGACTAAACACCAGAGACAGCCCGGAGTGCAACGAACGCAGCTAGTGTAAGAAAAAGATTGCTTGTGATAAAAATGCACTTGGTGAGAATCTTTTGAGTCGAATAATGATTCAAAGGACTTTCTTAATATATGGGCTCTATTCGAGTGGATAGATAGATAGATAGATAGATAGATAAATCTTTTTATTCGCCAAAAACTTATCGTGGCTAACGCCAAATTTGTTTGGTATAGTCAGTTAATATGTAAGCGTACTTCAACAGTCATAAATAACATTAAAAATGAATAACATCTCAATTTACCTCGTTAAACAACTTCACAAAAGACGAAACAAAACTCTTTTCGAACCTCTGGAGGTTACATTTAGTTGGCTGCAATTTTTCAACCGCAGTAGCTACCTTGCGAGGGAGCCTTCTCGCCAGCTTTTTAGAAGGAAAAATATTTTTATGGACTGGGTGGTTCAGGGATTTTACACCAAACTCCATGCAGAGTTTCAGTCTTCGATCGTGTAGAGAAGTGATTTTAAATTCACGCAGCAATTCTTCATAAGACCTCTCGGCCACCTTTGACGCTATGATCAGGGCTCTTTTTTGAATCTTTTCAAGTCTAGCGGTCTGTTCGACCGTAAGGCCAAAATGCCAAACAGGTGCTCCATATTCTAGGTTTGGTTGATCGGAGATCGGATTTGGAGATCGGGGTGATCTTAGAGAGGGCATGTGTTCCTCTTACTACAGTTGTTACAAAAGATTTCAATCAATCAATCAAGTTTAATCCGAATAGCTAAAAGCTAGAAAAGGAATACAAATTTACAAAATACACAGACACACAAGTAACAATTTAACTAATACACTTACAAGAAATTACCAGAAATAAATGATGGAATGAAACTACGTAAAAATTGAGTAGACGAATTAGCGGGATATGGGAAAAACTTATAGCCAGTATTCCTCTCGGACCGACGCACGGAAGACGGGAGGGGAGGGGGGAATAGACGGGTCATCTGGGGACAACACGTTATCTTAGCTCCAAATTTGTTTGAAAGAGTATTTCTACGTACAGATAATTTAGGAATGTCAAGTTTAATGAGAGCCTAAGATTTGGAATTAAATATTTCGCGTCGTTACACGTGACAGATTGTTGGTGTACTGACATCTGAAACATATATTGTAATTTATTCTGTTTGTTTTTTTCACAATAAACGCAAATTCGGTTTATAACCACGTAAGTCGATTATACAATAAACTTTCTATCTATATATCAATCTGCACTTGGGAGCGAATAAGGTGCATTCCGCTTCTGGTTGATCTTCTGGTTGGATAAATAATAAGTAAATAAGTAATGTACTTTATTTCCTTGATAGATTGTATTCTACATGCTAGCATTGGATCGTCATTCACGCAAATAACGCATGACACAATTAAATAAATATACATTTTACCTACTAACTTATGAATATCGTTTATTTAACTAGAAATAAAATATTGGTTGAAATATGGTACAAGATATTTCAGATAGCGATCGTTCGAGTTTATGGGGGGTCTTGCCAGTCGAGTTTATGGGTGGTCTTAAGGCACATTCACAGCGGGTTTTAGCTAATATTCGGTACCAGACAGTTCCGGAAATCGCTCTGAGACCGAGAATTAGTTTGGTTACTGCCGTTCGCAATTGATATTGCTGCCAGCTTCGGGTACCAGCTAGTCTCGGACCCAAGTTGAAATCAGTTCAACTTTTGAGAGTACTAGCCAATCAGACTACTATTTAGGAATATTCCGATTGGCTAATGTTCAGCCACGTCAGACCGAAGAGCAATGACCTAGATTTACTTTCGTTCTCGAAACAGCAAGGAGCGGATGTGGTTTTATCTATTGGGCTTGGTTAGAAACTAGCCAATCAGAATATTCCTCAATATTCCCCAGTATAATCTGATTAGCTAGTACCCTCAAAAGTTGAAGTGATTTCAACTTCGGTCCGAGACTAGCTGGTACCCGAAACCGGCACCTGTGTCCATTGCTAACGGAAGAAACCGGCACCTGTTTCCATTGCGAATGGAAGAAACCGGGCAAACCTTCGGTCTCGGGAGCGATTTTCAGAACTAGCTGGTACCGAGTATTAGCCAAAACCCGTTGTTAATGGGCCGTTACTAGTCTCGAGGAAGCAGCGTCCCTCTTTCTTTGTCGCGTGTTGGGCCGGCTATTTGCTAGGGTCTCAAAATCAGAGCCTCCTTTTTGTTGCAATAGCGCTGCTGCAGCACTTCTTTGCTTCTGCACAATATGCGTTTTTGGATTCACTTTCTTCTTGGTTGAAGCGGCAGCGCTGCAGCACCTTGCAGGGAAGCACGGACTTGGTCGGTGAGCAAGTCGGGGATTCTCAAGAAGCGCTGCCGACTTCCTCGGAAGCACTGCAGTGCAAAAACGGATGTAGAAAGAATTAGTCCGGAATCGGCCGAGAAGTGGACCTGCAGCGTGCAACAAAAACGAGGCTCAGGTAAAATGGCACGATGCGCATGCCAGAAATTTGCTTCCGAACGTCCGAAAATCAGCTGATCCCGTCTAGCAGCGAGGGTTGGCAGGTCAATGATGATGCAACAAGGTGAAAAAGTATGAAACAACTTATTTCAACAAGTAAACAATACATTGAGGTTCGAACAACAGTGGACCTTCTTGTAGAAAATAATCTAGAAAGTGAACAATTTATGATTCGCCCAAGTGCAACTTCAGGTTAATAAGTGCATGGGAAACGAATTGTTGCAGTAAAGAAGTGGAGGCTTTGCATTTTTTTTTCACCAGGGGCTCTAGTAATAACAGTCAGACCGGTCAGACTGTGCGGTGCTTGCACAACAACCCAAAATTCATCCAGACGCGGAGAATTTAAATTTCAAGAAAGGCCTGCTCCGAAAGTTACGCCTGTACGGCAGGGGGCTTAGCAAGGAGGGGGGGGGGGGGGTGAGTCAGTGAGTCAAGTCCGTGTGTCAGTGGTCCGTGCTAGTTTATGGAATTTGTCTTGGATATTTACGTACTGTTACGTTTTCCATACGTGCTTCTGCAATGCAGTTCTGTTCACGCATACTCTGAGGGTCAGGAGGTTCAAAAACAAGTTCGATATAGAAGTTTCGCCTATGACCTGAGATTTTGCATTGCCGCGCATCCCGCCTCCGGGAACACGCTATGCATGCAGTGAAATACAACTATGTTGCTATGCGACACGAAATTTCGAGTAATGTTTCAGTGTTTGCGGTAGCACTGGTAGCAGACGTACCAGTACAAAAGTTATTGCAAAGATTATTTGAATACTCTTTGAGTTATCTGAATAATCTTCGAGTTATTGTGTCGACTGATTGTGCGAGTATTAAGCCAGACGGCCCCCCAGGCGCAACAACACCGCTTCTCACCCCCCCCCCCCCAACAGAGAAGAGCTAGCGAGGCCCCTGCTGTACGGAGTTCCGACAGAATCCGGATTTTTTTATATTAGTTTACAGCAATGGCTCAGCCCTATTTGGTTAAACTTTAACATGAAATTCTGGTTTAGCATTTTTTATTTTTCTGTAAATAAAAAAAAACAGTTTCTTGAATTCCAATCGGATCTGTTCATCTGTGAATTGTACAGAAATATTTGTGCAATTATTGTGTATCTTGCCAGTTATCGTGGTAACTGAACGTGGTATTTCAAAAAGTCATGTCACTTGCATCGTCACCGATAAAAGAGCCGGGGTTTTACAAATTCGTGGGAAAGAATTTGGTACTTGTGAGGTGAGTGGATGTAAGGATTTCTTTTTAGAAACGTGAAAAGCGTGATTTCGGCAATTTGACAATTCGTCAGATACCATGGTAACTTCCAAAATACAGATCCAGTTACCGCGGTATCAGATACTATTGTGTCTACAAAACGCAACTCTTGTATCGTGTTCCACCCTTCTAAGAATAATAACCATTAGTTAATATTCCAGCCTCGTGAAAAGTTAATACGCTGACCGTTCCAGCCTTCTCGAAATAGTCACTTCTTGCTTACCACGCTTGGGAACGTAGTAAGCGTGGTAACTACGAATCTCTTTGACGTGACTGGTTGGATTAGCCCGTGGCACGATGGTTTTGCTAAAAACAGAAATATAGGCGTACTCTCGCCGTTCCCCGCGGACTCCACTTGCTGAGTCCCCGCGTTTTTGTTTGTCCCGGGGACTCACTCCCCGTATTCTCGCGAGTCCTCACGGACGGGGAATGCTCTGATTATCATCACCATCATCAAAAAGGACTCCCTTTCAGATTCGGAGGGGAATCAATTTTGCTGGTGGTGGTGCAATGTAAAATTAATTAAAAATAATCAGAATAAACAAAACCAAAAATAAAGTGGCTCCAGACTAATTTCGTCAACTTCATATCTATTCTTCAAACAAAATCCGAGCTGGAAGTATTTCCCGTGTTCTCGCTGTTTCTGTCCGCGGAGTTCACGTGGAGTGACTCCCTCTATTCTCGCCGTTCCCTTTGATTCCCCGAGGAGTCCTCGGGGAACGGCGAGAATACGCCTTATGTGTTCCAGCCTCGACGCCAAGAAGTCAGAATCCGCGACGTCATGTGTAATGACTAGGGTAAAAAGGGTGGAACACGCTCTTGATCTCTGACGAGTTGTCGGTCCGCGAAATTCTCTGTGTGACAAAAACTGTTGAAGACTTTACAAATGTAGATTTGTTTCGCCGGTAGTATTTGGGAGGAAAACTAGCACTATTTAGTGATTGTGTTTCAGAAAATGAATAACTTTTTTTCTTGGTCGTGAGCTTCTTGGAAACTAAAGTCGGAATCATGGTACGGATCGAAATTAGCCCCCCCCCCCCCCCCCAAGTTGTCGGCCAGTCGGTAAAAAATAAAAGAACCGGCGCGAAACGACGCGATCTATCTTCAAAACAGTTGATCTTTTTAAAAAAACAGTCGGTTTTTCTGAAAATCAGTTTATGTTTTGTCAAAACAGTTTTTTAGAAAATTAGTCAATTTTTTTTCACTGTCGTTTTTTTTCGAAAAGTCTTTTTTTCTGCAAAAAATGTCGGTAAAAATTACCGTCTAGTCGGTAAATGCCTTGCCCCCCCCCAAATATTGTGGCTTGTAACGCCTCTGGTTAGGTGAGTTGTAATCCGAGACAAAAAACACTAAGGAGTAGCGCCAAGATATGAAATAGTGACATACAATCGAATAGCAGCGACGCTAGCACGCCTAGTGATAGGGAACATCCTTAGTTAAACTCAATCTGTTGTTCACCGGCGCTGGCTCTAATACCTTAACATTTTGCTGCTAGCCTTCTTGACAGTTTAGCCTCGTTAGAAGCAGGAACCAGCATACTTTTTCGAAAGTTCTTGCCCTGCGGACCCAACGTCCTCTAACGGTCAGTCTTCTGTTTTACCGTAGATGGCGTCATAGTGAACGAGTAAAAGTTCAAAAAGGTCGCGACGCGTGTTTCGGAGTTTGACTAAGACTTTTTTTGTGATTTGCCATTTACTAGTTCAACGCTCCTAGCATTCAGCAGATTCTTATTATTAATGATATATTCGAGAAAAGAAGAAACCAAGGGTTTGATATTATTGTTGATTTTTCTAGCTGTTAGTTCCTAGCCCTAGCCTAGGTGGCCTAATCTTGATCCAAAGGCTGTTGTGCTGGGAATAGATTTGCATACAGACCATACTGGTAAGGACACATCTGTTTTGCTCTCTTTGATTCTAGGCTGTCATCATCTATAAGATACTTTGCTATTTGCACCTGTTTGCACCACCCTGGCACCACCTATGTATTTGCACCATCGCTGAATGGGGTCGCTGATCATTCAGCTGTTCAGTGGCAGCTGCATGAAAATGAAATCAACTGTATTAAGCTTGTGAAAATCAGACTAAATCACAACGATTGTCTATCCTGGCCAAAATAATTAATAGCAAGTGTCATCCATAAATATTCCTTCAGCCCAAGCTTACTGCGAATCATATTTGATAGTAAAAAACGGATATGTCAGCTGAATTTTATTGAAGCTATATTTCTATATTTCTAAACCTCTCAAGTTGTAAAACATCTTCCAACAAGTTTTTTTTTTCCAACTTGAGCGGTTTTGAGCCTGAAGAGGATCCTTGCCAAGAAGGGCAGAAATATAGCTCCAATAAAATTCAGCTGACATATCTGTTTTGCACTATAAAAGAAAATGTCATGCACATACTTGAATTCCTTCTTCGAATAGTTGCCTGGCACAAAACAAAGTTGAAAAGGTTCAAATAATATAATGAAAAAACGTTGGTGCAAATATTAATGCTCAGTCTACAGGATACCTTGCTATTTGCACCACCCTGGTGAATGAAATATGTGCTTGCAATTCCTGTTGTTCCTTTCCATCCTCTACACTTACCAAGTATCAGAAATTGGGCTTTGATTTGAACCTCTGATTATTCTCTATGTTGGGAAGACCCTATCTGACATGCCAAATCCTCCAGTCCATCCTTAAATAATGTCTATTGTAACGACAACAACTATTTACCGATGTATAAGTCAGTTAAAAGTGTAGCTAGGAAAGTCAGGAACTCCTAAAGGTAGCTTCAGCTGATTACCATTCATTACTTAATTCTTTGCTTCTAATGATTGCAGTAGTCTACTTCAGAAATAAGCATGTCTGTTGATGTGAAAGTAATTTATTTTTCTTGCTATAAATTGAGAACAAATATACTTGACCTTGGATGACCACTACTTTTTTCGCCGGACAATCTATGGCTTAGTAGTTAGCCTAGTCCATTTGGTAGTTTCAGTTAGGTTGCCAAAAGACACCTTGATCATCTGTGTTTCGACAGAACTTCACCTGCAACACATTTAGCTGTCTTCACTATTCAGAAGAAATGTGCATCATTTCTTGGTGTTTAAGACTTGGAATTTTGAGGGGCTTTGAACCACATTAAAAGCTAGAATTTGCATGGAAAGTAGTTTAACATTGCCAGAAAAAAGGCGGATTTGTCCTGGTTAGCCTACAGCCGTTAGCAACAACTTTTTTGGCTCGTACATTTTCAAATTATGGTGGCAGAGATGGACGCCCCCCATCCCCCCCCCCAAGGTAAAAAGCGAGTGATGCACCCGCATATCCCTGATAGTACAGAAATGGGAGGTTGAGAAAACATGCCAAATTCCTCTTTAGCCATCTGTCCAACTTTTTACATTATGAGAAGGCAACTCGCTGTTTTCATAGATCTTTTTTTTTAAACAGATTCGGCAAAAAATCCAGTACCAGATCGGTGAATTTTACCAGGCCCCCCCCCCCTCCACATGAAGAAGGGCTCGGGACTACCCTGACTTGGACAAACCTCTCATTCAGGAGATTACTTGATAGCCAGATCAGGAGAAACCTCCAAGGTAGGAGACTGCAACAGTGGTATAGAATGCATCTGGCTTGATTAACAATGCTGACAATACTGGCCTAGATAATAATACTTTAGCTCAAGTGAAAGTTCATACTGACTGGAAAAATAAGCAAGATAGGCTCAGAAATAGGCCGATGCTCTAAAGCGAGTGGGTAAAAAAAAAACAGCCATTGATGCTAGATTTTTGCATAGGCTACGCAAAATGTTGCAGGCCTGTACCGATTGACACATCATTCCCGTAGTTAAGAATCTGTTCAGGATAGGTTTAGAATAGTCCAGTCAACCACATGAACCAGATTTCTTACACCCTGTGCTAAATGTTGGGTATATCTAGCGTTTGGCATAATTGGCATAATTACCTGTGTGGATGGCATGGAACTGTGAGCTGTGTTCAGCATTTGATGCTGGGTAGCTTATTGTTTTTATATTTTTGCCCACACCCATTGTTAGTTGTTAATATTTATTGTTAGTTGTTTAGTATGGCCCAAGCTGGCCGTTTTATTAGATTAAATAAATAAATAAATTGATGCCTAATGCTGGATACTCCATGTTAAATGCTGTATGCCTCTTTGTAACCTAGTCCTGTCCTGATGTTGACCTGCCCCACTATAAAAGAGCTCTGGTAGGTTGATTTCTGAGCTCATCGGTATCTTACTGGGTCCAACATCAGGCATTGTATAAGTGGAGTTTGGCATATAGTATGCTAAATGATAGAAATACCTAATCTTTAGCATAGAGTATCAACAATTCAGGGCTTGTGGTAGTCTGAAATACTCCATGCCAAATGCTAGACAACCTAGTCTGACCCTAACCTTGACCATAGAGGTAAAAAAGTAGAAAGGTAAAGGTATCAGCACTGGCCTTGACAGGTCAAGCTGGCGGTGCTGATCTGCGACTCTCGGCCCTCAGCCAGGAAGTGCAATGGGGGGTTGGGGGGCCAGCCATCCTGTGCTTTCACACACCCTTCCTGTCACCTTCCCCGGATTTCTCCAGGTACCCATTTGAAGCTGGGTGGACTTTGGCTTGTCTTACAGGGTTACGCCACTAACCCCCGTCCCAAACCAAATAGCAGGCACTTCCGAGACTCGGACAAGCGACCCTTCACTTGCGAGTCCGGCGCGCTAACCGCTCGGCCACGGACGGACTAAACACTTGACCATAGAGGAATTCTGATTGAATGTTTTCTGCACTTGCACTCAAATCATCAGTATTTTTGTTCGGTTAAGTCTACAGTATGGGGCCAGGCACCAGGTAACCAGTATTTGGCATATCTTATCCAGAAGATATCCAGAAATGTTGGACCTTCTTAGAGCAAAATTACAGCTTACAAATTGATGTAACAGTTTTGGATTAATTTTGTATCAGCCAAAGCATTATCTCAGAAGAAAGGAGTACTGCAAAGTTAACAGCAGATGAAATTCAGATAATATGATTCGTTCTTTGCGTAAAAAGAATGTTAAAACCTATGGCTCTTAGCCTGCTTTCTTTTAATTTGCAATTTCTAACTGAAAGTCCTAGAGACAAAAAAACAAAGCGAGGTTCAAGTCCAAAATTTGTGGAACTGTTTCAAGAAGCAGACGTTCACTGTATTCCCTTGTAATAAATAGGGTACTTTTGGTAGCTGAAGAAAAGCTACTTTTTGACATCCCAAAACGTAAGTGGAGGGATACCTATGACATTGCAAAAGTTGTCCGTCTGTTAACACGATAACTCCCGAAGGGAAGGAGATATTTGGATGAAACGTGGTGTAAGGATTCTTTGGGTCAAGGGTAAGGTCAAGTTCTTAGATGGGCTTTCTGGCCCTATATTTAGGGGTGGGGGAGGGGGTTCAGATTAAGGGGCAAACAAAATATTTTTAAACAGCTAATGTGATAGTCGATTATGGGGTAGAAGACATGTTGAACACGATGGTGAAAACCATTTTCTCGCCGGACAAGTAGTAATCCAGCAAAAATCGGAAAGTTGGTTAAAAGTAAAAGTTTCATTTGAAGTTGTTTAAATGTTCGACTTAGGGGTACGAAGACATGCTGAACACTTATGTAAAAAGTATTTTCTACCGGGACAAGTAGTTCGCCCGGAATCCGGCCAAAACCGGAAAATTTGTTAAAAGCAAAAGTTTTATTTGAAGTTGATTAGAAGAGACTTAATAAGAGACGCTACTCAGTCTGTAGGGGAGGTGGGACATGGTACCGTTGTGAAGAAAACTTTGTTGTCCGCCTGCATGACGGATGCCACGTCATATATCAGTAAGGATTCGTGTGTTTTCCCGAAGAAATCCACAAATATTTTTATCAGAGATTTTAGGTGAGAAATTTTTTATTGGTGTTTGAGTAAGAAAGAGGGTCCGGTTTTTATGGAATATCTTTCGACTAATTCATTGGAAGTTAATGATTATTTTTTTTGTCAGAAGCAATTTTTTCTTGGCTACAAAACAGTACTCAGTGGTTTACCTATGTTGACATCTAGTGATACAAAAATGAATCTTTCTGGAAAGTTGCCCGCCTGGGCACTCTGGCACACGTGTTCCTGGGTACCCTGGGACAACTTTTGCCCATTGTGTCCCAGGGTACCTTCAAGGGAATTGTGCAAACTTCCTGAAACGGAAACTTCCTACTTGGAAATTCATATTTCCAGAGCCATAGGATGAAGCCTTTGTGCAACAGAAGAAATCGCCTTAGGACTACCAAAACCGCAACTTAGTGGGGCCGCAGAACGTCATGTGAAAGCCCTGACTTTCGATGTCGACCTTTTGCAGTATCTTGTTCGATAAATACTGCTACAGGCTTTGTCTTATGTTTTTTATTTTTTTTGTAAAGTTGACAACCAGTTTGTTAAAAACTAAATTTAGTCAAAAAGGGCACTGTGTCCCTTAGTACCTTTAAGAATGCCCCAAAGTACCCGGGGGTCAGGGTACCCTGGGACAGAAGAGGAGGGTTAGGAAAATCGTCAGTACCAAAAAGACTAATCAGGTAAATTACCTGGAAGAAGGCACAATCAATTCCACTTAATTCAGTACCAAAATCAAGTAATTTGGCCAAAGGGTTCCATGGATATCCGACATGCACTTGGAACATGTCCCAGGGTACCCACATCTCCCCTATATGACAATCATTTTTTATCCGGACATATATTTCGTCCCGAATCTAGTTGTAACCGGATTTTTTTTTTTTTTTTTTTTTTTAAGTTTTATTTGAAGTTGGTTAGATGTTGTTTATAGAGATAAGGATACATGCTAAATTCGTTCTTAATTTTGCTGGTCTTTTTGCTGGACAATTTGTTCGCTCGGAATTCGGCCAAAACCGGAAATTCGGCCGAAGTAAAGCCGGAAGGTTCGGTCTGTATCGTCAAAATAGATATGGCTCATAGAAGTGTATCTGAACTTAGTTTTCTCTGATGATTGGCCTGGCGAAGACTGGGTCTGACGAAGACAAGACACAACTGTCTGGATCGAATATTAGATTTTTGGGATCCCATCCAAACCTTTGGTCTTGTTCAAAAGTGGGTGCGTGTGGGGTATGAGAAAAACGGTTTGTGTTCATAGAATAACCTACGCCAGATTAAGATTTTCCTACACAATACTACCATCAAAATTATCTTAAGGGTTATTTTTCTAATTTCGCTCAAATCAACAGTTTTTATGAGGCCCAGCATTTGGCGTTGCTTATCTTAAATCCTCGACATGTAAGTTTCTGGATTAATCACATACTTATAATGTTCTTAGAGCGTGTTCCACCCTACTTACCAAGTTACTACGCTTGACGTCACGAATTCTGGCTTTTTGGCGTCAAGGCTGGAATGTATTTTTCTATTTTCACCAAGAGATCGTTCCCCCGGGATAATCCGCCCAATCACATCACGGAGATTCGTAATTACCACGTTACTACGCTCCCGAGCGTGGTAAGCAAATAGTTACTATTTCGAGCAGGGGCTTCACGACTGGGGAGGTGGGGGACGCCCCCCCCCCCCCAATGCTGTCAGCCAGTCGTTAAAAAATAACCGAGTCGGTGCGAAGCGCCGCGATTTGTCGTCAAACAGTTGATTTTTTTCATAAAACAGTCGACTTTTCTGAAAATTGGTCGATTTTTTGTCCAAATAGTCGTTTTTTCTGAAAATCAGTTGATTTTTCTTAAAATCAGTCGATTTTTTTCAAAATTGTCTTTTTTTGTTGTTGAAAATAGTCGTTTTTTCTGCAGAAACAGTCGATAAAATTTACCAGCCAGTCGACCGTTCGTTGGAACGGTCAGCGTAGTAACTTTTCACGAGCTTGGAACGAAAATAGTAACTAACAGTGACTATTGTTAGAAGGGTGGAACACGCTCTTTGCCTACTTCCACACTTTCACTTAGCAAGTCCTATGAAAATTTCAGGTTTCAGATGCTATGTAGAACAAATGCATTTTTAGATTTTTGCTTTATGTTGAATGTTAGCATAGGAACTGCAATAGTATATATTTGGTGAAACGAAATCACAGTTGGACCTGTGTATTTTTTTCCATTAACAGCCAGAGGCATCAGCTGCTAGCCAAAGGTGCTTAAGTTGGTGTAAGGTATTTTATCAAGAGGTTGGTCATCGTTCCCTATTTTTTTTAGAAAAAAATACTGTTTATCAGTAAAAATCAACTTTTTCTAGGAAAATAGACTGTTTACCAGAAAGAATTGTTTTTATGAAAAACCGTGACCCTTCGCGCCACCTGTTTCTTTTTTACCGACTGGACAACAACTTTTGGGTGGGGCGTCATCCCCTCCCTCCCCCATATGTGACGACGCGTCATATAGAAGCAGAACTTCCAAGCTTTGCATACGAGGATGTTCTAAGAGTATAATGAGGTAAATAAAGTATATATGTATACATACAGAGGCGTTACTTGACAAAATG
The DNA here is from genome assembly GCA_023053575.1 of Branchinecta lynchi. NCBI lineage: Eukaryota > Metazoa > Arthropoda > Branchiopoda > Anostraca > Branchinectidae > Branchinecta > Branchinecta lynchi. Next base: position 2,171,894 of record JAKZAP010000009.1, on the reverse strand, counting down.
TTTGGGGGGAGGTGGCGAGGTATTTACCGACTGGCTGGTAATTTTTACTGTTTTTTTGTTAGATAGAAACGACTATTATCATTGTTTTTACGAAAAGTCGTGGCGACTTGGCTATTTTTGACCGACTGGCCGAGAACATTCGGGGGGGGCACATGTATATATATTTGCAGACCGAAATTATAGCCTGCCTTGTGACTATGAATCACTGATTAGTATTAGTAAATCGTGTAGTACCGTGTATTGTCATTTTTTGCAGATTTGCAATGTCTGACGAAAGAGACAGGAGGGTCTGCTGCGTTTCTGGCTGCTCATCTGTAAGTGGAGCAAGGAGTTTTGAGTTTGACCTGCGATATTTCAGGTACTGTATTGTGAATTTTTAGTTTGTTCGTTAAAGAAACCCTCGCACTATTTACTCTTCAACTTACTACCGTATTTTGAAATATTTGAAAACTATGCTGTGCTTTTAACAAATAACCAACGGTTTTGGCTGTTTCAAGCCTTTCCCGAGACCCGTTGACTTGTAGCGAAAGCACGGAAACAATTTACATCACTGGTTTTTTCTGAGGAAAAATCTTTTCGCAGACATCCGTCAACAGCGTGATACACGTCGAAGGTAGCAAAACACGGCAAGTGAGAAAATCAGCGTGGTTTTGTTAGACGGGTTAGAATCTACCGTACGAAATTGGAGTCTCCGGATTTAGAAATATATGGAATGATTATGGAAGTAGGTGGCATTAGTATTATAGGTAAGACAGGCCCTTTAAGTTTCATTACATCTGAATACAACACTTTCGGTGGTTAAAAGCTTTTGTGCCACATCTCTATTTACCAGTCTCCTTACATAACTTTTTGAATATGTGCAAGATAGTGTAGCGATAAGCCGTACTTACTCCCAAGAAAGCCCCATGCACTCGAGGTACACGCGCAAATTGTGGCAGCTTAGCAGACAACACCCTGCCTACAGTCTATCGTGTCTTGTAATCCAGTCGGCCACGAATCCTGAATTGGTTGATCCTACGCACATGGTGCTGAACCAGAGTGAATCTTTCGCGTTTGACTTACAAGCTGATTTACGTTCTACTATCGATTTTAGTTCTTGGATTTTTCTGTCTCCTTTATTTATTTTGGTTGTAACACTTCAGTCGAAAGTGCCAGAAAGCACTAGGATGGCCGAGAGTGTATATTCATTTAAAAATAAGATGAAAATTTTTTTGATGAGTAAAGATGGGTGAGGAGAGAGGGTTACCTTGGGTATGAATCGGTTCTGGATTGCCACGATGTTTAATTGTCTTCTGTTTATATATAATATTGAAAAAAAAATGTATTTATGTAGTTGTTTATGTATAGTACTGCATTTATTTTTTCCCTTTTCTTTTTTGTTTAAAATATACTGCATTTATTTTTTCCCTTTTCTTTTTTGTTTAAAATATAACTAGGCTAAGTGATTAAATTATTTAGTCCTGCCACAAACAAGTCTGTATAGATTTTCACGTGGTAGGTCTGTTATGATATCAAAATTTTCTTTTGTAAAATTCCATTATATATTACATTATTTGTCTGTCTTGTCTGTCTAAGTAGTCCTCTTGTCAAAGGCGTTACTAGCCAATATGTTTGGGGGGGGGAGGGTATTTACCGACTGGCTGGTCATTTTTACCGACTTTGTTTACGGATAAAAACGCTGTTATTGGGAAAACACGAATATTTTGAAAAAAAAATCGGCTGATTTTAAGAAAAACTACCATTTTTACGAGAAACCGACTGTTTTTAAATCGTGGCGCTTATTTTTACCGACAACATTCGGGGGGGGGGGGGGGGTTTCTCCCCCCTCCCCACTAGTCCTTACGCCCCTGCATCATGTATAGTTCAGTGCGACAATAAAATTATCATTAGCTCTCATTTAGTAACGGTAGCCTACAGTCCTTTGAATTAATAAATTGTTCTCATTTCTTCATTAATGATGTATTTCCATTTTCCTGTTACACTGAGGGATCCACATATCCGGGGGATGCACACATATCCGGAGGGATACACAGGTCCAGGAATAATTATGTTATCTTTTCCAGATTTCCAACAGATAAAGTGCAATGTGCACAATGGGTTGCAGCAATCGAACAATCCACGGGGCAGTTGATAGTACCCCAATTTAACTCATACATGTGCTCTAAACATTTCATTCCTTCGCAACTTGGAAAGAAGAAGCTTTTGGCGGGTGCATGCCCATCAATGTTTACAGATGATCAGATAGTAAGAATTATTATGAGCTGTTGCTGTCCTAGCTGCCCCAGTGTTGGAGGAGCGAAAGATGTAATGTTTCACCTGGTCCCAAAGATGGCAGCCATACGGTTCCAGTGGTGTTTCATTTTAGGAGTGTCAAATATCCCTCATCCAAGTTACCTCTGCTCACTCCATTTTGAATCATCATCTTACAGTGGCAAAGGGAATTTGAGACGTTCAGCAGTGCCGACACTGCTGTTGAAGGCAGCTATGAGTTCTGCCGGCAATATAGTTGAACAGCATTCTAGTAGTGTTGGTGGTTTGGCATGGCTAGCCGATGCAGTTTTGGAGACTCCAACTGCGGACGGAGCTGCTGTTGAAGGGGAAATACTGTGTCCGATTGTGTTAGAATGTGAACCTCTATTGAGCACATGCCCACCAAACAAACGGGGTAGCCCCACCATTGAATCTACATCCCAGGAACACAACATGATGGCTAGCACTTGTGCCTACTGCTTCGAAGACTACTTGACTGAAAGCAACCTAAAAGAGCACCAAGAGCAGTGTCACATTGTTTACGTGAAGCAAGAACCCATATTTCTAGAAGAAACAGAGATCAAGGAGGAGCAAGAACCCATATTTCTAGAAGAAACAGAGACAAGGGAGGAGCAAGAACCCATATTTCTAGAAGAAACCGAGATAGAGGAGGAGCCAATTTGTGACTCAGCCTCAGGCAAGTAGCCTTCTTTATTGTTGCCAGTCCAGTCCGGTCCTCTTGAGTAGTGGCAAATACACTATACAGTAACTAATATTGTATATTGTATTTGCCACTACTGTAATTAGTATTCACTGCATCGGTGCGCATTACCCATTAAAGGACCTGTCGTACCTATATTGCCAATGCAACCTACTTCAGTAACTGCATTCATTAATTCTTAAACTCAGAGACCCAAATTTGGCATATTACATCCGAACCCACTAACAATACCTCAGTAATTTTTGCACTTGTTGCGATTCACGATATTTCCAGTGCGCACTATGCTCTGAAGTTTTGTTTTATAAAAGGTATTTTTTACAGCGCAAGTGCCGAATTTGACCTTCACGTCAAACATAATCACATATTTGATAGTGCAAAACGGATACGTCAGCTGAATTTTATTGGAGCTATATTTCGGCCCTTCTTGGCAAGGGTCCTCTTCAGGCTCAAAACCGCTGGAAAACGAACTTGCGGGAAAAATCACACTAAAGTATAAAATATGTATAGAATTAATCAACTCGTCAGTTCAGTAATAATCATAACACAATGCGTTCGGCCTCTGCAAAGCTCGTCTAAAGTGTTTGCGTGTCCTGCTATTGATGCAACCGGTTTGCTGAATTTCGCCCAGTTTTTGCTAGAAGTCAATGGGTCTTGGAAAAGGCTTACAACAGCCAAAGCCGTGGATAATTTGTTACAAGCAGAGCTTAAGGTTACAGTATTCAGATAGTTTTGAAAATTGGAAACAGTAAGTAGATCGAGGTGTGCTTTAGCCAGAGGCGTTACTAGCCAAAATTTTTTGTTTGGGGGGGGGGGGCAAGGAATTTACCGACTGGCTGGTAATTTCTACCGACTTTTTTTTGCAGAAAATGACTGTTTTTGCAGAAAAACGACAATGATTTTCAGAAAAAGCGACTGTTTTGACGAAAAATCGACTGTTTTAATGAAAAAGATCAGCTGTTTTGGCAAAAATCCTGGCGCTTGGCAATAGGGGTCGGCACCGTTTCTGTTTCTGTTTCTGTTTCTGTTTTTTTACTACCGTTTTCTGTTCTGTTTTTTTATTAAATAACAGAAAAACAGAAAACAGGTAGCCGTTTTTTTAATGCCGTTTCTGTTTCTGTTCCGTTTTTTATATGACCGTTTTAGCCGTTTCTGTTTTTATTTTACCTGTTTTTTCCAAATTTCCGTTTTTTGTTCCGACTTATACGCGTGGCGTCATGGCATAATCTAGCGGGTTTTATTCTCCCGGCGGATTATGCCATCTACCGATATTTTTCGCTTTTCGGAAGGAAAGATTTTTGAGTCAAAATAGAGAGATTGCACCCTACCTGACGAAACGGATATTTTTATACCATCATTAAAGGAAGCATATAACAACAAAATTAACATTAGGAGGTATAGGACTTTCGACTTACAGACTAAATTATCGGCCTTTGATAACCATTCTGAACTAATTGCTGAAAACGTTAATCTTGCTATTTCTTGTTGGTATAATAATACTTTTGCAGGAAACGTTAATCTGGCAATTTCTTTTTGGTATAATGCTATTTCTTTTTGTACTGAAAGCTTGAAGCCTTCAAGCTCCCATTTCTGATGAGACTTTTCTACAAAGCTCTAATTATACAACTAAGAAAGAGCCACCGAACTTTTCCAATGTTCAAAAGCTTTTTTTTTTTCACTTTTCGGTAAAGATGTGCACTGTCAGGGTGCCAGGAATTAATTTTTAAGCAAAACCGTTGTGGCGCAATGATCATGGCCCCTCGCGTAATCATGAAATGTAAAGTTTGTCAGAATTAATTTTTCACTTTACTGTTAAGGTGCGCACTTCAAGGGAGCTGGCAGTTCACTTTGTACTTAAAGGGATGGTCGGATCTGGAAAGTGACAATTTGTCAACCAGGTCTTATCGAGACTCTAATGTTCCAGCCAAGTTTCGTCCCTCTAGCACACCTGGAAGTACCTTAACTCGCGATCACCGGAATTCCGGACCCCTCCAACCTCCCCCACAGTGCACGAATCCGGACCGTTCTCTCTCGGGTTTACCTAGTTCTTCTGCTTGTTCTTCCCACCAAGTTTCTTCCCGATCAGTCCACCCTAAGCTTGGCACAAGATTTCCAGTACTCCCGTCCTCCCCCCCCCCCCACATTCATGGGATCCGGTCCGTACTTAAATGGGACATCCGAGAAACAAGGTCTATCCAAATATCAAGGTTCATTAAGATCCGATCACCCGTTCGAAAGTTACAATACCTCAAGATTCCGGATTCCTCCTCCCTGCACTCCCCCACGATGCCCGGATCGGGGAACTGACTATTTCCAAGTTAATTTGGTCGGGTCTTTGATTCCTGCCAAGTTTCATCGTCCTAGCCCACCTAGGAGTACCTTACCTCCGGATCGAACCCCCTCCAACTTCCCCCGAAGTGCCCAAATCCGGTCCAGTTCTGTCTATGATGTACCAAGGGCTTGTGCTTGTTCTTCCCACCAAGTGTCATCGTAATCGCTAAATTTTAAGCATGTCACAAGATTTCCGCCCCCCCCCCCCCCACACATTCATCGTATCCGAACCGGACTTGAAATGGAACGTCTGAGACACGACATCGTTCGAAATATCAAGTTTCATTAAGATCCGATCACCCGTTCCAAAGTTATACATATACATACGTCAATATTTCGGATTCCCCCTCACACCACTCCCCCCACGTTGGTCGGATCTTCGAAGTGACTACAAGTCAGTTTGGTCAGATCCCTCATATGCCTGCCAAGTTTCATCGTCCTAGCACATCTGGAAGTATCCTAACTCGGGAACAGTGGACCGACCGACCGAAAAGTGATCGGTATAGTATATGGCACTTGAATGAAGCCCATGCAAAACGCTGGGGCATGCTGACAGGGGTGACCATGGTTCTCACACGTAATTGTACCCCTTATTCCGCATAGGGGTATCAGTATACAGTAGGCTACTTTGGGAACTAAAACAACCTGGTATTAATTTTTTACCTTAAAATATTGTGCTATTAAAGGTTCTTGGTACCCTTCTGGGGAAAAAGGGGTATACATACGTATGACTTCCATTCTCACCCCTGCCAGCATACCCCAGCATTTGACCATGGGTATAAAAAGGGCTTAGTTTACTAGACAGGTGCAGTCTTTTTTTTTTCACCTTACACAATTATACTCGACCTTCTCTCACAACCTTCTCCTGTCACGCTGTCCCCTCCTCACTCTATTCACTTTCCAACAGCCGCCTTACCGTTCCAAATAGTCGCCTTACTATTATCTTATAAACCCAAAGAAGTAGAAAAAAAACAGAAATACCTGTTAAAACGGCCGTTTTTTTTTGTAAAAACGGTCCGTTTCTGTTTTTCCGAAAAAAACGGAAAAACAGAAACGGTTTTCCGTTTTTTTATCACCGTTTCTGTTTCTGTTCCGTTTTTTATTTGCCGTTTTTTACCGTTTCTGTTTTAGCCAAAAACAGAAACGGTGCCGACCCCTACTTGGCAATGACTCGATTATTTTTTACCGACTGGCCGACGCCCCCCCCCCCACACGATCGTGACGCCCCTGGCTTTAACATGAAGTTGCACAGGCGAACAATATCCGAAATTATATTTCCCTCGCACATCATCTTATAGAGATAACCAACTGATCAAAAAAAACAACCGAAAATTACGATTTTCTATTTCTTTTGTAATGAATGGTCAGCTTGGCTTCAAACCTTATGATAGAATATTTATTTTCTAGATTGTGTTCTGCAAGAAGATCCACTGTTAGAACCTAGCTATGTGGATACCATAAGTGATGCAGAACAGAAAGTAGAAGACATTTACTTCTGCGAAATGAACGAGGAAAGCCCCGCAGTGAAGCGTAAAAGAACACGTACTGGAGACAAGTCATACGCATGTGAATTCTGCGATAGCAAGTTCGCGGTTCATACCACTCTCCTGCAGCACATGAGGAAAACACACTCTGGAGGAAAGCTTTACTCATGTGATATATGTGAGAGAATTTTTGCAGTGAATTCACAACTCGTGCTTCATATGCGGAAGCACACAGGAGAAAAAACTTATGCCTGTGAAGTTTGTGACGAAAGATTCACCGAAAGATCTACCAAAGATCATCACGTAAGGCTACATACAGGAAAGAAGCCTGTTTCTTGTGAAAGAAAATTAACACCGTTCCCTATCAAACTAAATCTTTGATTTTGTTGGTTTTCTGCATGAGGCTTCGAGAGTCTTCCCCCCTACTTACCGTAGTTACTGCGCATGACGTCACGAATTCTGGCTTTTTGCCGTCAAGGCTGGAACGATTTTCCAGCAGAATATCATACTACGGGTGAATCCGACCAGTCACGTTACAGAGATGCGTAGTTACCACGCTTAATACGCTCCCGAGCATGGTAAGCAAATAGTTAAAGCGAGACTTCACCTGCCAGATTTTTCTTCCGGATTCCAGACAGCCGTGTTCGTCAAGACGGATCTGGAAGGTGAAGCCAGGCCAAAAACGTCTGGAGGTCCGGGGTCTTGAACACCCTAACGGACAGTTTTGATTGGGATGCAAGAGATATTTGAAATGCGAAGGGGAGATCTAGGAAATGTTTTAGAATAGCAAAATTAGATGTCATCATTATCATGAAAATCTGGAAGGGTTGGCTTGACTATGCGGAAGCCCCGGACGTCTGAATGAATGAATGAATTTATGACGCACTGCCCAAGGGCGTAAGTGCAGTAAAAAAGATAAAGAAATATAAAATAATCTGTCTGGGAATCTGGAAGGTGAAGCCTGGCTTTTACTATTAGTTACTATTTCGAAAAGGTTGGAAAGGTCAGCGTAGTAACTTTTCGTGAGGATGGAACGGAAATAGTTACTATTGTTACAAGGGTGGAACACGCTCTTGTGGTCCTAGACATACCATACTGAATTCAAAATTATTTCGGGTTTATTTCTCTCGGTTAAGTCCGGTTTTCTATCTTTACCTGCCATGTAATAAACATCTCATCAAAACCGATCAACCCAAGCGCTCCGCTCAGGATAATTATGTTTTATAGAATTTCATGTATTCCCCCTCAACAAAACTATCGAAACGCCAGAGGATTTTTCAGGGTCGTAGAAGCGATTAATGTTTATTCTTGAGAGTGCAGAAGTGGTAGATAATTTAGCGTTTATACGGACAAGAAATCCCGTCGAGTAGAAAGGAATTCCGGTCGTGAGGACGACTAGAAAAAAACTCTAGTGGGACGGGAATTCCTTTCAAGATGAAAGGAATTCCGGTCTACTTGAAAGGAATTTCGTCGGTGAGACTGCTGAAATAGATTAAAAAAGGCTAGCTAGCTTTTGAGGTCAGCAGTCATCAGTACTGAGCCTCGTTTTTGTTGCATGCTGCAGGTCCACTTCTCGGCCGATTCCGCACTGATTCTTTCTACATCCGTTTTTGCACTGCAGCGCTTCCGAGGAAGACGGCAGCGCTTCTCGAAAATCACGGACTTGCTCCCCGACCAAGTCCATGCTTCCCTCCAAGATGCTGCAGCGCTGCCACTTCAACCAAGAAGAAAGTGAATCCAAAAACGCATATTATGCAAAAGCAAAGAAGTACTGCAGCAGCGATGCGGCAGCGCTATTGCAACAAAATCGAGGCTCTGATGTCATAAGTGCTACCAATTAATTTTGTTGGCTAGTGAATTTACTTTTGTCATATTTTCTTGCTTGTAGACACAGTTTCTTCCTTCTGTGTGTAAACAGAATTTTGTCACCAAGAACGGATTCTGTTCAAGTTTTCCTCTACTTGTAATGATGCTTAAAGGCGGTTATAGCGATCCCACGGATTCGATTCCTCGCTGACTTGCCGAGATCACTTTCCGCTCACCTTTTAAAACACTTTATAAAATCACTGCAGGAGCGCAGAGAAGAGCTAAGCACCGACTTCGATTCAATCCAAAATGTTAGAAATCCACCAGAAAGAATGGCATTTTCCTGGCATCCAAACTGTGTCCTGTAGCTACAAAACACGCCAGATTTGCAAAAGTAAAAATGTGCACTCCTGGTGGTGCCCTTCCGTCAATTCCCTTAAGTTCCTGAACTTTTTAACGAAGCTTGACAGATTTTCAAGTGTACTGATACATAGGTCGTAACTTTTCCTCGAAAGTCGATGTTTAAAATAAACTTTCTATGTATCTATGAGTTCGTAGATTCACTTTCCAAAATCCGACATAACGCCTAAGTCCGAAGCACGCCAGTGACCCAGGGAAGCAGAAGAGCGTCACACTCACCTAAACGAATCCTCAAAATTAACAGAAGTCTTCTGTAAATCAATCAACAGCGTTTGATACAAAGGATTTAAATTAAGTTTGAGGATTCGTTCGGGTGACGTTTCTCGGTCTTCCCGAGGTTCGCTTGCTTGTTTTCGACTTCGGATCGAGTATTTACTGATGGACCCAATACTGGGCACGCGTACTCGAGCAGCTTTATGACGATTTATTTATGACTATATATGACGATTTCGACAACTACGGATTTCACTGCGATAGTTCGAAAAGAATAAAAGTGATATCTATCTATCTATCTATCTAGCAATGGGTGGAAATAGCTCAGGTAATCGTAAAGGTGGATCATAGCCAAACCGTTTCATTTGGCAAGTGTCTGAAGGCTCGCGTAGCCTTGTGTAAGGTTGTATTAATGTGGATAGTGAAACTATGCATTCACTGATGAAAGTCACTCCTAGAACTTGTATCTCGTTTATACATTGTTCAGCTAGATGTTATAAGGTGTATTATGGCCAGGGGCGTTGCTATGAGGAGGGGGGTGGTACCCCCCCCTCGAAGAAAGGAAAAGCTAAACTGGGCGCTCGCAGAGCGCCCGACCCAATAATTTAAGCTAATCTGGGCGCTCGCAGAGCGCCCGAACACAAAAGTGCAACTAAACGGGCGCTCACCCAGGAAAGGCCGTTCTGGGTTCTTGAGCGTTTGAGACTTCAGGTAGGATTCTCAGCCGCATGTTTCGAGCTTGCCAGATTTATAATTTTAACACGATCTGTTATGCACCAGTATCTCTTAATTCATGTAAAAATCAGGCCGATTTTGCTTGTGGCGTACAATTTAAGAATTTTTTAGTTTCCAGTTAGTTAGTCACACAAATAAATCGGCTTCGTGAGAAATGAGTGACGGTGTAATGACGGGCCTGATTGTTGCAACATGTCATTTGATTATTATTTTGTTGTTTTTTTTAACTGGAACAGTTAAACGTTTTAACTTTTTAACTTTAACAGCTCTCTTTCACATTATTTTTTCTTTTGTAGTAGGCTGTGTTTACTGGAAGTTTGCGTCATTTTATTCATGTTTAGGCTTGGAATTTCGGGGCTTGGATCACCTTAAAATCTAGATTTTATTGGCGGAAGCAATATTTTGCCCGAAAAAGTCATAGCCTACTTACAAAATTTCGCCTGCGGCGCTCATTTTCATTCTGTCTGATATACAGTCATTAGGAACTGCTGTGGGGCGGGCTATTGCTTTAGCAAATTCCTGTTGTTATAAACGACGTTCACCTTGAGATAATGTAATTTCGCAGTTTCCAGCATGCGATACTGTGTTTCTTGGCAATTTTTTTGCAACTGATATGACTCTTGAGCCTTGCTGAAAATCTGTCGTATATTTTGAGCTAGTCACCTCCCACGCCCAAGCCCTTCAAACCACCCCTGAGGTCCTAGATACGACTAGGCTTCTTCAGACTTCAACGCTTGCAGGATATCGCACGTTTTATTACTACATGTCCGACGAAAAGCTAAAATGGGCGGCAGGCGCCTAGCCACCCCCCCCCCCTCTCGACTTTTGGCTAGCGACGCTCCTGATTATGGCACATAAGGTTTATTACAGATTCCTCCTTTCCTCGGAGCGCGCTGTAATAAGGAGAATAGACCCGCATTTTATTTTCACTAATGCCGAGCCAATCAGATCGCTTGGTTGATTCCGCCAGCGGGCGTAGGAAAGGAGCAGCGTCATCAAGGTTGCCACGGTAAGCAGTACTATTCTACTTTGTTTGAAGAGGAAGAAACAACTTTTCTTCAAAACGTTTTGTACTGTTGCGGCTTCTTATTGTTAATTCAATTCGAGGACCAATGCTGTACGTCCGTTGATTTAGTAGCTTTTTACAATATGATGGGCGTCAAATTGTACTTGTGTGGATCAAGTAGTACGAAGAAAATTTTGTCTGGTCTTTAGAAGCTAAAAAAATTGTATCAGCGTGGCAAGACCGAAAGCTGCATTGATAAGATCCTTTTCACTTTTTATTTGAATACGGGTGTGTATTAATTGACGTAGTCATCAAGTACAGTGCTATTCAGCTTATTACACCTATTTGATCAATGCTTTACAATCGAGAAGGGTTACCGCATCTGACAGTTTTCGGCAAATTTCGTATAAGAAATCCTACGTTGTCGACTAGTTGGCTATGAGAAAAGTTGCATAAAGCGTATTCTCGCCGTCCTTTTGAGGAGTTCCTGCGTTTTTGTTTGTCCCAGGGACTCACTCCCCGTATTCTGGCGAGTCCCCACGGACGGGGAATGCTACGATTATCATCACCATCATCAAAAAGGACTCTCTTTCATATCTGGAGGGGAATCAATTTTTGCTTGTGTTGTGCAAAGTAAAATTAATTAAAAACAATCAGAATAAAGGAAACCGAAAATAAAGTGGATCCAAACTAGTTTCATCAGCTGCATATTGTTTTTTCAAACAAAATCGATGTTGGAAGAATTCCCCACGTTCTCGCTGTTTTCCGTACGCGGAGTCTAACTGTCTAAGTGGAGTGACTCCCTCTATTATCGCTGTTCCCCTTGATTCCCCGAGGAGTCCTCGGTGAACAGCGAGAATACGCCTATAGGATTTTTTTTGTGTTCCAACTAGTCCGCCACTGTAAGAAATTTTGTATAGGAAATGGGCAGGCACAGGTTTTTGTGGCAAAAAGTCACAGTTCACAAAAAGAGACAACTTGCAACAGTGAAAGGACCGCGCGCAATTTAAATAGCTTACGGCACGCCTGTTCGCCAGATTTGGTTTTAATTTTGATTATTATGTCTGCTAGCAGTACCAGTTGTATTTACTGCTTTGGAAAGTCTTGTAGTGCAAGTCGCCTTCGAGAACACCAGGAGCAGTGTCACATTGTTTACATAAAGGAAGAGTCTAACGAAGTAGCAGAGGTGAAGCCAATCTTTGACTCTGGCAAGTAAACTGCTGTTAGTTTGGTCGACAGTGTACACCAGACGAGAGCAAACTAACTCTGGAGTAATGCGTGAACTTTGAAAAAGTGACACAGTCAAATTGCAGCTACAATAGCGGAGCCTGAGCGGATAGAGGCAGGATAGAGGACACGAACATCCCTGCTGTAACTCAACCAGTCGTGAACCAGCGCTGGCTCTGATCTGGTCCTTGATGTTTGCACTGCATCTTAGCCTTCCTAGAATTTTTTATGTCCACCACTGCACACACAAACAGTTTGCTGAAGCTTCTCTTGCGAAGCGAGCTGCGCGACGCTATAACCTATGCCCATTTTTTTTATATGGGAAGGATAGGTCTTCACCTTACTGTCTAGAGTTATTTTGCTCTGTACCACGCCACATGACCTGAAAATTAAATATAGTCAAACATGTAGCATACAGTGTGTGTTACTTTCATAATATGGTGTTAATTTAATATGAACAGTGCAGTTTAAAATGGTAGGCTAGAATGAAGATCCAAAATACTTATTAAGGTATTTTCAGATGCCTTTAATTACCTACTTTGGCTAACTAGTAGTTAGCTTTAGATGTAGCAAGTGCAAGAAAATAATATTTGATGGTGCAAAATGGATACGTCAGCTGAATTTTATTGGAGCTATATTTCAGCCCTTCTTGGCAAGGGTCCTCTTCAGGCTCAAAACTGCTCAAGTTGGGAAAACGAACTTGTGGGAAACACTAAACTAAAAATTCTAGAAATATTTGATGCTGCAGAATCTTAGAATCTTTATTTTTGTGTTTCCCACAAGTTCGTTTTTCCAACTTGAGCGGTTTTGAGCTTGAAGAGGACCCTTGCCAAGAAGGGCCAAAATATAGCTCCTATAAAACACAGCTGACATATCCGTTTTGCACCATCAAATATGATCTACAGTCAGCTTGGGTTGAAAGAATATTTATGCAAGAAAATGGCAAAGTCCAATGCCAACAAATGTTTATATAAGCTCTACTGTAGTCTACTCTGTATGTAGCCTATCACTAGCTTAGCACAGAGTATGTTTAACTTTAATGAAAGTTAAATGAACATGAAAGAAATGGAAGGTAACTATACAGAAGAGGTATGCTTATGTGAACGTCTGCTAACAGTGAACGATCACAGAAGAAAAAACTTGATAGTGCAAAATGGATATGTCAGCTGAATTTTATGGAGAAACCCACAAGTTCGTTTTTCCACCTTGAGTGGTTTTCAGACTGAAGAGGGCCCTTGCCAAGAAGGGCCAAAATATAGCACCAATAAAATTCAGCTGATATATCCATTTTGCGCTATCAAATATGATTTGCAGTCAGCTTGGGCTGAAGAAATATTGGGGTCGGGGAAGTAAACAACCCTGTAAAAACTGAAAAATCTATAAAAACTGATTACAGGTTTGTTTCCTTCCCCGAGGTTGACCCAGAAGATTGACAGCCTGACGAGGACCCTTGCCAAGAAGGGCCAAAATATCGCTGATGAAGAATCGTAGCTGACGTATCCGTTGTAGCCTATACATTATTTGAATATATGTAGGATAGGAATAGCCAAACATCAGTTAAAATCAGGCTAGGACATACCAAATCATAAATGCTGGGGATTCTCGCCCAGCTCTCTCCGAACAACTAAGAATGAATTTTGGATTATTAATTCTCTGAACTTCACTAGAATCATAAATATTTTTACTGGGTTAGGGTACTCCAGCACCTCAAATAGACAGGTTCAGCCATATTTGAGAACAACTGATTTTTCTCACCATCATCTGAAAAGACATAATGAAACTTCACATTGCAAGGTATAGGATTTTCAACTTTGATACTGAATTGTGGGTGTTTTATATATACCAGAAAATGTTTGTCCAACCCCTTTCTCCATTGATTAGATACAGTTGTGGCAGAAAGAATGATTGGAAAAGTGTTCCAAAGTGTGGGGATACATCTAGTATACAAATATATCTTGATCAAAGCTTGTTCAACAAGCTCTATCCTCAACTCTCTCTATTTCCGACTAGCTCTAACGCCCACGCTTTTCTCCGACGGAGAGAGTTTATTTCCTTTTCTCCAATCAAAGAACTCTTTTCCCCATCAAGAACTTAGACAAACTCACTCCGTTGGTCACCAACCCTTTCATACTGCTAGGACGTACGAACAGTAGCCCTATTGCACTCAGTTGATATTTTCCAAGGGCTTAAAAGGACCAACTTCGCAGTTCGGATCTCAGTTCGACTTGGGAGTTCGACCTGGGCTCTGTTCTCAGTTCAGTTGACCTCCGAGCAAATTAAGTGACAAGTGTTAACCAACCTATCTTCAATGTAAGTACGAACCTTAATAAATGTGTTTTAGTTATTGACCTACGAACTGAGTATCGCCTTCGAAAAGACTCGGGGTATAACGGTGTATTCGCACCACAAACCAGTCGCCAATATTATTACGCTCGCCCGCTACTCTCAACCACACCACTGAGGTATCTTCACGCTACACGCAGAACACGTGTCAACAGTTTTTCATATTTGGTGACATGCGCGGTCAATAACTAAAAGAAAAAAGAAAAAACGGACATCCGAAATATTGGTACGATGATATTTAATACCCATTTGATTTTTAACCATGAATCAATCACCCATGTTTAACGACGATCTTTAAAGACATGATGCAAAACCCAAAACAAACCCATTTTTTTCATTGATTACAACTAAACCCATAAATGAACCAATCACAAGTTCTAGGCATAAAACTCGTAAAAGATAGGCATTTCTCATGAAATTTGAAAATATTTAATATTCTGATCTTATTTCTCGTGATATAAAATCTGAAAAAATGGCAACAGCCGAAGAACGTTTTTACGGGGCGTCCGAAAAAGCTCAAAAAACAAACCTACTTAAAAACATCCCAGAATTTGATGGCGCGACGGACGTATCGGAATTCTTGCAAATTCTTGACTACATCATAAACTATGCGGGAGGAGACGCGGAATGGGCAAGCATTAAAAGCATCCTGCCCCTACGACTGAAAGGAACCGCGCTAAAATATGTCGCAACAATAATGACGGATACCCTGACATACGCGCAATTCGTAGACCAGTTCAGACAACGCTTCAAAGAAACGACAGACCTTGAAAAACTAAGGTATGACATCCCGACCTTGCTCCCTCACATGTCAGTCAGGGATTACGCGGACTTAGTGCGTCGCAAGACAGCAGTCACCCTAGGGGATACGGTTAACGAAACTTTCACAAGGGCAGTCTTTGAGAACTTCAAGATTGGCCTACCGGAGCGACTTTTCAAAATCTGTGTAAGCAGACGGATCCAAAATCTCGAATCGGCCATCGAAACGGTTGAAAACGAAATATCTATAGACAACCTGGTAAAAGCCCACCGAAAAATATCAATCAACGCAACGGGATCAGTAGAGACCCCAGGTAATACTAGGTCCAGGTCTGCATCACCTTCAAACCACGAAAACCGAATAAGAGATAGGTCACCGGAAACCTCCCACAAATCGGCTAATATTCCACCCCATAGGGTATCCTTCACAGAAAATGAAAACAACCAGTTCAGACAGCAATCCAAACCCCAAAATGCAACAGAATTTTCACCCAGGAGAAAAATTACCTGCTACTATTGCAATAAAGACGGTCATATCCAGCGAAATTGCTTTAAACGCGAACGGGACGTCGCTTACCAAGCACCGGCAATCGGGTACTCTCCTTCTTGCTCCCGACCAAACGAATTCTCTTCGTATTCTCGTTTCCAGCCACGAACTCAGGCTTTTTCCAGCCAAAATCGCGATCAATACCTCCTGGGATCCGCAAGATCTTTTTCCCAGCAGGGACCAAGACGCAGCCACTCCGCGGGATATCCTAGTCCTAGATTCCAAAATAATTATGAACGTTTTCCAAAAAACGAGGTTTTCGCTGCTGCACCAAGGACTTAGGTCAGCAGCGAGTTCGACAGATTAACGCCAATAATCGAAAAACGTATTATTTGAATGAAGTGTTTGATGAATTTTGTGACTTGCCAATTGTAAATAGCTTCATGTTTAATCATGTCAGAGCCAAAACTTTAGTCGACTCGGGCGCTTCTTGTTGCTTAATAAGATCAGATGTTTTTGAAAAATTCAAACCCGACGAAAAACGGAAAGTCCGACCCGTAACTCGGCAACTTAGCTCGATTACAGGTCACTCTCTCAAAGCTCGAGAATTAGCGTATGTGAACGTTAAATTTCGAGGGAGAACTATGCCAACTGAGTTTTTGATATGTTCTGATATACCCTATGAGGTTGTGCTTGGTTTCCCGTTTCTGAGAGAAAATAGTATTTTCCTAGATGCGGAGAATAAAACCGTGCACTTCAAATCAGACTTTTCAAAAGAATTTCGGGATCATGCGCAAACTGACCGAATTTGTAGCGTGCATACGAGACAAAACAGGCCAAAGCCCCCAAACAGACCGAAAGATTACCAAAAAACTTTAATCTTCGTGAATAATGTTTACCGGGAAAATCAGCAAAACCGACGAAATTTCGAACGAGCAAACTACGACCGACCAAATAACCGAAACTTCCAGCGGACAAATTATCAGGCGCGCTTCGGTCTGCAGAAAGTTTTTCCGCGAACAGACTACGGTCGTTACGGAAACAGCCAGCGAAGGAATTGGCAAACAGGGATCAATACTCGCCAGACGGCAAACGCAATCACAAGGCGAGCGCTAGTGGACGGCCATAAAGCTCTTGCCCCCTTTTCGACAACCACGCGTTTCAAAATCCCAGATAGAGACACGCAAATACAATCAGTAATTGAAGCACTGAATAGTATTAACCGGCCAAACCCCAAATCTGACCGCGAATCGGAAACTGAAATAATAAGCCTAGGACCAAAGTCCGCCCCTTCCGATAAAAGTACCAGTCCGGAACCGAGCTTAATACCGAACGTCGCAGAAGCTCCAAAAGAAATAGAAAAAGACAGTGACAAATCCCTAAACAGATTGCTTGTAATACTGGAAAAGCGAACCACAATCTCTGCGGGTACAAATGCAACTGTAAGCATAAAGTTAGTACGCGAAGACTCAGGTACAGACAGTTGTATTTCCGGCGACTTTATAATCGAAGGTTACCCACTTGAGGGGTACACTAAAATTGTCATTGACGACCAATTGATTTCGGCAGTAAATGGACGAGGAAAAATACAAATCCTAAACGGCCAAAACCATCCAATGAAACTGCCGGCAGGACCTATTGGCACAGCTACTATTTTTACCGACGGACAAGACGAAATTTTAATTCCGGACGTGATAGCATCTATCCAGAATAATGAACAAAACGAAACTAAAATTTCAGATGAGGACTATGGAATGTCAAAAGAAACATTTTTGTCACAATTTGACCTTAACGAAGCAAAAAGTAAAAAAGAAAAAGAGGAATTCGGATCTTTACTTTGGGATCACAGATGGAGCTTTGCCAGGGACGAAAAAGATATTGGTTGCACAAATTTGCTAGAAGCCACGATTGATACTGGCGATGTTGACCCCATATCCATAAGACCATATAAGTTACCACACCAACATAAATTTTGGGTCGAAAGCAAAATAAATGAAATGATGGATCTTGATTTGATTGAGGAATCAGCCTCACCTTGGTCTTTTCCGGTAGTACTCGTATCAAAGAAAGACGGTTCACTACGCATGTGTACAGATTTCCGACGCCTAAATACTGTTTTAAAGGGCAACAGCAACCCAAATCCACTGACGGTAGATAATCTTCAAGCAATGGGAGGCGCTTGCATTTTCAGCACTTTAGATCTTTTTCAAGCCTTTTACCAAATAAAAGTGAGAAAGCAAGACAGACCAAAATTAGCATTTGCCGTACCATTCATGGGACTTTTTCAGTACAAAAGATTACCGTTCGGATTGAAAACTTCGCCAGGAATTTTTGTTCAACTTATGCTAAAAATCTTCCGCGGATTACTGAACAAAAACATCTGCTTATTCATGGATGATATCTGCGCTTTCTCCAAGGACTTCGAAAGCCACAAAGAAGTTATTAAGCAAACCTTGACCAAAATTCATGATGCTGGACTGAAACTGAAAGCTTCAAAATGCTTCTTTTTGAAAAGGAAAATATCCTACCTAGGACATGTAATTAGTGAGGGCCAAATTTCGCCAGATCCCGCAAAAATCAGCGCGATAACAAAATTTGATCCAAAATCCATCACCGACATAACGAAATTAAGAGCCTTCCTAGGAATGACGTCATACCTGCGGAAATTCATCCGTAACTATTCTAAACTTGCCTTACCTCTTACCAATATGCTAAAAAAGGGAGCAGAAATCCACATGGGACCGGACCAAATACAGGCTATCGAAGCTCTGAAAATTGCTATAACCTCGGAACCTGTTCTAACCCTCTATCAACCGGAACTAGAAATCGAAATGGCGACGGACGCATCTAAAGATTGTATAGGAGCAATACTTTATCATCCTGAGGGGAAAGGTCAGCGAATCATTGAGTACGGATCCCGAACATTGAATACGGCTCAAACCAATTATTCAGTTCTGGAAAAAGAGTTTTTGGCGATTATTACGTTCATCGAAACCTGGAAGCACTACATTCTGGGGAAAAAGATAAAAATCTACTCGGATCACAAACCATTGCAATACCTCCAATGTTTACGCGAACCAAAGAATTCAAGAATAACGCGATGGGTCTTAACGCTCAGCCAATACGATTACGAAATCATTTATTTGCCAGGAAAATTCAACCGAATTCCAGACTTTCTTTCGCGACTATCTTGTGATCATGAAACACCAAAAGAAAAACCCCAAACATTTTCTCTAACGGAACTACAAAATATGCTTGATATTCTGGACTCCGAAAAAAGAACGGAAGCGGTACTAGCCATTAATGCGACTAGACCAAAAATGCCGGCGAAGAAAGGCGAAAAAACGGCTAAAACCCAAAAACCGGCAAAAGAGAAAACCTCTTCCAAAAACCATTTTCCGGATCCAATCGATCAACACAAAAGTTTGCCTACCGGTTTAAATACTGATGATTCACTTGACGTTTCCGTGCTAGAAAAAAGGTCGCCCTTGCGCATAGAAAACCTGCGAAAATTCCAGCAAACCGATTACTTCTGCAAAAACCTAATAGATCGTGTTGAGTCCTCAATTACCTTACCTCTCGACTTAAAATCTTTCGAAAAGGACGTGGACCAATTTATCGTTGATGAAAGTGGTGTACTTTGCAAATATTATACGGCACCACAGCCTTATAAATCAGCTGAAATCAAAACGATACCGGTCTTACCACTGATTCTACTCGCTGAAGCTATCAAGCAGATCCATGACAAAGATTTAGCTCACTTGGGACTGGCAAAAACCTATCATAAATTCAAGGAAGAATTTTATCGCCCCGGTGCTTATAGCAAGGTAAAAGAATACATTCTAGCTTGCACAGGCTGTAACCTAAGAAAGTTGACTCCCACCAGACCAATCCAAATTCTCGGTAGTGCCCCACTTCCAACTCAACCTTACGAGGTACTAAGCATGGATATATGGAAAGCTGGAACCCCCTCGGAACGTGGGTACAAGGCAGTGCTCACTGTAACTGATATGTTTTCGAAATTCTTGTTCGCATTGCCACTTTACGGAGAAAAAGCATCAGATATTGCGGAGGCTCTAGTGGAACAGTTATTCTGTAAATATGGTTTTCCTTCGGCAATCCTATCAGACAGAGGAACCAACTTCTTACATTCACTGAACGCGGAGCTTTTTAAAATCCTAGGAGTCACCCGTTTACTGACAAGCGCAGCAAATCCGAAAGCAAACCCAATAGAGAGATTTCATTCAACCCTCGGAGACAGCTTGGCCATAATTTGCCGGGACGATCCAACAAGCTGGGATAAATACCTCCAAATGGTAGTTTTTGCTATAAATACCAGCTACAGGGAATCGCTAGGAGATTCGAGCCATTATGTTTTCTTTCTACGGGAACCTAAAACAGCAATAAATGAAATACTTGGATGCCGAAAATTCTACAATGTGGATACGAACTTTAAATCTGAAATAATAGCACGGATGCGCTACTGTTACGAAACAGTAAAGAAAAACCTCGAGAAGGCCAAAAATAACCACGCGGAATATTACAACAGAAAAGCCCGAAATCTCAATACTTACGAGCCCGGCGACTTAGTTTATCTTGAAATTCAGAAAGAAAGAAAGCTAGCGGACAGGTACAAAGGACCCTATCGAGTTGAAAAAAGAGAGAAAAACGATCTAACTTACCAGCTGAGGCACGTAGCGACCGGAAAACCCTACGTAGCCCACCATAACCGTCTAAAGAAAGCGCATCAGAAAAGCCCATGGACAACGGAACCCTTACCGGAAAATACAGGCGAAAATTCATCTCTGTTCGAAAAAGGCCCAATATATGCAAGCCGCTTCAAAAACATGACCCCACATCATTTGTTCATGCCCACCATTTTTGACAACGAGGAATTTAATGACTATGCAAGTTCGGGAGCACCGTTAACTGGAACAATTGTAATAAACAAACCCCAAATCTTTCAACCACGCGCAGATTCTCCACTTGATCCTGAAGGCTTCCCTAGCCTACAATTTGATTCAGATACTGAGATTCCGAGCTTTTTCCAACCAGAACAAAACCAAATGCAATTTTTTCCCTCCCGTATTTCCAGTCCCAAACGTGGAAGAAATCAACCAGACTTAATGGTAGAAGAAAATATCTCCCCCATTCATCTAAACCGTCCGTCGGACATAGGTATCCCATACTTCCGAACCCCCTCACCGGAAATTGATTATGAAATACCTGAAAAAGTAAAAACAAAACTGAATTCCTCACGGCATTTTTACCGCCTTTCACCTACTGATGCATATCCTTTAAGCGAAGACGAAGAAGAGAGTAAACCTTTAGGCCAGGCTATTTGGCCCACAACCTTACCTTTAGACAAAAAATGGCAAAGCTTCGACACTCCAGCAAATTACGATCATTGGAAGATGAAACCAGAAATAGCCGACTCCCGAAAATACATGCTCGTTTCCCCTACCGAACTGTTACAGGAATATAAAAGAGATAAACAACAAAGATTAAACCCATTTGCCCCGGAGTATAAAGTACCAAAATCAGCCACGAGGGCCCCAGCAATAGCAGAAGAACAGATTCGATGGCAAACATTAAATCCCTTTGCTCCGAATTATCAAGCTCCAGAAATGGTACGAGAACCGTCGGCATCTCCACCGGATATACCAATCGAATACGTCTATAACCCAGACGAGCCCGGACCAAGTAGGAGAAAAACAAACAAATCTCCCACTGAAACTTATCGGTTTACAGCTCCCAAAATATCGGCTTCAAAACAGGCAAAAATGCTTTCACGGAAAATAAAACCATCGGGAGGCCGAAAATCGCAGCCTTGGGTAGACATCCTAACTCCAGCTTCTTCCAGAGACCCTGAACTAGGAAGACCTAAGAAAAGACTTGTAACTGATAGCTTCGAAAAACCAGAAAAAGCTCCAAAAAAGCAATATGAAGAACCGATAACTTACTCTTCGGAGCCGGTCGTCAAGGGTCCTAATCAGTACCATGATCAAGTTACGGTTACGGTACCCGGCAAAGGAACCGAGGAAGTCAGGACTCGTTCAGGCCGCGTGTCAAAACCTCCCAAAAGACTAAATGTTTAAATGCTATAAAGCCAGAAACCCACCCGTGTCGAACGAACCGGAAAATCTGTCCCAAATTAGATTGGCCAAATAGACGTAATAAAAGGAAGCCGCATCAAATTAGGTTCAAACTACTGAGCACAGCAGTCCTGAAACATTGTACAACTATGTAAGGGGATTGGTCAGAAAAGGACCAGTTAGCAAAATATGGAAGCACAAAAGACGAGGGTGCGCAAAACGGGCGATTGCGAAATAATAAAACAGATTTACGGGCACAGAAGCGGGGAATTGCATATACCAAAGATTTGCAACAATACGCATGTCTAAAAGTAGGAGGGCAACTCAATCCCAACCGGGAAAAAGCAAACAATCGCTTGGTTCTGGTGAATTAAGATAGCTGACTGATATTATTGCTGGATAAAATACGGATTAAAGCAAGTTTAGGTGAGAGGAAGTGATACATTGATTAAACCATAATATCTGAAGAAAACACTATTAGTATCCAAGAACTCCCGGTGATCCAACGTAAATACTCAGAAATTAAAAACAATCCTTCTTTCAGAAAACCCCACGGAAACAAATCATGAGTTTATCTGTCCAAGAAGTGGTAGACCACTTCCAAACCTTGTGGAACCTGATAGGGCTTTCCGCCGAAGACGCAACCATAGTTAATGAGATCTTGGCAGAGGTTACCGATCGTGCAACTGGGCAAGCGATAAAAGCGGGCGCTTGTTTTCAAACGGTGGCCTTTGAGATTTACGACGTACTACAGGTCCTAGTACTTACTGATTGTAGCAGCTCCGGGTACTTTAAACTGGAAAACCTGGAAATACAAGACATTCTACCGTACCCAGCACCTAGGATCAGAATAGGGAACATCTTGTACAGCGTTCAAGACGAGGCCGACTTAATCGCTATGGGAAATAGAGTTCGCAAAAACCCAGAGAACAGCAATCTAGCAGACATTAGTCCTAATATAATCTCTGTCCCAACCTCCCCCAATACTATACTAGGGTGGAACCAGTATTTTCCTCCAAACATCAATACGCCTCAAAACCTAGACCAAGATCCTTGTTACGAAGTAAGCAGACCGCTGCAACAATGCCCGGGACTACTTGATGACGACGAAACAATTCCTTTTTGGGGAGACTTAGTATTCCCTAGTGCTGGCACGTCGAAAAACGAAAAGCACGAAATAAGCGACCTCCCCCAACCAACAGAAAATGTGGACTGCTATCCCCAAGAAACAATGGAGGAAGAAAATAACCAGGCAATTAACGAGACCAACGCCAATCTAACCTTCGATCCACTCGAATACCCTCTGCATCAGTCCGACCCATCCGAACCCAACCTCGGAACAAAAGAAAATCCCATTAAACGTGAAACCTTCAACGGGTTAGAAGCTACAGGAAACATCAAACTAAGGGAAACACAAACAGGGGAATACGGCCCACGCGGAAAGGGAAGTCCCTTAAGACAAAGTAAGAAGGATAGACTAGTGGCGAAATTAATAGTAGAATCGATGAGCCCGCACGGAAGTCTGGTTAACAAATACAGAGTAATAAAGAGCCTAGTAAGAGCCTCGATCACAGCCAGAGAACAGTCTAGAAACATCAGACCGTTGTGGGATATCGAGACCATTAAGGCCAAGGAGGTGATCAACTTAATGAAAATGGGACATCTGCCCACCGCCACAGTCTGTTACTTATGCGAATACCTGGACAAAATTCCAAATTTCACGTTTATTTTTAGGAATAGGACCACTCTAGTGGAGCTAAAGGGGCGCTACAGGACATTAACACTCAAAAATCTTAAAAAAATTGCAGAATATGGAAAGGAAATCGAAAACAATGCGTAAAACGGAAATTGATGAACAAAATGCGGAAACTTTATTATCATTTTACTAAAGTCAGTGTTTAAATTCTGAGTTTAGACACCCAAAAATCCCAATACTTATTATAATTCTAGCAACACACATTGGGAACGCCGAATCGTAGATCCTCCTTCAACCGGAAATACAAACCAATGGGAGAGTAAGAAACCCGAGCCGCCTAACGATAAGACCGAACAAGACTTGTCGGAAATAAATTTAGAACCAATTCAGATCAACACACTGCAAGAAAAAAAAAAAAAAATGAATCCAGAACTGGTCGCAATTTTAACTTGCCCGATTTGCGTGGAACTGCTAAAGGACCCCCAAGGTACGACGTGTGGGCACTTCTTCTGTAAGGAGTGTCTAGAGGGACTTGTAATAAATTACAATGAGGAAGAGCTACCCGACGACGGCCAACTATATCCCCCATGCCCAGTCTGCAGAACAAAACCTTTCTCGGCGGGGCCAAATCCACTGATGAGACAAATTGTCGAAATAGTGAGCAGAAATGTTTAAATAAACAGAATCGAAAAAAAAAAAAAAAAAAAAAAAAAAAAAAATGAAAAGAAACATGATAATTAGTATACCCAGCCCCAAGCTCCACCCTACGTCGACGATCATTTGTGTCCGATATCAATAGGTAGACCCAGTTTTAAGCTCCGCCTACATAGGAACCGTCGCAAAGGATCATGTGCATATATAGGGAAAACTAAAATAGTACAAATTTCAGACGGAATATGGAAGCCATACGTAGTCTATTGAAATGTGGCATCTGCAGCAACCAGCCGACAACAATAGTGGTGACGCTATGCCACCATGTTTTCTGTCAGGGGTGCCTTAACACCGCGATAGAAGAAGCGCCTCCGAACCCGATGTCCGACTGGAACTTGGACTCCTGCCCAACTTGCGATTTCTGTCCCATTATAACGACCCCCAATAACATATGGAGGGCAATTATAGAAGCGGTCAAGGAATAGGCTAAAAAAAAAAAAAAAAAAAAAAAAAAAAAAAAAAAAAAAAAAAAACATATATTAATGATCTATCTTTTAGATGCGGCTTGGGACGGCCGTCATCTGCGTACCATTGTTGCTGTTATGGTTCCTTCCACAACGAGCGTGCCAAGAAATCTTAATCTCGAACGGCGTAATTTTCCGACCTGGACAGCAAATAATAACGAACGCGAACAAATTTCATCATGTGATACTTCATTTTGACGGCCGACCGTTTCACCAGATGAAAGAACAGATAGGAGCTTTAAATCTATCACTCGTAAAAATGGAGGAAGAAGTGTTGACGTCCAAAATTCAAACACCGGTGGCGGTAAGCGGAGAACATAAATACGTTATCCAAGCAATGGAAACACAAGCTTTCTTCCCCAAGTTTACAAAGGAACTGCAAATTCTATTCTATCAATTGAGGCATGAAACAGATAAACTGGCAAATTCAATCGGAAACATAATCCAAGTTTTTTCAGGAGACAGTCAAAAGATTAAAAGAAGAAAAAGATTTGTGAGCACTCTAGTATTTGGGAACGTTTTGGCGCTCATGAGACCAGGTGATAACCAAAATTTGAATTCTTATGCTGACTTCCGAGCCTTCTCTAACGAAACCAAACAAATATGGCATATTTTGGAACTACAATCTTCCATTTTTAAGGCCCAACAAGAACAAACAGTAGAAGCTCAAAAAAAAATTAACGACATCATTAACAATTTGGAAACGTTCCAGAGCGACATCTTGCAAAGCCTGCAAATATTGTCTATTACCGGAACAGCCGAAACCGAAAAAACGGACAGACAACTTGGCCTACTTATTAATCTACAAATTATTGGAGCTCTAATAAGATCCCTAAACTCAGATATGAGATTAATAGAAAATAGTGTAATGTCTATATCATCAAGAAAAATCACTACGGACCTAATTTCCCCCAATAATCTAATAAAAATCCTCCAATCAGCTGCTACCATGATGGAAGCAAAGGATCTAGCATTAGTTATCAAACCTACGGCGGAGAATCTTATATATTTCTATTCTGTCCTGACTCTTGACGTATACATAGAAAAAGGAACAATATTATGCAGCTTGAATGTGCCTCTGTATAAAAAGCCCGACATCTTCCAAATTTACGAAATAACAACCATGCCAATCCCCATACAAAACTCTTCATTGTTTTTGGAGGTTGCCACTACTTCCAAATTCATCGCTATTAGCCAAGATAAAAGACAATATGCATTACCGAGCCCCGAAGACCTATCAACATGCGTACAAACATCAAAACTGATATGTAACTGGCCGGACATAAAATTTAGCGCGGATAGAGAGGAATGTCTAATATACTTACTAATGAATATGGAGGACCACCTACTTCCAACCTTTTGCGAAACAAAAGTTAAAACGGGTCTAAAATACGAAATTTGGAAACAGCTCGAGAATAACGTTTTCGCATACGCGGTACCGAAACCCGTAAAAACGTTGCAAATATGTCAAGACCCCTTGAACTCTGAAGCAAAAAAAGAATCTCGTTCAACCATTGTCAACGTGGGAATAATAAAGATAGACATATTGTGTCAATTATTCACTAGAGAAGTCACTATCACCCCAAGCGTTAAATTGGGAACTACAAAGGCTGGGTTGAAAATGAATGTGACGCAAATCCCTGAATTTTTATGGCAAAACCTGTACCCAAACAACTCAAAACAATTTAATCAGCCGATTAGCCTCACCGAAAATACAAAAATCGAAATTGAAGGAAATAATGTAAACCTCCAAAAACTGACAGAAATGATAAAAACCGGTAAGGAACAAGCAACTACGGAAGAAGAAAGACTCAACTACTACAAAAAAGTGTTTCAACCAAGGGATAACAATAACAGGGCCTGGATGAAATATCTTTTTGGCATCGTTATGATAATTACCTTATCCCCTTTTCTTTGCCATCTACAGTTTTCAATCATGAAAAAATTGCGTGGCGGCCAATGAAAAAAATAAAGTAAAATATGTGTTTACTTCCTTGGGTAAAATTTAAATTTCTCTTATAGGTTAGCCAAAAGCCTTCATTGTCTTCGTAGAAAAATGAAAGAAACCGGAATCCTTGTTATCATCCTGTTACTAACGGGAGTAAGCTCGGTACCGTCGGCTCAAGTGTCGCCTTTGGAAGAACATGGGATATTGCTAAAAGAACATGGTAGCGCGTACCTGGACTACGGGAACTATAACCTGGGAATTACTATGATGGACTCAACGATAGCGGACGCCAGAACGGCACTACTGGAAGCACGCTCTCTAGTTTCTGAAATTATGTCGAGAATCAATACCCTGCAAAAGGAATCTTTTAAAGAAAAATCTCTTGAAATCAAATACGAACCAAATCAGTTCCGAAATTCCTTAAGCACATATGCAAATTTTCTCATAAAAGAAATCGAGCATTATATTCATGAATGTGATGAAATACTAATGAATTTTCAAACCCCAGGCTCAAACACTGAATCAGAATTAATCACATACGTGATCAATGAGAATGGATTTCAGCCTACTGAATCGGAAGTACGTCATTTAGGAATTATGGAAGAAAGTATAATACATAAAAATAGCATAAGCAGCAAAGCTCTACTATTAACCCTATGCAAATTAAACGACCTTCCCTTTTTGGATTTCCAGGACCACCTAAATACCACCATTTTCGCGATAAGATCATTAAGCAAAATTTGATTGACCTTAATCACGATGCGTACAATAAAATCCAAAATACAACCTCAAAAGACTTATTTTTTGAATACCAATTTTTCTCCGGACAACAGTTTGTTTCTTCAGCTTTCTCGGCTCTTACGACCAGATTCGATCAATTAAAAGACTTGACAGAAAAATTACTAAATGGCCAATTAAGTTCTCAAATACTGAGTAACAGAAATGTACAGGAAATGCTACAAGACATTGGTACAAAACTACCAATAGGGACGCAACTTGCGATAAAGCCAACCGACGTAGACAAATTTAGGGCAATGGACAAACATCTAATATTTAAAACCGACAGAATTTACCTAATGACCAAAATCCCATTAATACAGCAAGCTGGAAAATTTGAGCTATATCAAATAAACTCTATCCCGCTTTTTCTGAATGAAGGCTATGTGAGCACCATAAAAGTAGACAATGGGTTTATCGCACACCTACCGGGTACGTTACGGTACGCCCAATTAACCAATCAACCTCTCTCTTCTTGCAAAGGTAATGAAATAAAAGTTTGTAAATTAAGACCGTACTTCCAACCGAAATCCAATAAACAGAATTGCATCATCGAGCTATTTTTTACCCGAAACTCTGAACGCTTACCAAAAGAGTGTGAAAGCCAGATACGCATTAAAAAACAACAGGAAGTCCACTGGACATCAATGCCGAACAATAACATCTTGATAACCGCAGCAAGACCATCTCAAGCCAATATTAGCTGTTTTACGACAAATTCGCCAGTTATTTTTCCCTTGCTAGGAACATACAAGTTTAATATTCCCCGAGAATGTAAGATGGAAATAACAAATTTGAATAGCAATACAAAAAACATGAGCCAAAACTTGATGATATCAGTGGGACGAAACCTCATTACGGCAACGAAAATACCTGAACAGAAATGGTTAAAATGGGATTGGCTAAATTACCTTAACAGCACAAACAATCCAAGGGAGGAGATAAGCTACAACGAGATGAAACAGGATACCATTCAAAATATTATTCGAACTCAAGAAAGAAAAAACATAAATTTCATGATCACTATCCTTCTATCCTTCATACCTATAATATTGCTACTCATAACATGTCTGGGTATGGTCGTGATAAAATTCCTGGTGAGCAGGGGAAACGAGTTTGCTCTTCTACGACATTGGGTAATCGGAAACCGGTTAAGGCTGGAAGAATTAAACAACCAAATTAACGAACAAAACCCATTGGGAACATTAAATCCCAATAATGTGCTAAGTTGGCCGATATTCACAATGCCAGCACAACCGAATAATATTACCCCTAATGAAGAAACAAACGTCTAATCCGAAGCTCTATCTCGCAGGAATGAACAATCACAATCAAAATATTTATCATGGGATACTAAACCGAAGACGGCCCTTCACGACCCCAAGGCAATATCACAGAAGGTCCGTGCTGCCAATTATTCGACAAATTTTCAAACAAAAACGTTCAAGAGAAGAATCGTACAACCAAACCGTAAAGCCAGCAACTACAAGAACTCCGACAATACCACAGCCAAACAAGGAAATCAGCGACGACCAGCGAAGCACGGCGCCATCTCCAGTTCACGACGTGGAAGAGATCTGCAGAGAAGTCTCCAACCAACAACATCTAGCCTCACCAGATCGCAGGGAAGTCGACCCACCAAGGGAAAGGAGAAACCCTAAATTTCGTGACTATAAAACTGGAAGTGACAGCGAACGTGAAAGTGATGAAGAGTAGAGCGATTCGCGGATCGCTTAAGTAAAGCCAAGTGAAAAAAAATTCAAGTGATTATTGGCTATCGGTTTAATCGTTAAACTAATCGGTGTTTCCTTCATACAGTGTTTAGTGTTGATGTTTCGGTGTTCGATGTTGTTGTGTTCGTATTGCGTGTAAAATGTCTCATGGACGATAAAAACTACAGTGACTCGGCAACACTGTAGAATTCGCCAACCGTTGTGGTCTTCGATGTTTATTCAATAATTAGATGTGATTAACAAAAACTTTTAAAAAGAAGAAAAAAATATATCTGTTCTAGTATTCATAGAAAATTACTACTCAATAATTCATGTACAAGATAACATGACTATTTATTCATTTAAGCTTAAGTTAAAGTAAAAGCTAATTTTTCTCGCAGGAGCTCGAATTTTCTCAGAGGGAGGGCGTAATGTGAGGATACATCTAGTATACAAATATATCTTGATCAAAGCTTGTTCAACAAGCTCTATCCTCAACTCTCTCTATTTCCGACTAGCTCTAACGCCCACGCTTTTCTCCGACGGAGAGAGTTTATTTCCTTTTCTCCAATCAAAGAACTCTTTTCCCCATCAAGAACTTAGACAAACTCACTCCGTTGGTCACCAACCCTTTCATACTGCTAGGACGTACGAACAGTAGCCCTATTGCACTCAGTTGATATTTTCCAAGGGCTTAAAAGGACCAACTTCGCAGTTCGGATCTCAGTTCGACTTGGGAGTTCGACCTGGGCTCTGTTCTCAGTTCAGTTGACCTCCGAGCAAATTAAGTGACAAGTGTTAACCAACCTATCTTCAATGTAAGTACGAACCTTAATAAATGTGTTTTAGTTATTGACCTACGAACTGAGTATCGCCTTCGAAAAGACTCGGGGTATAACGGTGTATTCGCACCACAAACCAGTCGCCAATATTATTACGCTCGCCCGCTACTCTCAACCACACCACTGAGGTATCTTCACGCTACACGCAGAACACGTGTCAACAGTTTTTCATAAAAGGCATTGAAGTGAAAGGCATTGAAAAAGGATACTTGCACTGTCTTGATTGGCCCTGATGCTAGATTTAAAAGTGACAAATAGAATGCAATACTTTACTTTGTTGTTAAAGTTTGAAGCCTTCTAATAACAAATTTCTGATTAGACTTTGTTCTAAAACTTTATTTAATCATTAAAATTATAAAAAATTAAGTTGTTTAGCATTTCAAAGCTTAAAGTATTTACCAAAGGCCCATAATTCAGTCAGTCTCAGAGTTGGAATCCTATATCTTGCAATGTTAAATTCTTTTACTATGCTTTTTCCCTTTTCGTTGGGTACACGTCTCTATGGTTACTAAAAAAAAAAGTAGGGATTTGTGATATTCATGTATTTTCCCAAATACTAGTCTGAGGAGAGTATCTGCAATAAACAATGATGGCTTTCCAGGAAGCAAGGAGCACCGAATGGTCAAATCTATTCCAGTGAAGTGCTTTTCACCTTCTTTTTCCACCTAATTCTGCCGGTGTCGACAAAATTGTATCGGATTCCATACAGTCGTGACGTACTTAGCGACGTCGTG
The DNA here is from genome assembly GCA_023053575.1 of Branchinecta lynchi. NCBI lineage: Eukaryota > Metazoa > Arthropoda > Branchiopoda > Anostraca > Branchinectidae > Branchinecta > Branchinecta lynchi. The sequence continues at coordinate 2,141,136 of JAKZAP010000009.1, read as the reverse complement.
TGATTGAGGACGCAACATAGGATTTGATACTAGGCCATTTTATAAAACGTAAATACGGCCGGTGCCTCGCTGGCTGCTCGGCTCTATGTATACATCTTAAAATACATACTCGCCGATAGGAATACGCTACAGTTTCTCATTTTCTGAGGTAAAATAGATCAAATGGGGGTGACGTTACGATGGTATAGAATTCCGATACAACTTAGTTTAGACCAATCTGGCATCTCATAAGGTTCTATGAATAAAAACAGATTCTGGTCAATGAAAAATGGATGATTCTGTAGTTGTAGTATTTTCTGAATTCTGAAAAGCAAAATAGAAATTCACCAAATGCAGAAATTCATGGATAGCATTTCTATCTGTAAGGTAGAACTTTCCAATTCTATCTTATTTCTTTCTGGCCTCTCTTCAGTTTTAAAGAAAAAAGATCTTCATTCCCTCCGTTCTTGTTATTACCGATATGCAAAATTCCTCCTTTTCCTACCCCCCTGGTATAAAAACAGACATCTGATTTCGCGTTACAAGCTTCCGGATATATCGCTGAAACTTTCGGCCATAAGTAAAAAATTGTCCACAACGTCCCATCTCAGCTTCCCGCACATCACGGCTTGTCCCTTCTTCTAGAGTGAATTTTAGTGTATTTTAGTGTTTTGTGTTGTTTTTCCTTGTTTGTACTCCGCTATTCTGTCTTTTCAGCGGGTTATAAAAATAAATAAATAAATAGCAGTTTTCACTCACGTCGTGAATAAAATCCGGAAGTTTGACTCAGTTCTCAAAGCGGTAGGCTAGGCTACAGTTAGCCTGCTGAAACTAGTCAAACTAAAAAAAAAACTGTGGAAAGTAAAGAGAGTCTTAGCCAAAGTAGCAAAAATAGTAGGAACACAAACTGGTAAAGAGAAAGAAACATAAATTGATTGATGTTGAGAACTAGGCTGTTGGACAACTTAACTTATAGCCCACTCTCCGTCACTCACATGCCTGTTTTTTTCATAATAGTGCAGATTTCCTGACTAGTAGAATCCCCTATATAGCCTATACCAGTTTGCTTATGCTAGGTTCTGCTGATTATGCAGTTTTGAAACTTTGTTATGTTTCATAAAAAAAAAAAAGGCTACAGTGATTATCTTTTGTCAGTGGCGAGGTAGCGTCCTATGCACTCTGTAACATGAGGTGCATTCAGTTAATCATACATTTTGTATTGTTTAGATTATAGATAGATGATAGATAGATTTATTAATTGCTAAGCAGCCCGAAGGCCATGGCAAACAAAAAATCACAAATAAGTATCACATACTAGAAAACACAAAATAGAGAAAAAGCCCCTCCTTAATCCTTATCTTCTCTAATAACTATTTTCAACATTTCTTTGTTATTTCCCTAATCCAAAAATCTACTTCTATGTTCCATCGCTGTCCTCAGGAATCGCCCAGTCTCTTAATTGTAGTAAAACATTCATTCCTAACAACTCTAATCAACCATTCTTCATCAAACTCACTCACACCGTAGGCTACTATTCTTTCCTCCATTCATTCAGCTCCATACACTCGCAAACCATGAGAACCAAACTCTCATTCTCGCATCCGCAATCGGACAGAAGTAAGGACGGATTTCTGCCTAAAATTACCAATATAACATCTTCTATCACTAATTGGCAGGATGTCCGCCAACATTTCAATAATAATTCTTAATTCCTCCCGCTTAAGACCCGCTTTAAACATTATACTCTCATCCCATGTCTCCGTTACCTTACATGTTCCTCCCTTACATTCAGTTAATCATATATTTTTTATTCTTTAGATTATATTCTGCAAGAGAGTCAACCACTCTTAAAACCTGAAATTTTGGAAACCTTGACTGAAGAAAAACAAAATATAAAAAGGAAATACTCCTGTGAGATCTGCAAGAAACGATTTTTCCAGAAAAGTCATAAGATGGTGCATATGAGAACACATACTGGAGAAAAGCCATACTCCTGTGAAGTCTGTGAGAGAAGTTTTACTGTTAGTTCGCATCTGGTGCTTCATGTGAGGACTCACACTGGAGAAAAACCCTACTCCTGTGATGTGTGCAAAAAAAAGTTTGCTCAGCCAGGTGCTTTCTCACTCCATATGAGAACGCATACTGGCGAAAAGCCTTATGCTTGTGATTTTTGTGAGAAAAGATTCTGCGAAAGAGGTGCCAAAGACCGGCATGTGAGAACACACACAGGAGAAAAGCCCTTTTCTTGTCGATTTTGTGAGAAAAAGTTTACTCAGCGCGGTGAAATGGTTTACCACAGGAGACTTCACACAGGAGAAAAACCACACGGTTGTGAAGCGTGCAGCAAAACCTTTATTACCCGCAGTCAATTGACGGCGCACATGACAAAGCACACTGGCGAGACACCATTTCCCTGTGACTTCTGTGAGAAAAAGTTTGCGCTGAGCCGCAGTGTGAAAAGGCACATGAAGCTCCATACTGAGAAACTCGTTGGCAACCTGGAGGAACTAACTAACTGATAAAGAATCAGAGCTACTAGGCTATAGAGCTTGCTTCTTCTTGTAGTTCGTCATCGAGTCGGACTATTGGACTTCGGTCCATTTTGGCCTCTTCTATCTTATTCAATTCAGAGGTTGAATCACTACAAAGACGTCGGGCTCATGTGATGTGGTATTTCCGTCAGCCAGATGAAGATCGCGGAGAGAAATTTACTGGCAGTTAGAGCACAGTTTGGTTGGACAAAAGGTCTTTTTATCAATGGCAATTCAGCTTGTTTTTTTTTCTTTTACTCATTCATCGCACAGTGGTACTATCGAAATTTGTTGGCATGTTGGCTTTTGCTTCTTATACTATTCTAATTCAGTTCAGTTCACTTTATTTTTCCAACAATTCTTTGTTAAGAAAAGTAGCATCGGAAATTTCAAGAGAGATACACTCACATGCGAGTAAATAATATTTTTGTTAATTTGTATTTTCTACGATTTCAATACAGTTTTGGTTTCTTAAAAACTTAGTCGAAACAAAATAATACTAAGACATACACTATATACGATTATTCGTGTTTCAATGTCAACTATGGGTCACGTACAGTTGAGTTCAATCTGTTTTATTTTTCGCGAGAATTCTTTGCTGAAAAAAGAACAATAGAAGTGTCACAAATAAGCGCTAGGATTTTCGGAAAACTAGGATTCTCCTGAAAAGTCATTACGCTGACCATTCCAGATTTTCGGTAACTGACCGTTGAACCAGAGCAAAATAGCACAAGGGAGTAGCGCCAAGACCTATGCTTTCTATGCTTCGCAAACGGGCCATAGTCGTAGCGCCGCCTATTACGGTTCCGGCATATAAAGCGAGACAAACTTGCGAGTTTAGAAATTTATGGTAAAGTCTGCAAACAACGTGGTAACAGTGGAGGTTGTACCTTTTTTTTGCTGTGTTCAGAGTACGAAGTTATTGTGGCTAGCGCTGGTGCACAACTAATTGAGTTTAAATGGTGCTCTCTATCGCTAGTGGTGCTGTTATGAAATGAAATGATGATTTAATCCATAATATCTTTAAATACATAAAAATAGCTTGGGATATGTCAATACAAATACAGACACTTCAATCAATATCAGTCAACTCGACAGGTCAATATTAATTATCTGATAACAATAAATAAACTACATTAATAAAATAAACAAAAGTCAGGTCAAAATTATATACCGTATTTTTGACTGTGTCACTTTTTTCAAGTCTTGACGCTAGTCACTAATGTTATTTTGCGCTGCTGTGGACTGAGGCTGGAGCTCCATCCAACCGACCTACTTTAGTTCTCAGGAAGGAAAGTCGAATCTTTCGTGTAATGCTGAAGAATGCGAAATAAGCCGTTTTTGTATCTCTGGTCCAGAGGAAAATAACGCCAAGGAGTAGCGCCAAGACGTCACCAAAAGTGACACACGCTCGAATACTAGCGATACTAGCACCTCTAGCGATAGCAACGCCCCTGCTGAAACTCAACCAGTCGTGCACTAGTGTAATGAGAGGAACCCCTGCGCCCCCTCACCCGGAAATGATGCCCAAACCCGCGAAAGTCCCCTGAATCATCGGTTGATTCAAGGGACTCACGCAAAGTTCTTATTTGTCGCAGAAGCCTCCATTCCCTATACTTCGTTTCCCCCTGCCAAGTACCTCGAGCACTTCATGATATGTGAGTTTCAGAAAACGGAAACACTTCAAGAAAAGCAGGTATAAAAAGGACCAAGATGTATTAGTAAAAGGTCAGTCGATCTTAAGCCAGTCTTAAGGTAACAGTGTTAAAGTGAAACTACAAGTGCACGCTCTCCATGTGTTAAGTAAGTCGTAACGTTTATTAAACCTATACTCGCACTCTAGTTCGTTTGACTCTATAACGCCCTAGGAGATAGACTCCACGAGCCTCCTCCACGCTACCGGATACATTACGGGATCGAGGCCGAAGATACATCTTCCTTCACCCCCCCCCCCCCCCCCGTGTTACACTAGCGCTGGCTCCAATAACTTTATAATCTGAACACAGCGAAAAAAAGATAAAACCTCCACTGTTTCCTTGATGCATGCAGATCGCGTCTTGCCTTTACTAGAAAATTTTCAATTTGGAATTTTGTCGCGCTTTAAATGCCGCAAGCGAGTGGGCAGCGATATGAGTACGGCCCTTTTGCGAGCATAGGTCTTGGCAACATTCCCTAGTGTTACTTTGCTCTGCTCTGGTCGAACGGGATTTGATGGCAAAAAAATCGGCTTGAAGTGGTAAATAGGTCGGTTAACTGGGTGAAAAAGAATTGGCAAAGGACGCTAGCATGTCTGCTGCGGCAATTTGTCAGTGAATTTTATGAAGGGTGTATTAATTAAAGGACACCTGAATGAAGAGTATCAAGTGTCATCCCTATCTGTACGACCTGCAGAAAACCCAATCCAAATACGAAATAGTGTTTCCAAGCTCTGATTTTTGCTCCATTTTGCATCTGTCCTTATTTCAGTACCGAACAATCTTAGAAATGAACAAAATATGTCTCCAAATCAAACCTTCTTCTGGAATATTTTTAACCAGTTAAGCCCAAACGTATATCCAGAAGAAATTCCAATACGACCCGGCCAGCGCTGTACAAGATTTGAATGAATTGCGCTTTTTGTCTTGGAGTCTGCATGTGCAAACCTCCAGAAACGAACATCCCTATTTTGAAAACGTCACGCTCAGGAGAAGAATGTTCTCCCTGGCCATGTGTGATGGCCTTTAAAGTACGATCGTAACGGATATTACGGCTTTTTAGGCCTGAACCTGGCCGGATAGTCGATGGTCGTGTGCTCGTGCAATGGAATTAATGCCAGGATTTTCGACACAGTCATTCCTTCTGTATGGAAAAGTTGAGGTTTTTCCAAATTTGTATTGAATATGATGAAAATCCTACCAGATAATCCTGATCGTCTGTCGCAACTTTTGTTTGGCCTTTGGCTGAAATAAAACTATTATTATTATACTATGGCCAGGTATTAGTATTAGAGGTAATACGTAAGTAAGTATTACGAATCCGGTTAGAAGATTTGTTTCACTCCCTCTAACGGTGCGAACACACGATCGAGATCGGGAGCTCCCGGACTGGAATTCCTGCCCGGGTTTTTGGCACCATCACACTTCCATATGGAAAAGTTGACATCTTTTCAACTTGATGATGAAAGTGCCGGAAACTTTAAGGGACTGAAAACAGTCTGTTCACCGAATTCGTAATAATTACTTATTCGCCATAATATATGATAATATTTGTATTTCAGCCAAAGGCCATATTTGACACAACAAAACAGAATCACGAAAGAAGTTGAACGAACGCTAAAGACGCTAAGGACACACGTCCCTGAGGATCGCCGGTCCTCAAAGAAAAGCAGCTGGAAAGGGGATCAGCGTCATTCCTGACAAGAGAATACTCGGACTAGAAAATTCGATGATGGAGGTACGCTTTTGATCGCCTCAGTACCTCATCGAGTGTACAAAACCTACGGTACAGAAGTTCATTGCTCACAGTACAAGCTTTTGGGAGTTTGTAGAGGTGTCGGGCAACTTGATTTCAGTGAACTATCGGCCTCCAGTGAGGACAGTGGTCCCAAAAACCTGGTAGCAGTAGCACTTAAACAAGCGAGTTTCCACAGCATCAGAGCAGTTCCAAAATTTGAGGACGATCTTACCTCGCTTCAACAAACCTCGCAGAAGAGCGGTTACATGGAGCGTGTTCCACCCTACTTACCGTAGTTACTACGCATGACGTCACGACTTCTGGCTTTGCCGTCAAGGCTGGAACGATTTTTCTATTTTCCAGCAGGATCTCACGCCAGGGGCGAATCCGACCAATCGCGTTACAGAGACTCGTAGTAACTACGCTTACTACGCTCCCGAGCATGGTAAGCAAATAGTAACTATTAGTCACTATTCCGACAAGGTTGGAACGGTCAGCGTAGTAACTTTTCGTGAGGATGGAACAGAAATAGTAACTACTGTTAGAAGGGTGGAACACGCTCATGATCGTCGTCCCGACAACCATCCGGGATGCAGGGTTCCAAATCAGCAGCATGTAGCGCCCCACTTTACTGGCAAACCGAGTTTTGCCAGTAACTGATAGCATGGTAGCCGAGATGGGTTTCTGGGGCGTGTACAGTGTACCGATGGTCCGCCGTAAACCCTTTACGCGGACCACCCAGAGAAAACCTTAGGAAGCTCGAGTACGAAATATAAGTATATTTTTTGAAAAGGTAAATAATAAAAGTAAGTTAAAGACCCAGAAGGGATCTGTCAACGCAACATAAAGATATGAGCTTGGTCAGACCAGGCTGACTCTAGCCGACTAACTTGAACAACACACCGGAAGTCAAGACCTTAAATGACTGACCTGAACCATACCTTATAAAGCCCGACACAGCCCAATACCTGCACCGTCACTCTGACAAGTGTTGCAAGCAATCCAAATCACAACTGACGGTTTCGCTTGGCCGTGTGTCTTTTATAAGGCTGGTAAAATTAGATTTCGAGGCTCACCGTCTGGAGAGTCAGGTTTTCTAGATTGTACTTTGCATAACAATCGTTACAAGCATTTGATTTAGCTTTGTCCCAGTCCTATCTCAGTCCTGTCAACCAAATGCCGTTTTATTTAACTACCTTGTCCGCTTAATGCCGTTTTATTTGTCCTGTCAGCTGACAATTGTCAGTGACCTGTCAGACAGGACGTCGTGAATGTTGACATGCTCTCAAAGCAAGTTTCGGTACTGTCTCGGGTAGATTTCTCAACTGCGCTATATTTGCGATGCTGGTCCGCTGAGTCATTCACCTGACAAGGCTAAATAAAACGGGTTTAAACCGTGACAAGGCAGTAACAAGAAGGCAGGACCGAGACAAGGAGGACCCATATCGATCGCAGCTAGTTTGGTTCATGACACGGGGTGTGCTCCCCACTTCTAACAATAGTAACTATCAGTAATTATTTTCGTTCCAGCCTTGTGGAAAGGTACTACGCTGACCGTTTCAGCGTGGTAGCTACAAATCTTTTTGACGTGATACCGTGGCACATTATCTTTCTGAAAGTAGAAAATTGCGTAGCCTCGACTCCAAAAAGCCAGAATTCGTGACGTAGTATAACTGCGGTAAGTAGGGTGGAGCACGCTCATCAAAGAAAGCGCGAAGTATTCAAACAAACATCGCAGCGTGTGTTTGAGTTTCCTGTGTCAGTGTCCGGATTTATTCTGTAATGCTTGTTAGCTGTACGACCTGCTTGCAAGAATTTTCAAGCGAAATTAGCTTTCGAGAACACGAAGAGCAATGTCACACAGTCTTCGTTAAGGACGAACCTGTGCCTACAGAAGAGTCAAATGAGTTAAGTCTGACCTTTGGCCTTGGCTTTGACTCAGTCTCAGGCAAGTACTTTTTACTACTATAGCAGGGGAAAGTGGGGCACTTTTTTTTGGAATGATCCTTCTTAATAAGATAGTTTCCTACTCAGGAGAAAATTAATCTCAATGACAATGAATCCCTTTCTTAGTAGAATTTTGGTTTTCAGACAAAGATGACTTGAGTTGTAGGTCGTCTTTGAAAAGCGAAGACCTGTGTAAGACTTTCTCCTGAAATCTACAAAGGGATGTTAGAAAAACAAAACTTTAAAACTTTTTTTTTAAAGCTTGCTGTAATTTGTGGATCCTGAACATTTCAGTTCTTTCAATCTTTTTTCTCATTTCGCTCAGCTGATTTCTTAGACCCTCAAATGACCAGATTCCTTCAAACAAAGTTGGCTATACAAATTTAAAAATACAATCTGTAAAACTTGCCCTTAGCTCATATTAATTTTGTGATTTGCCAATCCCTTTTCACTGTTTTAGAAGCAAGACACATAACCATGGAGGTTGATGATTCACAGAAGTTAAGCTCTACTGTGTTAACTGTGTATCAGTTTCAGAAGTCTTATACCCTAGCTGACACTTCGGCAATATGTAAAAAAAACTGTTCAGCCAGCCTGAGGCGTTACTGGCCAAAATGTTTGGGGGGGGGAGCAAGGCACCGACTGGCTGGTAGTTGTTACTGGCTGTTTTTACAGAAAAACAGTTGTTTTCAAGAAAAAAAATGCCAGTTTGTAAAAAACATAGACTGATTTTCAGAAAAAAACGACTGTTTTCAAGAAAAATGAACTGATTTTCAGAAAAAAAAGACTGTTTTCATGAAAAAAATCAACTCTTGAAAAAAATGGCGGCACTTCACGCTGATTCGCTAATTTTTTAATGACTGGCCAACAGCATTGGGGGGGGGGGGTTTCCCCCCCTCAGTTGTGATGCCCCTGCAGCTAGCCTATCGAAGTCCATGAGAGCTTCTTTGTGATTTTTGTATCTGCTGTACAAACCCCCCGGGGTCTGAATCAATCTTCACCTGTGTTTGATTTCTGAAGGGTTCAGGTTCATTTAATATACAAATATTGGAAAAAATTATTTTAAAATAGCCACTTTCAACTAATCGCTTAAAGATGGTTCTTCACAACTTGATAAGACCTTTCCATGGTCTTCTACAATGTTTTTCTCGCAATTGAGTTATTGCTTTCTTTTTGGTTTCTTTTTTTTTTATTTAGCTTATTACTTAAAACTACCAAAATTGTAAATCTTATGAGAAGGACATTTACATTCAAGGACAATTCCCTGTTTCCTACTTTATTTAAGGCTCTAGCTCGTCCACTCATTGAATATGGCCACGTAACAACGAGGCCTTTCTATAACAAGGACATCGTCGCCATTGAGCAAGTTCAGAGACGAGCAACAAAAACAGTGCCAGCCATTCGCCATCTGCCTTATGAACATCGACTTGAAAAATTACGATTACCCAGTTTATCTTATAGATTCCTCCCAGGTGACTTGATTGAAACTTTTAAGATTTGTCATAGTTACTGTGATAACATAAGGCCTGATGATGTCCTCACTTTCAATCATAACGGTCTCAGAGGACACAGCTTGAAAATTCGTGGTGAGAAATTCCGAAAAGACATTGGAAAATGGAGCTTCAAAAACCGGATAGTGGAATACTGGAATAATCTCCCCGAAAATGTCGTAAATGCCGAAAATATCAATCAGTTTAAAGCAGGCGTGGATCGACACCTGGCTGAAATTGAATTTAGTGTACACAGTGTCCCGAGAAATTAACAGAGGCGAAAGCCTTTTTTACTGCAGTTATATTATATTATTATTATTACTCCACCTTTTCTTGAATGTTGTAGTGGGTTAAAAATAAATTATTATTATTATTATAAAACAACCACCATCCAGTCAAAAGAAGGGGGAGGTGTCTTTTCAGGACACCTCATTTGTACATTTGATCTTCAGTGGTTTCTCCAAGGAAGGAGCATTCACCTTCATCCTTGTGTCTAAATTCTCAGCTTTTTACCAAACTTAATTCTATTTTTTAGTAGGACAAGGAAGTTTCCGAGATAAATCAGGCAACTTTGAAGCCTTCCCGATGAAAAACTTGTAGGCTGAGTAGTAGTATGGTAGAAGTACGAAAACGTTGCGTGTACTACTATGTAATATCAAAGAATACTATCATTTAATGTGCCGCAGACTGGTCCAATCTTATGCAGTAGTATCCAGTAGCATCCTGCCTTGCCATACTAGCATCCAGTCTTGCTAATAGTAGCATATAGTAGTATGCAGTAACACGGTAGCCTTGAAGTAGAAGCATGTAGTAGCATCGTTAGTACTGCTTGCAACTTTTTCGTACTACTTCATAGTACTATCTTGAGATAAATTTTTCATCGGGTTGTTTTGCAGAATCATCTTTTCACCTGGTTGGCCAAATTTTCCTCCTTAGAGAAATTCTAGCAGAAAGCAAAGTGGCAATAGGAGGAGTCCAGGATAGAGCATAGAGAAGATAGATACTTATCAAGTCAGCAGGCGAAAATCGGGACCTCTGCCATAAAACCCAAGTTCTTTCTGCACCTCCTGAGGCATTTAAAGCATCCAAGAGCGTGTTCCATCCTACTTACCGTAGTTACTACGCATGACGTCACGAATCCTGTTTTTTTGCCGTCAAGGCTGGAATGATTTTCTATTGTCCAGCAGGGTCTCATGCCAGGGGTGAATCCGACCAATCACGTTACAGAGATGCTTGGTTACTACGCTTACTGCGCTCCCGAGCATGGTAAGCAAATAGTAACTATTAGTTACTATTCCGACAAGGTTGGAACGGTCAGCGTAGTAACTTTTCATGAGGATGGAACGGAAATAGTAACTAATAGTAACTATTGTTAGAAGGGTGGAACACGCTCCAAGAATCGGCTCTCATTTAAGCCGCTGCCGAGACCTCTTCCCATTCAGGCTGGATGGATTCAGATAGATTCAGATATTTTTTTACTTCACCAAAAAAACACAACTACATTGTTCAAAAAAACTCAACAAACACATAAAAGACAAAAGTCCTGTGGGTGGCTGTATCTTCTAACCACCTTTTAACTTGAAATTATTCAATAAATAATGACATAAAAACTAATCTAATATATTTTCAAAGAAAGAAAAGAAAAAAGAGGTAAAGAAAGAGAGAGAGAAAAAAAGAATATAGGAAAGAAAAATGATTTCCTCGTCACAACCTACCCACTGCCCCCCATCTCACCTCCCCCCACCCCACCTCTTCACTCCCCGCCTCCCTACACCCCCTTCCAACAACCCCCAAAATTCAACCACCTTTTTCAATTAAAAATTTCTTCAACTTTCTTTTAAACAAAATTAAGTTACCGGCCGCTCTAATACTATCCGGGAGACCATTCCACGCTGAATGGCTTCCACCCGTTGATGTTGCCTCCTCTGTTTAGGATAGGCCTGAGAAAAAAAAATTGGATGCATGCTTTTAATGACCTTTATAGGGGGTGGGTGGGTAGGGGTAGTCCAGTAGCAGTCTAGTACACTTAAGTACCAACCCGTCGGAATTGTCTGCGTAGCTGATTTGTCTAGTAGAAAAAAAAGTAACGTCTCTGGTAGGGGGATGGTGGACCATTTCAGCTGATGGCACCCATCTATACGAGTTTACCTATGCCTGATTCTGCTGATTGTGCAGTTTTGTTGTAGTCAAACTCTTTTATATTTCATAAAACAAAAAAAAATCTGGCCAGACATTTCAGGTTTTTAGTGCAAAAACCTTTGAAGAGAGCTCTGTGCTGAAAAATATTCTAGATACTCTATGCAGAAAAAACTCTTTACTGTAGGCCAGTGGTTCCCAACTTTTTCCGTACCGCGTACCTCTCCAATCAAAAGTCCAAAATGGTTGCGTACCACCTTTTTGACCAATCAACATTTTACTGCATTTTACCCAGAGAAGAAAGTGGAAAATACGATATTTAGTGTCCTCAACGATAAGGCATGTATCTGAAATGGCGTACTATGTGGTATTAAAGGTTAAAAGAATAGGGCGAAGATACGACAGTCTGATTACCCATCATATTTTTATTTAATTAGGCTAGAAGAACCGACAAAAACACGTTACTTCGTTACTTTGTTATCCACTATTATTGAATTTTAGCTGACGTAATTTCTCTTCCGTAATTGTTGTACCTCTATACGGTCGTAGCTCTATGTTTGAAATATTTAACAACTACAGCGGCAGCCAATTGCTTTCATAAAAAGCCATGGTGGATTTGTATTCTTCAAGCCAGGAAGATGAAAGTAACATGGGAAGTGAAAGTGACCAGGAAGAACTTGGCATTCGCCATGAAGGAAGAACATGACCAATTGAAAGATCGAACTTGATAATCAACTTGGTGAAATGCTGGCCAAATTCTCTGTTGACTTTGTCATTCCACAAAGGAAACCTATTTGGCGTAGCACGGAACAGAGGGCTATCTTCGGAGGTGGTTCTGCAATCTGAACATTCTGCAATCGAACATTTCAAAGTCTTCGCTTTGTTGGTCATTGAAACACACTCTTTTGCAGACATTCAAATTTTCCGCGATTTGCCGTAAAGTTATTTATCGTGCAACCAGCGGACATTCCAAACGTCACTACTAGACTACGCGACGTAAAAACAAAAATCCCTTATATGAGTCAAAATAATTCAGTGTATTCAAATCAAACGTATACGAATAAGTTGGCTTTTCAGTTAAACTTTAACTGAGCGGAAAAATAAGTCCGAAAGCGAAATGCTGAATTAATTCAGCATTTTCGTTTGTTTCGGAGCTTTCGGACACGTTCATTAAAGGTACAGACTACCTTGATTCTAAAGACCTCCCTTGCGTTTGTCTCTGGTACCCCTTTCCGTACGCGTACCACCGGTTGGGAACCACTGCTGTAGGCTACAGTAATTATTTTTATAAGTGGCTTCGCATGCACTCTGTAACATGAGTTGCATTCAATTAATCATAATTGTTTATTCTTTAGATTATATTCTGCAAGAACGTCCACCCTTGATAAAACGTGACAGTCTGAAAACCTTGACTGATGAAAAACAAAATATAAAAAGGAAATACTTCTGTGAGGTATGCAACAAACGATTTTCCCAGCATCACAAGGTGGAGCATATGAGAACACATACTGGAGAAAAGCCATACTCCTGTGAAGTGTGCGACGGAAAGTTTGCCATTCGATCCACCCTGATACGTCACATGAGAACCCACTCTGGAGAAAAACCTTACTCATGTGACGTATGTGGGAGAAGTTTCGCTGTTAATTCGCATCTGGTGCTTCATATGAGGACTCATACTGGAGAAAAGCCCTACTCGTGTGGTGTGTGCAACAAAAAGTTTGCTCAGCCAAGTGGTTTCTCACTCCATATGAGAACGCATACTGGCGAAAAGCCTTATGCTTGTGATTTTTGTGAGAAGAGATTCTGTGAAAGAGGTGCCAAGGATCAGCATGTGAGAATTCACACAGGAGAAAAGCCCTTTCCTTGTCAGTTTTGTGAAAGAAAGTTTACTCAACGGGGTGACATGGTTTATCATATGAGACTTCACACAGGGGAAAAGCCTCACGCTTGTGAATTATGCAGCAAAACCTTTATTACACCCAGGCGATTGACTGAGCACATGACAAAGCACACAGGCGAGAAACCATTTTCCTGTGACGTTTGTGACAAAAAGTTTGCTCTGAGCCGCAGTGTGAAAAGGCACATGAAGCTCCATACTGAGAAATTCGTTGGCAACCTGGACGAGCTAGCTAATTGACAAAGAAATATAACCAGGTTTCTTCTGTTGTTCTAAGCCGTTATTCTTGATCTAATAGGTAGCGTTCTTGAGGCTTCTGATCGAACACACTGTTCTTTATTCCCAGACAGTTATTGCTGGGCTGGAGACAGATTAATGTGACAGGGCAATTCGAGTCCAGCGTGAGAGCCGTCTGTTTCAACCCTGCATCTTTTCCCCAGATACTTGTTATAGAGTCAAAGCTACTAGGCTATAAGCTTGCTTCTTCTTGTAGTTCTTCGGCATGGAGTCGGACTGTGTGAGCTGTCTGTTTCAACCCTGCATCTTTTCCTCAGATACCTTAGAATCAAAGCTACTAGGCTATAAGCTTGCTTCTTCTTGTAGTTCTTCGGCATGGAGTCGGACTGTGTGAGCCGTCTGTTTCAACCCTGCATCTTTTCCTCAGATAATTGTTATAGAATCAAAGCTACTATGCTATAAGCTTGCTTCTTCTTGTAGATCTTCGGCATGGAGTCGGACTGTAGGAGCCGTCTGTTTCAACCCTGCATCTTTTCCTCAGATACTTGTTATAGAATCAAAGCTACTAGGCTATAAGCTTGCTTCTTCTTGTAGTTTTTCGGAATGGAGTCGGACTGTTGCCCTCTTCCTGCTCATCCATTTCAGAGGTTGATTGTCTACAAAGCATTCGGGCTCATCTGTTGTGAGAGTTACAATAGGCTAACGATCTAAGGAGAGAAGTCTTTGACAAGGAGGTTCTTCAAGGGAGGTCTTGAAAGATTTGATGGGTAGCAAAGTGTTCCAGGAGTTGCATCGGTTGGGTAGATTCCTGAAGGTTGCCATGGAGCACCGTGAACGTTTTATTGTAGGTTGATGTAGGGATAGGTATTAGTTTGTTTAATTGTTATTTAGTTATTAGAAGTATGAGTTGAGTGTTGAATATTTAGATGGGTACATTGCAGTTGGAGTGCTTGTTTATTTTTATATTTTGTCCCGCTATGACCCATAAGGCTTTTTTGGGAATACATTCATTCAGACCGCAGAGAAGAATTTACTGGCAGTCAGAGTAGAGTTTGGTGGGACAAAAGGTGCTTTTATCCATGGTAATTCAGCTTGTTTTTTCTTTCACTTTCTGTTTACTGTAAGTACCGAAGTTTAGTGTATGTTGGCTTCTGCTTTTTGCATGTTCTAAGCGCTGCTTCCATAGGTAGCAGTGGGGCTAGTCGTCTTGAAGTTAGTGTAAAGAAGGTAGTGCAAAGAGTCGCATACGATTTGTGTAAGTTGGCCTCTTCTTTTTAGTCTATTCAAAGGGTTGCTTCCCTAGGTAGGAATCATTCTAGTCATTCGGACCCACAACCTATATTTGCATGTTCTTCCGACTCCGTTGAAGGGTTTGATTAAAGAGATAGATAAAGAGCCTAATTTTACAAATGCTTGAAGTAAACATTTCCAAAACAAAAATTTAAAAACGTAAGATTGTTATTGTTAGTCGATATTTGTGTCATCATCGTATCACGAATGTAAAAACAAACTTGAAAGACAAAAACAGTATTGATAGTCCATAGATTGTAATCCTATACAAATACCATTATTAGTAAACTTTTTGAAATGTGTTTTAAAAATATGTTTGAAGGCCTTGATGTCAGTAGGCAGGGCATTGAAGACACGGGGCTTTTTCCTATCTAAATGGCCCCGTTTTTATTTAACATGGGATTCCCTATCCAAATGGCTCCGTTTTTGATTGGTTGGTTTTGAGGCGTGGACCGCCCCCTCTTTTGTTGTAGCATTGTGTTCCATCTGGGTGCCCCCGGCGTTGGCTCTTTAAACAAGAGAGGGGGGCATTTGAATTAGTATTGATTTGTTGAGTTCCAGCTGTCAGGCACTGATCGTTTGTTAATGTAGCTGAGGCGTTGGTAGTCGCAAGGTTGAATATTTTTGAACGATGAGCGGTAAAAAGCCGCTCATAGTTTTCCCCAATGCAGGTGAGGCGCTGGGAGTCGCAAGGTTTTATATTTGTGAACGATGAGCGGAAAAAAGGCCGCTCATAGTTTTCCCCAATGCAGGTGAGGCGCTGGGGGTCGCAAGGTTGAATATTTGTGAACGATGAGCGGAAAAAGGCCGCTCATAGTCTTTTCTCACAGGGACACTGACTGTTGTTCTAAGGCTCTGATTGGTCTGAACTTTAGGGCTGGAAGAGGAAGAATTGGATAAATAGTCCTGGGGGGTGCAGAGGGTAAGTCATTAAAGTCTTGCTCTTGATAGTGTTACGAACCAAGGATTAAAGTGAACTAAGGATAGCCTAACAGTGAACTGAGGATTAAACGTGAGGATTGCACTGTGATAAGAAAGTCAAAGATTAAAGTGAGCCATGGATAACGAAGATTCGTGTGACAGTGTTGATGAATACTGTCGCCTTGTCCCGGACAGCGTTCTCAACTCACGTCAAGGAGACGATGATACTGAACCGAAGGAGAAAAAAAGAAAAGTTGAAGAAAAAGTAAGTTTTCTAACTACACGTAAATTTAAATTGTTGTTTTTAGGTGGTTTTTCTGGTATATCAGTTTTTTAAGGAACATTGTCTAAAATTTAATTTTTTTTACTAGGTTCCGCAAACTCGCACATCATCTTCTCCTGCTGTCAGAGAGAGTGTTATTCAGTATGCTCCCCCCAGCGCTATAGGAGGTGGACAAAGCGTAAGTAAAGGACTTTGTTATGACAAATTTTAATCAATATGTGATGACTCGGATTTGGTGACCAGTAACTAATGAGATGCTAGGGGAGAGAGAGAGACATTCATAGTGAAAGAGGGGGTGGTCGATTAGAACAAACGTGGATTGAGAAGAATTAAAACAAAATAGGGGGAGGGGGAACGATTGAGCAAGGCAGATGATAGTGGCATATGTTTGATATTTTAGCTGAGAGTCGGGTACATTGCCGAGGGTCCGAATAAATATTAAAATGCAGGTTATTTCATGATATTCAATGGATGGTTTTGGTTCCATACATCGCTACGATTTAAAGACAATTTTTTTTTTTTACAGGAACACAACGTCTCCTCCGTCAGGACCGTTCAGTCCAACGCTACCTCCTCCGCCAGCAGCAGCAACATAAGATACATACCCAATGCTAGTGGAGCGCAAGGGTCATATGTGACCGGAGATAAAAACCATGTAAGTAAAGCGATAATCTTAATCCATTCTCTCAGCAGGAAAGACCCCACCCCCCCCCCCCACCACCTCTCTTTCCCATGATTCCTTCAAACTCCAGTGGATTGATTTTAAGGAGTTTTTTTTTTTCTTTTTTTCAGATATTTCAACTGTTACGGTCGGCATTCCGAGGATATCTTCGGTCATACACCCTCAATCTGGCACGTCCATCATCACCCCTCCAGAGTCCAAGTGAGCATATTCTATCACTGAGGCGAGCCCTGGCAGCCCTGCTGGTAAATGTCCAAACTCAAGAACGATCGAGCTTACGAGTTCAGCTTGTGGCAAGGGCCCGCTTCAGGCTCCAGGACGAAGCTCAGGATAGAGAAGTACCACTTGTGTCCTATCTTGAGACTTTTTACAGGGGTGGTGATGTCGAGGCAATAATAGATAAGTGGCTACAAAAAATTAATGTTACAGCTGAGCGGTATAGTGAATTAGGTAGCGGGTATTGTTTTGTGTGTGTTAATGCTCTGGACGTGCACATTGCAAAGTTTGATTGGGGCTTTCAGTTGCCTGGAGGTTCGCTTGGGCCACCAGTCCCGCAAGATTTGAAGAGCAAACAAGCATTACTCCACTTTAAATTTGACCAAGGCCTTGAATGCTTTAAATGGAGTGTCTTAGCTGCTGGTCATCAGACTCTTAAAACGAAAGGTAGATTCAAAAAAAATCTTGTGTCGCTCAATAAGCGAGGGTTAAAACTTAAAAATGGGGAGAAGGGTATTTTTCCGACTGTGACCTTCACATCTTGCGGGGAGAAGGGACCGGTCAGAATATGCGACATTACAAAGTTCGAAAAAGAGAACGAAAAGAGTGGGGTGGGGGTAGTAGTTTTATCATACGATCAGCTGGACAAGAAAATATGTCCTGTCAGAGTCCCGTCGATCAAGAATGTAAAGTTTTATGCGTTCTTGCTCTACGGAGAATCAGCTGATGGAAATAGCGCTCACTTCTGGCCGGTCGTTTCACCAAGTCGTCTTCTCCGTCGAAATCAGGACAATATGCGCTACTTTTGTCCATACTGCCTTTGTGGAAAAACTGACGAAGACAAGCTCAAGCTTCACCTCGCTTCTTGCTCGGAGCATGGATTACAGGTTGTGTCCATGCCTACAGTTGAAAAGTGTACACTTGAATTCCGCAACTTCCATCATAAGATGCCAATTCATTTTCGAATATTCGCCGATTTTGAGGCCCTTAATGTGAAAGTTCAAGACCCAAACCAGTCAAATTTACTGACCGTTCATGAACCAGCTGCCTACGGACACTGTGTCATAGAAAAGGGGAAACTTCTTAAAAAGTCCTATGAATCCAAGGGAAAAAACTGTCATGTCGATGGGATGCGTGCTCTCTTACAGGATGTCAAAGATTGCCTTGATAAGGTGTATGACACTAATCATAGCATGGACCTTTCCGAGGCAGATACTGAAGAGGCAAGCAATGCCAACTGTTGGATATGTGAAAAGCCAATCCTCGCAGATATTGCTTCCAGGGGTCAGGGTAAAGTCAGAGACCATTGCCATATGACTTCTGGACCCAATTTCAGAGGTTTCGCTCATTCACAGTGCAACCTTTCGTTCCGGCAGAAACTCTTTATTCCTGTAGGATTTCACAATCTCAGCTACGACATTAAGTTTGTTTTTGAAGCATTTGGGGTTTTAACTCAAGAAGAAGGGGTTGAGTTTGATTTTTTCCCCATTGCGAAATCTAATGAAAAATTCATGTCTTTGTCGGTAAAATGGGTGGGAAAATCCCCAAAAGGCAAGGACAGGAGCTACACACTTCGTTTTTTCGACACCTTGTCGTTTTTATCAAAAAGTTTGGAAGTTCTCGCTCAAGAGAAAAAATCTGAAGACCCAAGCAGCTTTTCAATTCTTAGGCAAAAGTATTCCGATGAGACGCAGTACAATCTGCTTTGTCAGAAAGGTGTTTTTCCTTACTCGTACATTAGCTCTTTTGAAAAGCTCGAAGAAACTTGCTTACCCCCCAAGCAAGCTTTTTTCAATGACCTGAAGGAAGAGCACATTTCCGATGAACAGTATGCTTTTGCACAGAGTGTGTGGACACATTTTGATTGCAAGACTCTTTGGGACTATTGCATGGTCTATCTTCGGTCTGATATTTTAATCTTGAGCGATGTTTTTATGACTTTTGTCGAAAATGTGATGGAGATGTTTGCCCTAGAGGCTAACTACTACGTCTCAACTCCTGGTCTTGCCTATGATTTAATGTTAAAAAGGGTACCAAAAGAAGTAAAAATAAAACTGATTCGAGATCAGGAGCAGCATCTGTTTGTTGAGCGAGCCCTTTACGGTGGTTTAGTAAGCCACAACGATCGGTACGTTAGATGTGATGCAAATCAGACTCATCCAGATGACCCAAGTCTTAAAGCACACGGGATAGGATTTGACCGTAATAATTTGTACGGGGAAAGTATGGCTCGATACAAGCTTCCTGTGAGCGACTACCGTTTTCTGGATGAGCGAGATTACCCTGATTTCAAATCAGTTGAGGAGAATGGGGATTACGGGTATTTTGTTGAGATTAGTGGGTGCATCCCTGAAAAGTTCCATGCCAAGTATGCTCAGTTCCCTTTCCCAGTTAGCAGAGAGAAAATAACATTTGATATGCTTTCTCCCTACAACCAAAAACTGGTAACAGAAGGGAAAGTACCATGGCATGCGATGGAGAAAATTACAGCCAGCTTGCTGTACAAAAAAAATATAGTTGTTCATCACATTTACTTGAAGTGGATTTTGAACCATGATTTCCAACTTGATAAAGTTCACAAGGTTCTTCGCTTCAAGCAGGCATATGTAATGAGGGACTATATTAATGAGTTCACGAGACTTAGGTCAGAAACAACATCCAAGTCAAAGTCAGAGCTTTACAAGCTATTTTGTAACAGTGTTTTTGGGCGGACAGTGATGAGCGTTCGAAAACATAAGAGCTGTGTTGTCACCTCTAGTCTTGAGAAAACTCGCAGGCTGACTGGAGATTGTAACATCTCGTCTTTTTCCATTATCAGTGAAAATATGACACTGATTTTCCGTAAAAAGCGTCATGTGACTCTCAATCAGCCAGTGGCGATGGGTGTGAGCATTCTTGCCATCTCGAAAACAATTATGGCACGGTTTTACTGGGACGAGTTGGTTCCTTTCTACTCTGATCCGGCTCGCCCATTGGATGCTCCATCTCGAGTTCGCTTGTTCTACGGTGACACAGACAGCCTTTTTGTAGTTATATTTTCAAAGGATGTTGTTTCTGACTTGACGTCACCATACTTTCGGGGATGCATTGACTATTCCAACTGGGATCCTAAATATGGGGACATAGTGACCTCATGTAAAAAGAATCAGCTGGGATTCATGAAATCAGAAACGGGGAGTGATTGGCTGGTAGAGATGGTAATTGCGGGGCCCAAGTGTTACATTGTGTTGACGGGTAAGGATGAGGTGAAGCTTGCAGCTAAGGGTACTCCACGTCATTTAGTTAAAAAGTTTCTTACATACAATACTTTTAAAGAGGCTGTTTTCCAGGGGAAGGCAGTACGGACAAAGGGCAATGCTATTCGTTCCATAAAACTAAAAAACTACACGACGGAAGTGATGAGAACTGCAATTTCCGGCGTGACCGATAAAGTTTATGTATGTAAAGATGGTGTCAAAACTTTCCCCTTAGGTCATTACATGATAGGGCAGCCAGGGTTTGATGAGTAAGTGTTTTTATAAAAGTCTACCGCTCAGCTGTGATATGTAAATATTTTTCGTTACAGTGTTTTTTAGTGAATTTATACCATTTTCTTACGAATTTGTTGCGTATATGATACAAGAGCGTACATTATTCGTGCCCGTATTTCAATATTTGGAGTGTATAAGAATAAAAGTGTCGTACATAAGAACCACTTGCTCAGTTCTTTGTCTACTTGCAGTTGGAAAGTTCCTACCGTATGATAATTGCAGCATCAAGCATGTTGCATGTCTAATCAATGTACTTGGATAGCACGAAGGCACAAAGTGCCTTCCGATGCCCCCCGCGGGCCGCTGCGCCCCCTCCGCAAGGGTGCCGCGCCCTCCGCCGGGTGCCGCGCCCTCCGCCGGGTGCCGCGCCCTCCGCCGGGCGCTGCGCCCTCCGCCGCGCCCCTTCCGCCAGGGCGCAGCGCCCTCCGCCAGGCGCTGCGTTCGGCATCGGCAGTTTCTGCCGATGCCGAGTCGGGGGTGTAAATCAGGGGGAGTGTATATAATCTGAGACTGTTCATTATTCACCCCCCCTCTCTATATGTTGATATGTGAACTGAATAAAAGTGTCGTACATACGAATCCTTAGCTCAGTTTCTTGTCTACTTTCAACATGAAAGCTTTTCAGTTTGAGAGTCCTTACCGTATGATCATTGCTGGACCAAGCATGTCTGGCAAATCTACTTTTGTCTCTCGCCTTATACAAGAATCCCACGAAATTATTGCTCCTTCGCATAAAAGTGTCTACATCTGCTATCGTACTTGGCAAACAACTTACGATGACATTAGGAAGCACAGTCCAAACGTGCATTTCATTCAAGGGTTTGACATCCTAGAAAATCTCCCTCAAGATTCGTTGTTGGTGTTTGATGATCTGGCCACGCAGATGGAAAAGCATTCGGAGGCTCTGCTCGACTTGTGGACAGTGCAGTCTCACCATAGGAATCTGTCCTGTATTCTTATACTTCATAATCTCTTTCAAGCTACAAAAAGTGTTCGCACGATAAGTCTTAATAGCAATTACTTTGTTCTGTTCCGTCAGCCTAGAGACGAGTCCTCTATAATGAATCTGGCAAAACAAATGTTCCCCACAAATCCTCATTACCTTCTTGAAGCCTATAAGCATGCCACCTCTATAGTCTTTGGTCATCTGTGCATAAACTTAAATGCAAAAGACCGTAACCTGATGTTGCTCTCTAATGTGTTTGACAAAAATGTAACTGTATATCTAGAAGGGTCGAAGAAAAAGCTCAATTAGTCTTAAAGATGCAGCGCGTTAAAGAACATGTGGCACTTCTGAGTGTACTAAGCAAAGCTAAACCGCAACTGAGACGGGCAATTTTGGAAAATTCTGACAAACAACTGATTGATATTATCTCCGAAATATGTTTAAATGTAGTGAACTGCAACGTAAAAATGCCAGACTGTCAGAAGCAGCGGTGCTTTAAACATCAAAATATTATAAAATATTTGAGTAAAAAGAAAGTTAGCTCAAAACAAAAACGAAATAAATTAATACAGAAAGGTGGAAGTATTTTCGGCATATTGCTACCCATAGTTACGAGTCTTGTTGGTGGATTGCTCAGCAGGGGATAACATGGCTCGTGCCTACAAACTTATCCCTTTTGATGCTTCATTCTTGCCTAAACAACAGTTTGAGAATGATATGGCTGGACTATTAAATGACGAATCGATCTCGGATGAAGAAAAATTGCTGCTTTTTCAGTCTGCAGTTAAGAGACTTGAAAAATACAAAGAGACCACAACTAAACCGCTCAAAGTGAATATCGTACCGAATAAAAGTGAAGTAAACTCGACTGTCGCCCCATCTACACCTCCAGCATCGCCACAAAACCCCTCTAACCTCGTTCAGGTTAATTTAGAGCTCATTCCTCGCTCTCAGAGACCACAAGGGGAAGCTCTGTTAAACCATCTGTTGACGGTGGATGGAGCTGTATATTCAGCGGAAAGTGGACTGCTTACGGTAGATGGGAGAACTTACAATACACTCGATTTTGTCTCCGATGCTGTATCCTCGAGGAAAACTAGATATGCTATTGACGACCATGCAGTTCATTTTTTGGCTCAGTCTTCCATTCCACTTTCCCTCATAAAGAACAGATTCTTGCTGCATGATGTTCAAGCGAGCAAAAATGATATCTCAACGAGTCACTTCTCTTCACTGATAGATAATACACCTACGATCTCTTCCACCCCTCAGTCAACGAAGAGACCTAGTGTGGCTAGTACCTTGAAAAGATCATTCCTTCTGTCGCCCGTAAAAACTCCACAAAACACAGTTTCTCCAGATTCATCACCAATCACCCTCAACAATAAATGGATGCAGTTTTAAGTCGTATTTATTCTAATGTCGGTAGTGTGGGGGCACTGGGGTCTCCGGAGGTTTTGGCTAGAAAGAGTGGTCTTCCTCTGAAAACAGTTAAAGAGTTTCTCAAGAAGCAGGCAGCTTATACCCTTCATCGAAATCGAGCCTTGAGAGCAAAAGAATACAGAAAAACTATAGCTTTCTACAGAGGAGAAATAGCTCAGAGCGATCTTATGGTTCTTGATGGGCCTTACGTTAAGGCCAACGCCCCTTTCAACTACTTGCTCATCGTCATTGACGTTTTCAGTCGTTATCTGTTCGTCGAACCTCTTGTCTCCAAGACCAGCAGTGAAGTGAGCAAAAAGCTCTCGATTATTTTCAAGAAGCAAACATTTAAAAAGTTTCATGTTGACAGAGGTAAAGAGTTTCTGGGGAAAAAGATGCGAGAACTGCTAAAACATCATGGAATGGAACTATACCATACCCACTCGCATTTAAAAGCTGCTATAGCAGAACGCGTTATCCGAACGCTGCGACTGTACATCTCACGCTACTGTACATTTAACAATACTTATTCATTCGTGAAAGATATTCAGTCCCTGGTTGGACAATATAATAAGAGTGGGCATAGGAGCCTTAAAGGAATCGCACCTGCAGACGTTGGTCTACATAATACCCCACAGTTGTTTGATCACATGTACAGTAGTGAAAAAAAGAAAAAAGGCTCTAAAAACAATCTGACTATTGGTCAAAATGTGCGCATATCGAGAGCCAAAGGCGGGTTTGAGAAAGGAAGACACAACTTTACCGATGAAATATTCATAATAAGTAAAGTGAACAGCACCGAGCCTGTGACATATGCCCTCTCAGACATGAACGAACAATCTATACTTGGTGGGTTTTATATACATGAAATCCAACCAGTCTCTCCTCCATCGCAGTATCACATCGAAAAAATACTTAAGAAGCGAACACGAGGAGGAAAGCATCAGTTTCTTGTGAGGTGGCAGTCATACGGTCCTGAATTCGACAGTTGGGTTAACGAAGACGATTTGCGCGATGTCTAAAGATTCATTTTACTGTCACTTTTCTTCTGATGTCGAAGATCCGGTTTACAATGGTCAAAATAAAATAAGTAACTTCATCACACGTCTATCGCCGCCCATTAAGCTGGATAGTTCCGAGTGGAAATGTAGTTTGGTGGAAATGCACATGACGAACAGCTTCGACATTCTTAGAACTGACAAAGTCTACAGAATCCACGTCTCCTATGAAAACCCGACGGATCCAAGTAACAGAAAGGGCATGTCTATCACACTGTCCAGCGCAAAAAGCTATATTAAGGTCGAAGAAATATTAAAAGATATAAATGAAGGACTGCGAACAGATCGAGGAATAAAAGGCATCGAATTTGTATACGTAAACACGTATGACCGAGTTTCTGTGATTGGTCTTCGTGGTGGAGAGATAATAAAAATGACAGAGGCGCTCCGGAGTATTCTTGGCTACCAACGCGCTGTCATTTCAGTAAACACGGAATCGGACTTTGAAATGAAATACGGTGTTGAAGCCAAAAGCCCGCCTGGTCTAGGCTTAAGTTGGAGTTCACTTATTGTCTATTCGGACATGGTCCACAACAGTAGAATCGGGAACACCACAGCACCAGTTCTCCGCGTACTTCCGAGGAAAACGACGTCCGATGCAGTGTTGCACTACTCATTCCAGAACTTAACCTATGTAGACGTTGCCATGAAAGATATTGAAATTGTTACTTTTAGTCTCCGAGACGAAAAGGGAAATTTAGTGAATATAAATAGAGGCGTCATATCACTTACTGTTCATTTCCAAAAACAATGACGAAGCGAACACACTTCAATTGTCCATCGGTAGACTGTTTTGCTCTTACACTTAAACAAAGAGGAAATGGTGTTTCATACTATGGAGGTCGTCAGGACCAGATGGTGGGCTATGGTGCGTTATCTCAGTGGTTTGGTAAAATCTTTCGTTTCGCCCTTCCTCTTGTTCGAAAGTACGTTGTACCAACTGCAAAGGATCTTGTGTCGAACACTCTTAACGACTATGAACAGGGCAAAGACCTGGGTCAATCGTTTCAGGAGAACATAAAATCCACGATCCGCAATGTAAAGGAAAAGATCCAGAAGGGATCTGGGGGATTTAAAAGGCCTCTTAAGCGACGCTTGATTAGTCTTATGCCAGCAAAGCTCAAGGCAACACGTAAGAAAAAGGCAAAGAGAGCGAAAAAAGACTTTTTTGAGCTAGAATGAGCTACCTACCGTCTGAAGATGCTACGCCAAGCATTTCGTCTGCAATGTCTCTTTTCTCCTCGCCTTCAGTGGACGTTTCTGTTAAAGACAGCCGTTATGAACCCAACTATCCAATCGTTCCTATAACACCCGGATCGCCCATACACTTCAAGTTTCAAGCAACCGAATCCAATTTTATTGACTTGAGAAACACACTTCTTGAAGTGAAACTCAAAGTTGTCGTCAACAGAGAACAGGCAAAAGAAGATGACAAACTGTGTTACGAAAATGGGGTACTGAATGCTCTTTTCCAAAACGTACAAGTATTCATGAATGATCAGATGATATCAAACGGCAACAACTTGTCTGCATACACTTCAATGTTGTCCTGGGAGCTCATGACCCCTCTGGGAACAAAGAAAGTTCGAGGAAGTGGAGTAGGATACTATCACAAGGAGGACAACAATTTGGACAGCGAGCTGCAGACTGCAACTACCAAGATACTTCACCTTGTTGGAAGACCATCTCACGAATTCTTCCAGATCGGTCAATTCTTACCACCAAATGTGAGAATAGAAGTCAAACTATTCCCTTCGCCTAGTAAATTCCTGCTAAGAAAAATGTTGGACACGTCGCCTGACGGTGAAGTTCAGATTCAACAGTGCATCATGCACGTCAAGAAAGTGAATGTCATTCCAAGCCTTGGCTTAGCTGTTGAGCGCCTTCGCAGTCAAGGAAACAATGTTAAACTAATGTTTCCAAAAATCATGAGCATGGCAAGGAACATGTCCAAAGGATCTTTAACGTTCTCGGAGAATGACGTTACGCCATCAAACTCCTTGCCATCTAAGCTTGCTGTTATGATGGTCAAGTCGGCTGGTCAGCTAGGAGCTTTTACAGAAAATCCATTTGCATTTCAACTCAATAACCTACAAAGCCTACAGCTTCAAATTAATGGCCAACCAGCTTACTCCATGAACTTTACTGAGAGTAATTACCAACTTTTGTACGAGATGTCAATGAAGTGTCTTGGTCAAGATGAACAGTTCTTTGAGAATGGGATTTCTTACGAAAAATGGATAAAAGGACGAGGGATCATGGTCTTTGACATCAGTGGTGGTCCTGATATGAGCCTTGTTAGAAGTGGACAATTGCGCCTTGATCTCACTTTCACTGAAGGTTTAGCCGATGCAACCACATTGATTGTTCTTGGCTTTTACGAGACGGTTCTAGAAATAACACCTGACAACATACCATTCATGTCCATCGCCCCTTGATGGATACACAGCAAGTGTTAAAACTCCTAAAAGATGATCCTGTTACGAGGCTTCTCGACTGTCACTGCCTACCCGCTGATTGGCTACACCGAGTGAAGATTTCTAGCTATCCCGCCCTAATTGTGGCTAACACGGCTACATCCGACCAAGTTTACGGCCACTGGATATCTCTGATCCTATACTCGAGCAAAAGGATTGAAGTTTTTTGCTCTTACGGGAAGGATTTCAGAGAGTGGAAAACGACAGCCCCCTACATATCCAACTTTAAGAACATCAGCCAAAATAGGAGACAGATTCAGCATGAAATGACGCAGTCCTGTGGTTTTCACGCCTTAGTGTTTATTTTACTCCGTATGCGTAAATATTCCTTTCATTCTATTGTCAGCTTATTTTCCGATCATCTGTTGGTCAATGATTACGTCAGTGAGAGTGTTCTAAGTACTTTGTATGCCGTCAAGTTTGATAGCCTTAAAATGAAGTGCTTGAATGAAGTTTGTAGTGAAATGTCTATGTCTTATTAAGTATGTCAGTGTATTGTATTTTCTTTAGATGTGTCGTAGTGAAAATAAAAAATTTCTAGAAACTCGTTTGAATTGTAGTCCCAGGGAACGTTTTAGCTTTCACATTTATTCAGAAAGACGGAAAACAACAAGTACAGAAATTCAAAGGATCGATTTTCACTGTCACATTTTACTGCAAGGGCGAAAAAACGCAAGTACGAAAATCATAAAAGACGGTTTTTACACTTTTCCCATTGAATTCCCATATAAAAATTACAGACACAAACACTTAAAAGGTCAATTATTCACTCGCAGATTTTGCTCAAAGACGAAAAACAACAAGTAAAAAAAAACAGAAAGGATGACTTTTGGGGTCACTTTTTTCACAGAGAGTTTATTTTCCACTTTCAAACTTTTTAACAGTGAACAGAAATGAATTTTCTTCTTCTTCTGGGTCAAAGGCGATGAAACTTCCTCTTAGACATGTTTCGTAAGAATGACAGTGTTGGCATATGGCGTTGAAGCTTGCGTGGGCGTGACATACAGCTCTGATGCAAAGGAAACACCATTTGTCCATCTGTTCGTCTTTGTGGAAATCGCAAGTCGCTTTGTAGCATAGTTGACAATTAGGATCAAGAGATGACGGCCGTACGCACAAGTCACATTTGTCTGAACTGTCTTCTATAAAACGATAGCACATTTGACACAAGTAGCTCATTTTTTTAGATCCTTTCACTTCCACTTCCACTTGACAAATGATTGTAAAAGTAACATTCATTTGTTATGCTATCCTTTAAAAACAAGCGCGTGAGCGGAATGAGTGAATTATCAGACCAATCAGAGCCTTAGAACAACAGTCAGTGTCCCTGTGAGAAAAGACTATGAGCGGCCTTTTTCCGCTCATCGTTCACAAATATTCAACCTTGCGACCCCCAGCGCCTCACCTGCATTGGGGAAAACTATGAGCGGCCTTTTTTCCGCTCATCGTTCACAAATATAAAACCTTGCGACTCCCAGCGCCTCACCTGCATTGGGGAAAACTATGAGCGGCTTTTTACCGCTCATCGTTCAAAAATATTCAACCTTGCGACTACCAACGCCTCAGCTACATTAACAAACGATCAGTGCCTGACAGCTGGAACTCAACAAATCAATACTAATTCAAATGCCCCCCTCTCTTGTTTAAAGAGCCAACGCCGGGGGCACCCAGATGGAACACAATGCTACAACAAAAGAGGGGGCGGTCCACGCCTCAAAACCAACCAATCAAAAACGGAGCCATTTGGATAGGGAATCCCATGTTAAATAAAAACGGGGCCATTTAGATAGGAAAAAGCCCCGTGTCTTCAATGCCCTGCCTACTGATGTCGGGTTAAACCAGGTTGGATTTAAAAGGGGTATGGGTTGCGATCACGCGCACGCTACTTTTTCCACTTTAATCAATGATGCGCAAGTGAGCGGACAACCGCTTTATACGCTTCTGATTGACACAAAAGGTGCTTTCGACAATATTTCTCATGCGGCTGCCCTAGTGTATAATGGTATTCCCCGTTCTGTTGTGCGTGCTTTAGGGTCATGGTACAATGGACTGAACGTTCAAGTGGCAATTCGTTCCCCAAAGATTCTGTATAATTTAATTTCAGTGGGAAAAGGCGTTAGACAAGGTGGAATTTTATCACCATATATTTGTAATGCATGTTTGGCAGATTGTCTTCGGTCGCTTAAGACTTCTTATAACACATTTTACACGTGATGTAACGTTTTTAGCATATGCTGATGATATTATTATTTGAAGCCGGTCAAAGGAAAAGTTAATTGAAAACTTTAACATTCTAGTGTCTAAATTGGGGCAGAAGGGTCTAGTAATTAGTGCTGAAAAGTGTAATTATTTTGTGATTAGTAGTTTGGCGACACTGGATTCCCCTCTGGATTGTGGTGGGGGGATTGTTTTCAGCCCTGTTGAGAAAGTTATGTATCTTGGAATCCCTTACTCATCTAATACCAGGGATTGGAAACTTATCCTTATTCAACATGTGCAAGATAACATAAGAAGAGCATTCGGTGCTGTTATTCGCTTACGAGGGATGTATCGCAGAGATGTTCTTGGTTCTATTTATACGGCTGTTGCACTTCCTCACATTCTTTTTCCGTCTGCTTTCTTTTCTTCTTTCCGTCCTTTTGAACTTTCTGCGCTAAAAGTTACTTATTATAAATTCTCTAAATTCCTTCTTGGCTTCCCGATTTCTGCGAGTAACTCTTTCCTAACTTCGAACTTTAAAGTGAAGAATCCTTTGGAAACTTTAAATTGTAAAATCCAGAACTTTCGTAAAAAGGCTGACAACATTCTTCTTCATCACAACCTTTTTCCTTTTTTCACAAAAAATTGTCCTGATTAGTTTGTTTATTTTGAGCTTTGTTTTTGGGATCCCAAAACGTAAGTGGAGGGATACCTATGACATCGCAAAAGTTGTCCGTCTGTCCGTCCGTCCGTCTGTCCGTCCGTCTGTAAGCACGATAACTCTCGAAGGGAATGAGATATTTTGATGAAACTTGGTGTGAGGGTTCGTTGGGTCGTCGGACCAGTCAAGTTCGTAGATGGGCTTTGTAGCTCTACATTTAGGGGCGGGGGAGGGGATTCAAATTAAGGGACAAACAAAATATTTTGAAACAGCTAATGTGATAGTCGATTATGGGGTAAGAAGACATGCTGAACACGACGGTGAAAACCATTTTGTCATCGGACAAGTAGTTCGCCCGGAATCCGGCCCCACCCGGAAAGTTTGTTGAAAGTAAAAGTTTTATTTGAAGTTGATTAGATGTTCGATTTAGGGGTAGGAAGACATGCTGAAGACGATGGTGAAAGATATTTTCTCGACGGACAAGTATTTCGCCCGGAATCCGGCCCAAACCGGAAAGTTTCTTGAAAGTAAAAGTTTTATTTGAAGTAGATTAGATGTTCGATTTAGGGGTAGGAAGACATGCTGAAGACGATGGTGAAAACTATTTTCTCGTTGGACAAGTATTTAGCCCGGAATCCGGCCCCACCCGGAAAGTTTGTTGAAAGTAAAAGTTTTATTTGAAGTTGATTAAATGTTCGATTTAGAGGTAGGGAGACATGCTGAAGACGATGGTGAAAACGATTTTCTCGACGGACAAGTATTTCGACCGGAATCCGGCCCCAAACCGGAAAGCTTGTCAAAATTAAAAGTTTTATTTGGAGTTGATTAGATGTTCGATTTAGGGCAAGAAGACATGCTGAACACTTATGTGAAAACAAGTTTCTACCCGGACATGTAGTTCGTCCGGAATCCGGCCCAAACCGGAAAACTGTTGGAAGTCAAAGTTTTATTTCTAGTTGATTAGATAAGAGATTTAGGGGTAAGAAGAGATGCTGAGTCCCTGTGTGACAATCGTATTTTACCCGGACATATAGTTCGACCGGAATCCGGCTGGAATCGGAAAATTTGTTATAAGCTAAATTTCTATTTGAAGTTGATTAGATGTTCATTACTGGGGAAAGAAGATACCCTGATTTCGTCTTTGAGCTTTCTTTTTTCGCCGGACAAGTAGTTCTGGAGTTCGGCCGGAACCGGGAAATTGGCAGAAGTGGCAGGAAGTTTTCGTCAAAACAGATATAACTTATAGGGGTAAACACACATGCTGAATCCAAATCTGAACTTGGTTTTCTCAGGTGATTAGCTATTTGGCCTTAATCTGTTTCTGAATTTTAATTGTAAAAATGTTCAAGGAGTCTGGCGAAGACTGGATCTGGCTAAGACAAGACCCAGTTGTCTGGATCAGATATTGAATTTTTGGGATCCCATCGAAACCTTTGGTCTTGTTTTTCATGTATTTCGTTGTATATTTAGTAAGCTAATTTGTCTTTAACGGTCAGCTGTTTGTTAGTATGTAAGTGTGTGTGAGTTTGACTGACATGTTGCTGTTCCTTTTTATACATTATTCTTCAGTTTAGAAGGATTCAAATAAATAATAATAATAATAATAAATAGTTTTACCTACAGTGCTCGGAGTATGTTGAAAACATTCTGTGTTAAAACATAGTATGTTATGTTGGAACCATTAAAACATAGTATGTTATGGAACCATTAAAACGTAATGTGCGGGGTTTTTGGGATCCCAAAACGTAAGTGGAGGAATACCTACGACATCGCAAAAGTTGTCCGTCCGTCCGTCTGTCCGTCTGTAAGCACGATAACTCTCGAAGGGAATGAGATATTTTGATGAAACTTGGTGTGAGGATTCGTTGGGTCATCGAACCAGTCAAGTTCGCAGATGGGCTTTGTAGCCCTACATTTAGGGGTGGGGGAGGGGGTTCAAATTAAGGAGCAAACAAAATATTATGAAACAGCTAATTTGATAGTCGATTATGGTGTAAGAAGACATGCTGAACACGATGGTGAAAACCATTTTGTCATCGGACAAGTAGTTCGCCCGGAATCCGGACAAAACCGGGAAAGTTTGTTAAAAGTAAAAGTTTTATTTGAAGTTGATTAAATGTTCGATTTAGGGGTAGGAAGACATTCTGAGGACGATGGGGGAAAACCATTTTCTCGACGGACAAGTAGTTCATCCGGAATCCGGCCCAAACCGGAAAGTTTGTTAAAATTAAAAGTTTTATTTGGAGTTGATTAGATGTTCGATTTAGGGCCAGAAGACATGCTGAACACTTATGTGATAAAATTTTCTACCTGGACATGTAGTTCCCCCGAATCCGGCCAAAACCGGAAAATTGTTAGAAGCTTAAGTTTTATTTCTAGTTGATTAGATAACCGATTTAAGGGTAAGAAGAGATGCTGAATCCGTGTTTGACAATCATATTTTACCCGGAAATTTAGTTCGACCGGAATCCGGCTGGAGTCGGAAAATTTGTTATAAGTTAAATTTTCGTTTTTTAGCTTTCTTTTTTCGCCGGACAAGTAGTTCTGGAGTTCGGCCGAAACCAGGAAATTGGCAGAAGTGGCAGGAAGTTTTCGTCAAAACAGATATGACTTATAGGGGTAAACACACATGCTGAATCCATATCTGAACTTGGTTTTCTCAGATGACTAGCTATTTGGCCTTAATCTGTTTCTGAATTTTAATTGTAAAAATGTTCAAGGAGCCTGGCGATGACTGGATCGGGCTAAGACAAGACCCAGTTGTCTGGATCAGATATTGATTTTTTGGGATCCCATCGAAACCTTTGGTCTTGTTTTTATGTGCTTTTGTTGTAGTTTCACTGTAGTTTGACGTTCTTTCGTTTCAGTCATGAAAGGTAGAGTATGTGTAATGGACAAATAAAACGGTACACGTACTTTTATGATTTATTTATGACCCGCTTTTTGCGTAACAGCGAGAGTATCAATAAAATACACAAAAATATACATATTAAAACACTTACACAAAACAATGTAAATAAACATGACAACATTCTTTTCATATAGATAAAAAACACACTACTGTATACTGTAGTTTGATAACCGAAACAAAAGTACGTCAAATGACAGTTAAACTACATCCAAAAAACGCACCTATAGTATGTAATGGCGAAACGGCAAGGCGCATCCGCGATGGAGTCCTGGACATCCTGTTTTTAACCCCGATTGTGATGGAGATTTCGGAAAAGTCTACTAGACTGGACTTATCGGAATCGGTAGTGGAAATTACCCTTTACGCTGCGTACACATGATCGGGGTCGTACTGGAATTCCTGCCATGATTTTCGGCACAATCATCACTTCCGGACGGAAAAGCTGAATTTTTTTTCTAACGGTAGTGGAAGTTACCCTTTACGCAGCGTACACATGATCAGGGTCGTGTGCTCGCAGACTGGACTTCCTGCCAAGATTTTTGGTACAATCATCATTTCCGCACGCTAAAGTTTAGATTTTCGAACTTTATAATGAAAATTCCGGCTGGGATCGTCTGTCGCAGCTTTCACAGAATGAATCGTAAAACTATGGAAGAAGATAGAAAAAAATCTACTTACCTAATTCGTGATACATACTATTGGATATATGAACTGCTTTACTCTCGTAACAACTGAACAAAAAGTACCGAGTCCGACCCCTTTTATCTACAAGCGCGTAACTGAAAATATACAGAATGAATGGCAAGATGCCGTAGACGTAATGAATAACTAGTGGCCGAACACTCTATAAACGAAAGATACTATTCTAAGAGTTCGTCCACAACACTTACTTATGGATGTTGTATTTATTTTTTGTGTACTGTTCACAGAATGATATCTCAGGTTTTAATGTTCTTGGTAGAACCGTGAATAAGATTGTTTTGTTGACTTACTAATTCCCTAAAACTGGATTTTTTTTTATTATTATACCCACAAAAGAGAGAAGTACAGTTAATAAAATAAAAACATCCGAACTTTCTTCTCACACCCAAATTGTTATCACCTAGTAAAGTTACAAAAGTTCAGTAGGCCTTAAAGAGAAACTAACTGTATTTTCTACGCCCCCAGTATTCTATGCACTGCCTTCAACAACTCATCCATGGTGTCGCCTCAAAGCTTAACCGAAAAGGGCTTACCCATCACTTATTCACTCGAAGGGACCTCTCGCACTATTTACTCTTCAACTTGCATTATTTTAAAATATTTGAATACTTTAAAGCTAGGGTGTGTTTCGGCGCCAACCGATGTTCAGCGGAAACCGGTAACCGGTTGTCGCGAAAACAGTTTTTATCGTAACCAAAAATCGGTTCTCCCAAAACATTGGCAATTACGCGAAAACACGTTTCAAATTTGAAGACGATGACGTGATGAAGAAAGATATTCGATAATAAAGATGGAAGAAGAATTTGTAGCTGCAACTGGATCTATATCAGCAGCTGACTGGGTTTTGTGTTAGGCTGTATCTGTCATGATAAAACAAAATCATAGTAACAATAGCAAAAGAAAAAATTAAAGGTAAAACTGAAAAATTAAAAATTGGAAATTGTAATTAAAAATTAAAATTAAGACTAAAAATTAAAAATTTAAATTAAACTTTCCTTCAGCTCAAGCTGACTGCGATCATATTTGACAGTGCGAAACGGATACGTCAGCTGAATTTTATCAGAGCTATATTTCGGCCCTTCTTGCCAAGGGTCCTCTTCAGGGTCAAAGCCACTCAAGATGGAAAAGCGATAATTACGATCAGACTCGCAGTCAGCTTGGGCTGAAGGAATATTTACTTTTAATTTTTGATTTTTAAGTTTAATTTTTATTTTTATTTTTAGTTTCAATTTTCATTTTTAATTACAATTTTTAGTTTTGAATTTTTAGTTTTACTTTTATTTTTTTGTTACTATTTTTTTATGATTATTACAAATTAAAAACCGAAAATTGTAAATTAAAATTAAAACTACAAAAAAAATTAAAAATAAAATTAAACTTAAAAATTAAAATTAAAAATTAAATATTAAAACTAAAAATTAAAATAAAAAATTAAAATAAAAATTAAAATAAAAAATTAAAATTAAATATAAAATTAAAATTAAGAATCAATAAAAATATTCAAGTTATATTTTGGACTATGTAAGTTCTTATTTTGACTTTAGAACATTTTTCTATTTGCTGTTCCGCCTTTGTTTTTATTTTCTAGTTGATGACGGTGAAGCTGAATCAGAACCAAGAATCGTGAACGGTAACGATAACCGTTCCAAAATTTCCTGACCGAAGATCGGAACCGATCTCCGAACCAAATTCTGGTCGACGCAAAAACACCGGTTCAACAGAACCGAAAGTCGCGAAAACACTGGTTACTCTGAACCGAAGTACATTGGTTGGCGCCGAAACAGGCCCCTAGGCGCCTTCAACAAATAGCCCACGGTTTTGGCTGTTTTAAGCCTTTTCCGAGACCCGTTGATTTGTAGCTAAAACAGGAAAACACTAGTTGCGTTTTGCAGATACCATGGTATCTGATATCACGGTCTAAAGTCGTTTTTGCAGATATCGTGGTATCTGATACCACGGTCAATAGGCGTTTTTGCAGTTATCGTGCGATCTGCCCAGTTATCGTGGCATCTGATATTCAGATACCACGGTCCAACCGTGGTAACTGGTCGTGGTATCTGAAAAAGTCATCTCACTTTCCTCAGTTTTTGTCAGATTGGTGGGAAAGAAGTTTGGCACTTAGTGATGTGACTGAATATCAGTTTTTCTTTTGGGATGACTCCGAAAAGCACAGTTTCGGCAATTGTCGTTTTTGCAGAGCAACCGTATATCAGATACCACGGTAACTGCAAAAACGACTAATTGCAGATACAGTTACCGTGGTCACAGATACCATTAAAACGCAACTAACTTACATAATCGTTTTTTTCTGACGGAAAAAACTTCTCGCAGACAAGCGTCGACAGCGTGATGACATTGAAGGTAGCAAAGACGGCAAGTGTTTAGAACGTTTAGAATGTACCGTACGAAATTGGCGTCTCGAGGTTTAGAAATATATGAAGTGATTATGGAAGTAGGTTTTTTCGTATTATAGGTAAGACAGGTCCTTTAAATAGTCTCGAAGACCCGATGCAGATGCGTTATTTGGTTGCTCCGCTATTCACGAATAATCCGAATAGTGGATTTCTTGTTGTATGCTCGGCGGAAAAGATTTATGAAAAATGTGTGTTCAAGCACTAAGCAATCTTCACAAAACTCGCCACTGACCACTGAAAAGCCTGTGTTTGTGTTGAGATTCAAATTTCCGGCGTCATAGTAGAACTTGCGTTGTGGGGACGGCCGTAGCTATTCTGAATGCCACTACCGCAGAGCAGATAGTGGAAATTAAAAAAATCCCTTAGCAGAATCGTAATAATTCAGTGTATTCAATAAGTTGGCTTTTCAGTTAAACTTTAAGACTTCTTCCAGTCCCATTGAAGAATCACGTACGTATTCTGATAACCGGTTTCCATTGCAAATTAAGGCCAATATACAGGAAAATGATATGTACTGCAAATAACCGAAATGAACCAGCGAGGTGTCGTTACGGATGGTAGAATATAGGATACCCTACGAAAATTCGGGTCTCCGGGCACAAGAATTGACGGAGCACTATAGGCTCCCGAGGGTCAGTGTCACCTACTGAAAGCCGCGTTCGTGTTTGAGATTATAATTTCCCGCGATAATTTTCGTTGTGGGGACGGCCGCAGATAATACTCTTGATGACTATCTCTCCTTGTCGATTCAAAATCTCCGGCCTCTCCGCGTACCTAGCGGAAGAAAGGCATAGATGGTTTTATGCTGCTCCCAAAGATCGCCGTGATTTGTTTGACACAGGATTTGAGTCGTTACGGAGACGCATACTTTTTCTTCCTGAGGATCATTGGTGTGTTTTGGACTTAAGGACGATTCTGGCGATCTCTTGGATTCGCTTTCCGAAAAGCAAAGCGAGAATCTGCCGAGCGCAGGAACAAGCAAAAGGTCGCTGATCCTCAATTGCACCTTTACAACTTCTCGCTGACTTGCCAAAATTACTTTCCACTCGCGAAGTGGATTCGCTTTCCAAGTGCTGGCGGAAACTAGCGGAGCGCGAGAACAGCTTTGGAAAGCGAAGCGATTTTTAGCCGAAGTCGCAAAAACAGCTGGCGCATCAGCTTGCGGAG
>JAKZAP010000009.1:1864667-2104508 GCA_023053575.1 Branchinecta lynchi | reverse complement strand
GGGTGGTCGATTAGAACAAACGTGGATTGAGAAGAATTAAAACAAAATAGGGGGAGGGGGAACGATTGAGCAAGGCAGATGATAGTGGCATATGTTTGATATTTTAGCTGAGAGTCGGGTACATTGCCGAGGGTCCGAATAAATATTAAAATGCAGGTTATTTCATGATATTCAATGGATGGTTTTGGTTCCATACATCGCTACGATTTAAAGACAATTTTTTTTTTTTTACAGGAACACAACGTCTCCTCCGTCAGGACCGTTCAGTCCAACGCTACCTCCTCCGCCAGCAGCAGCAACATAAGATACATACCCAATGCTAGTGGAGCGCAAGGGTCATATGTGACCGGAGATAAAAACCATGTAAGTAAAGCGATAATCTTAATCCATTCTCTCAGCAGGAAAGACCCCCACCCCCCCCCCCCACCACCTCTCTTTCCCATGATTCCTTCAAACTCCAGTGGATTGATTTTAAGGAGTTTTTTTTTTTTCTTTTTTTCAGATATTTCAACTGTTACGGTCGGCATTCCGAGGATATCTTCGGTCATACACCCTCAATCTGGCACGTCCATCATCACCCCTCCAGAGTCCAAGTGAGCATATTCTATCACTGAGGCGAGCCCTGGCAGCCCTGCTGGTAAATGTCCAAACTCAAGAACGATCGAGCTTACGAGTTCAGCTTGTGGCAAGGGCCCGCTTCAGGCTCCAGGACGAAGCTCAGGATAGAGAAGTACCACTTGTGTCCTATCTTGAGACTTTTTACAGGGGTGGTGATGTCGAGGCAATAATAGATAAGTGGCTACAAAAAATTAATGTTACAGCTGAGCGGTATAGTGAATTAGGTAGCGGGTATTGTTTTGTGTGTGTTAATGCTCTGGACGTGCACATTGCAAAGTTTGATTGGGGCTTTCAGTTGCCTGGAGGTTCGCTTGGGCCACCAGTCCCGCAAGATTTGAAGAGCAAACAAGCATTACTCCACTTTAAATTTGACCAAGGCCTTGAATGCTTTAAATGGAGTGTCTTAGCTGCTGGTCATCAGACTCTTAAAACGAAAGGTAGATTCAAAAAAATCTTGTGTCGCTCAATAAGCGAGGGTTAAAACTTAAAAATGGGGAGAAGGGTATTTTTCCGACTGTGACCTTCACATCTTGCGGGGAGAAGGGACCGGTCAGAATATGCGACATTACAAAGTTCGAAAAAGAGAACGAAAAGAGTGGGGTGGGGGGTAGTAGTTTTATCATACGATCAGCTGGACAAGAAAATATGTCCTGTCAGAGTCCCGTCGATCAAGAATGTAAAGTTTTATGCGTTCTTGCTCTACGGAGAATCAGCTGATGGAAATAGCGCTCACTTCTGGCCGGTCGTTTCACCAAGTCGTCTTCTCCGTCGAAATCAGGACAATATGCGCTACTTTTGTCCATACTGCCTTTGTGGAAAAACTGACGAAGACAAGCTCAAGCTTCACCTCGCTTCTTGCTCGGAGCATGGATTACAGGTTGTGTCCATGCCTACAGTTGAAAAGTGTACACTTGAATTCCGCAACTTCCATCATAAGATGCCAATTCATTTTCGAATATTCGCCGATTTTGAGGCCTTAATGTGAAAGTTCAAGACCCAAACCAGTCAAATTTACTGACCGTTCATGAACCAGCTGCCTACGGACACTGTGTCATAGAAAAGGGGAAACTTCTTAAAAAGTCCTATGAATCCAAGGGAAAAAACTGTCATGTCGATGGGATGCGTGCTCTCTTACAGGATGTCAAAGATTGCCTTGATAAGGTGTATGACACTAATCATAGCATGGACCTTTCCGAGGCAGATACTGAAGAGGCAAGCAATGCCAACTGTTGGATATGTGAAAAGCCAATCCTCGCAGATATTGCTTCCAGGGGTCAGGGTAAAGTCAGAGACCATTGCCATATGACTTCTGGACCCAATTTCAGAGGTTTCGCTCATTCACAGTGCAACCTTTCGTTCCGGCAGAAACTCTTTATTCCTGTAGGATTTCACAATCTCAGCTACGACATTAAGTTTGTTTTTGAAGCATTTGGGGTTTTAACTCAAGAAGAAGGGGTTGAGTTTGATTTTTTCCCCATTGCGAAATCTAATGAAAAATTCATGTCTTTGTCGGTAAAATGGGTGGGAAAATCCCCAAAAGGCAAGGACAGGAGCTACACACTTCGTTTTTTCGACACCTTGTCGTTTTTATCAAAAAGTTTGGAAGTTCTCGCTCAAGAGAAAAAATCTGAAGACCCAAGCAGCTTTTCAATTCTTAGGCAAAAGTATTCCGATGAGACGCAGTACAATCTGCTTTGTCAGAAAGGTGTTTTTCCTTACTCGTACATTAGCTCTTTTGAAAAGCTCGAAGAAACTTGCTTACCCCCCAAGCAAGCTTTTTTCAATGACCTGAAGGAAGAGCACATTTCCGATGAACAGTATGCTTTTGCACAGAGTGTGTGGACACATTTTGATTGCAAGACTCTTTGGGACTATTGCATGGTCTATCTTCGGTCTGATATTTTAATCTTGAGCGATGTTTTTATGACTTTTGTCGAAAATGTGATGGAGATGTTTGCCCTAGAGGCTAACTACTACGTGTCAACTCCTGGTCTTGCCTATGATTTAATGTTAAAAAGGGTACCAAAAGAAGTAAAAATAAAACTGATTCGAGATCAGGAGCAGCATCTGTTTGTTGAGCGAGCCCTTTACGGTGGTTTAGTAAGCCACAACGATCGGTACGTTAGATGTGATGCAAATCAGACTCATCCAGATGACCCAAGTCTTAAAGCACACGGGATAGGATTTGACCGTAATAATTTGTACGGGGAAAGTATGGCTCGATACAAGCTTCCTGTGAGCGACTACCGTTTTCTGGATGAGCGAGATTACCCTGATTTCAAATCAGTTGAGGAGAATGGGGATTACGGGTATTTTGTTGAGATTAGTGGGTGCATCCCTGAAAAGTTCCATGCCAAGTATGCTCAGTTCCCTTTCCCAGTTAGCAGAGAGAAAATAACATTTGATATGCTTTCTCCCTACAACCAAAAACTGGTAACAGAAGGGAAAGTACCATGGCATGCGATGGAGAAAATTACAGCCAGCTTGCTGTACAAAAAAAATATAGTTGTTCATCACATTTACTTGAAGTGGATTTTGAACCATGATTTCCAACTTGATAAAGTTCACAAGGTTCTTCGCTTCAAGCAGGCATATGTAATGAGGGACTATATTAATGAGTTCACGAGACTTAGGTCAGAAACAACATCCAAGTCAAAGTCAGAGCTTTACAAGCTATTTTGTAACAGTGTTTTTGGGCGGACAGTGATGAGCGTTCGAAAACATAAGAGCTGTGTTGTCACCTCTAGTCTTGAGAAAACTCGCAGGCTGACTGGAGATTGTAACATCTCGTCTTTTTCCATTATCAGTGAAAATATGACACTGATTTTCCGTAAAAAGCGTCATGTGACTCTCAATCAGCCAGTGGCGATGGGTGTGAGCATTCTTGCCATCTCGAAAACAATTATGGCACGGTTTTACTGGGACGAGTTGGTTCCTTTCTACTCTGATCCGGCTCGCCCATTGGATGCTCCATCTCGAGTTCGCTTGTTCTACGGTGACACAGACAGCCTTTTTGTAGTTATATTTTCAAAGGATGTTGTTTCTGACTTGACGTCACCATACTTTCGGGGATGCATTGACTATTCCAACTGGGATCCTAAATATGGGGACATAGTGACCTCATGTAAAAAGAATCAGCTGGGATTCATGAAATCAGAAACGGGGAGTGATTGGCTGGTAG
This sequence comes from Branchinecta lynchi, assembly GCA_023053575.1. Classification (NCBI taxonomy): domain Eukaryota; kingdom Metazoa; phylum Arthropoda; class Branchiopoda; order Anostraca; family Branchinectidae; genus Branchinecta; species Branchinecta lynchi. The sequence continues at coordinate 2,100,709 of JAKZAP010000009.1, read as the reverse complement.
AGATGGTAATTGCGGGGCCCAAGTGTTACATTGTGTTGACGGGTAAGGATGAGGTGAAGCTTGCAGCTAAGGGTACTCCACGTCATTTAGTTAAAAAGTTTCTTACATACAATACTTTTAAAGAGGCTGTTTTCCAGGGGAAGGCAGTACGGACAAAGGGCAATGCTATTCGTTCCATAAAACTAAAAAACTACACGACGGAAGTGATGAGAACTGCAATTTCCGGCGTGACCGATAAAGTTTATGTATGTAAAGATGGTGTCAAAACTTTCCCCTTAGGTCATTACATGATAGGGCAGCCAGGGTTTGATGAGTAAGTGTTTTTATAAAAGTCTACCGCTCAGCTGTGATATGTAAATATTTTTCGTTACAGTGTTTTTTTAGTGAATTTATACCATTTTCTTACGAATTTGTTGCGTATATGATACAAGAGCGTACATTATTCGTGCCCGTATTTCAATATTTGGAGTGTATAAGAATAAAAGTGTCGTACATAAGAACCACTTGCTCAGTTCTTTGTCTACTTGCAGTTGGAAAGTTCCTACCGTATGATAATTGCAGCATCAAGCATGTTGCATGTCTAATCAATGTACTTGGATAGCACGAAGGCACAAAGTGCCTTCCGATGCCCCCCGCGGGCCGCTGCGCCCCCCTCCGCAAGGGTGCCGCGCCCTCCGCCGGGTGCCGCGCCCTCCGCCGGGTGCCGCGCCCTCCGCCGGGCGCTGCGCCCTCCGCCGCGCCCCTTCCGCCAGGGCGCAGCGCCCTCCGCCAGGCGCTGCGTTCGGCATCGGCAGTTTCTGCCGATGCCGAGTCGGGGGTGTAAATCAGGGGGAGTGTATATAATCTGAGACTGTTCATTATTCACCCCCCCTCTCTATATGTTGATATGTGAACTGAATAAAAGTGTCGTACATACGAATCCTTAGCTCAGTTTCTTGTCTACTTTCAACATGAAAGCTTTTCAGTTTGAGAGTCCTTACCGTATGATCATTGCTGGACCAAGCATGTCTGGCAAATCTACTTTTGTCTCTCGCCTTATACAAGAATCCCACGAAATTATTGCTCCTTCGCATAAAAGTGTCTACATCTGCTATCGTACTTGGCAAACAACTTACGATGACATTAGGAAGCACAGTCCAAACGTGCATTTCATTCAAGGGTTTGACATCCTAGAAAATCTCCCTCAAGATTCGTTGTTGGTGTTTGATGATCTGGCCACGCAGATGGAAAAGCATTCGGAGGCTCTGCTCGACTTGTGGACAGTGCAGTCTCACCATAGGAATCTGTCCTGTATTCTTATACTTCATAATCTCTTTCAAGCTACAAAAAGTGTTCGCACGATAAGTCTTAATAGCAATTACTTTGTTCTGTTCCGTCAGCCTAGAGACGAGTCCTCTATAATGAATCTGGCAAAACAAATGTTCCCCACAAATCCTCATTACCTTCTTGAAGCCTATAAGCATGCCACCTCTATAGTCTTTGGTCATCTGTGCATAAACTTAAATGCAAAAGACCGTAACCTGATGTTGCTCTCTAATGTGTTTGACAAAAATGTAACTGTATATCTAGAAGGGTCGAAGAAAAAGCTCAATTAGTCTTAAAGATGCAGCGCGTTAAAGAACATGTGGCACTTCTGAGTGTACTAAGCAAAGCTAAACCGCAACTGAGACGGGCAATTTTGGAAAATTCTGACAAACAACTGATTGATATTATCTCCGAAATATGTTTAAATGTAGTGAACTGCAACGTAAAAATGCCAGACTGTCAGAAGCAGCGGTGCTTTAAACATCAAAATATTATAAAATATTTGAGTAAAAAGAAAGTTAGCTCAAAACAAAAACGAAATAAATTAATACAGAAAGGTGGAAGTATTTTCGGCATATTGCTACCCATAGTTACGAGTCTTGTTGGTGGATTGCTCAGCAGGGGATAACATGGCTCGTGCCTACAAACTTATCCCTTTTGATGCTTCATTCTTGCCTAAACAACAGTTTGAGAATGATATGGCTGGACTATTAAATGACGAATCGATCTCGGATGAAGAAAAATTGCTGCTTTTTCAGTCTGCAGTTAAGAGACTTGAAAAATACAAAGAGACCACAACTAAACCGCTCAAAGTGAATATCGTACCGAATAAAAGTGAAGTAAACTCGACTGTCGCCCCATCTACACCTCCAGCATCGCCACAAAACCCCTCTAACCTCGTTCAGGTTAATTTAGAGCTCATTCCTCGCTCTCAGAGACCACAAGGGGAAGCTCTGTTAAACCATCTGTTGACGGTGGATGGAGCTGTATATTCAGCGGAAAGTGGACTGCTTACGGTAGATGGGAGAACTTACAATACACTCGATTTTGTCTCCGATGCTGTATCCTCGAGGAAAACTAGATATGCTATTGACGACCATGCAGTTCATTTTTTGGCTCAGTCTTCCATTCCACTTTCCCTCATAAAGAACAGATTCTTGCTGCATGATGTTCAAGCGAGCAAAAATGATATCTCAACGAGTCACTTCTCTTCACTGATAGATAATACACCTACGATCTCTTCCACCCCTCAGTCAACGAAGAGACCTAGTGTGGCTAGTACCTTGAAAAGATCATTCCTTCTGTCGCCCGTAAAAACTCCACAAAACACAGTTTCTCCAGATTCATCACCAATCACCCTCAACAATAAATGGATGCAGTTTTAAGTCGTATTTATTCTAATGTCGGTAGTGTGGGGGCACTGGGGTCTCCGGAGGTTTTGGCTAGAAAGAGTGGTCTTCCTCTGAAAACAGTTAAAGAGTTTCTCAAGAAGCAGGCAGCTTATACCCTTCATCGAAATCGAGCCTTGAGAGCAAAAGAATACAGAAAAACTATAGCTTTCTACAGAGGAGAAATAGCTCAGAGCGATCTTATGGTTCTTGATGGGCCTTACGTTAAGGCCAACGCCCCTTTCAACTACTTGCTCATCGTCATTGACGTTTTCAGTCGTTATCTGTTCGTCGAACCTCTTGTCTCCAAGACCAGCAGTGAAGTGAGCAAAAAGCTCTCGATTATTTTCAAGAAGCAAACATTTAAAAAGTTTCATGTTGACAGAGGTAAAGAGTTTCTGGGGAAAAAGATGCGAGAACTGCTAAAACATCATGGAATGGAACTATACCATACCCACTCGCATTTAAAAGCTGCTATAGCAGAACGCGTTATCCGAACGCTGCGACTGTACATCTCACGCTACTGTACATTTAACAATACTTATTCATTCGTGAAAGATATTCAGTCCCTGGTTGGACAATATAATAAGAGTGGGCATAGGAGCCTTAAAGGAATCGCACCTGCAGACGTTGGTCTACATAATACCCCACAGTTGTTTGATCACATGTACAGTAGTGAAAAAAAGAAAAAAGGCTCTAAAAACAATCTGACTATTGGTCAAAATGTGCGCATATCGAGAGCCAAAGGCGGGTTTGAGAAAGGAAGACACAACTTTACCGATGAAATATTCATAATAAGTAAAGTGAACAGCACCGAGCCTGTGACATATGCCCTCTCAGACATGAACGAACAATCTATACTTGGTGGGTTTTATATACATGAAATCCAACCAGTCTCTCCTCCATCGCAGTATCACATCGAAAAAATACTTAAGAAGCGAACACGAGGAGGAAAGCATTAGTTTCTTGTGAGGTGGCAGTCATACGGTCCTGAATTCGACAGTTGGGTTAACGAAGACGATTTGCGCGATGTCTAAAGATTCATTTTACTGTCACTTTTCTTCTGATGTCGAAGATCCGGTTTACAATGGTCAAAATAAAATAAGTAACTTCATCACACGTCTATCGCCGCCCATTAAGCTGGATAGTTCCGAGTGGAAATGTAGTTTGGTGGAAATGCACATGACGAACAGCTTCGACATTCTTAGAACTGACAAAGTCTACAGAATCCACGTCTCCTATGAAAACCCGACGGATCCAAGTAACAGAAAGGGCATGTCTATCACACTGTCCAGCGCAAAAAGCTATATTAAGGTCGAAGAAATATTAAAAGATATAAATGAAGGACTGCGAACAGATCGAGGAATAAAAGGCATCGAATTTGTATACGTAAACACGTATGACCGAGTTTCTGTGATTGGTCTTCGTGGTGGAGAGATAATAAAAATGACAGAGGCGCTCCGGAGTATTCTTGGCTACCAACGCGCTGTCATTTCAGTAAACACGGAATCGGACTTTGAAATGAAATACGGTGTTGAAGCCAAAAGCCCGCCTGGTCTAGGCTTAAGTTGGAGTTCACTTATTGTCTATTCGGACATGGTCCACAACAGTAGAATCGGGAACACCACAGCACCAGTTCTCCGCGTACTTCCGAGGAAAACGACGTCCGATGCAGTGTTGCACTACTCATTCCAGAACTTAACCTATGTAGACGTTGCCATGAAAGATATTGAAATTGTTACTTTTAGTCTCCGAGACGAAAAGGGAAATTTAGTGAATATAAATAGAGGCGTCATATCACTTACTGTTCATTTCCAAAAACAATGACGAAGCGAACACACTTCAATTGTCCATCGGTAGACTGTTTTGCTCTTACACTTAAACAAAGAGGAAATGGTGTTTCATACTATGGAGGTCGTCAGGACCAGATGGTGGGCTATGGTGCGTTATCTCAGTGGTTTGGTAAAATCTTTCGTTTCGCCCTTCCTCTTGTTCGAAAGTACGTTGTACCAACTGCAAAGGATCTTGTGTCGAACACTCTTAACGACTATGAACAGGGCAAAGACCTGGGTCAATCGTTTCAGGAGAACATAAAATCCACGATCCGCAATGTAAAGGAAAAGATCCAGAAGGGATCTGGGGGATTTAAAAGGCCTCTTAAGCGACGCTTGATTAGTCTTATGCCAGCAAAGCTCAAGGCAACACGTAAGAAAAAGGCAAAGAGAGCGAAAAAAGACTTTTTTGAGCTAGAATGAGCTACCTACCGTCTGAAGATGCTACGCCAAGCATTTCGTCTGCAATGTCTCTTTTCTCCTCGCCTTCAGTGGACGTTTCTGTTAAAGACAGCCGTTATGAACCCAACTATCCAATCGTTCCTATAACACCCGGATCGCCCATACACTTCAAGTTTCAAGCAACCGAATCCAATTTTATTGACTTGAGAAACACACTTCTTGAAGTGAAACTCAAAGTTGTCGTCAACAGAGAACAGGCAAAAGAAGATGACAAACTGTGTTACGAAAATGGGGTACTGAATGCTCTTTTCCAAAACGTACAAGTATTCATGAATGATCAGATGATATCAAACGGCAACAACTTGTCTGCATACACTTCAATGTTGTCCTGGGAGCTCATGACCCCTCTGGGAACAAAGAAAGTTCGAGGAAGTGGAGTAGGATACTATCACAAGGAGGACAACAATTTGGACAGCGAGCTGCAGACTGCAACTACCAAGATACTTCACCTTGTTGGAAGACCATCTCACGAATTCTTCCAGATCGGTCAATTCTTACCACCAAATGTGAGAATAGAAGTCAAACTATTCCCTTCGCCTAGTAAATTCCTGCTAAGAAAAATGTTGGACACGTCGCCTGACGGTGAAGTTCAGATTCAACAGTGCATCATGCACGTCAAGAAAGTGAATGTCATTCCAAGCCTTGGCTTAGCTGTTGAGCGCCTTCGCAGTCAAGGAAACAATGTTAAACTAATGTTTCCAAAAATCATGAGCATGGCAAGGAACATGTCCAAAGGATCTTTAACGTTCTCGGAGAATGACGTTACGCCATCAAACTCCTTGCCATCTAAGCTTGCTGTTATGATGGTCAAGTCGGCTGGTCAGCTAGGAGCTTTTACAGAAAATCCATTTGCATTTCAACTCAATAACCTACAAAGCCTACAGCTTCAAATTAATGGCCAACCAGCTTACTCCATGAACTTTACTGAGAGTAATTACCAACTTTTGTACGAGATGTCAATGAAGTGTCTTGGTCAAGATGAACAGTTCTTTGAGAATGGGATTTCTTACGAAAAATGGATAAAAGGACGAGGGATCATGGTCTTTGACATCAGTGGTGGTCCTGATATGAGCCTTGTTAGAAGTGGACAATTGCGCCTTGATCTCACTTTCACTGAAGGTTTAGCCGATGCAACCACATTGATTGTTCTTGGCTTTTACGAGACGGTTCTAGAAATAACACCTGACAACATACCATTCATGTCCATCGCCCCTTGATGGATACACAGCAAGTGTTAAAACTCCTAAAAGATGATCCTGTTACGAGGCTTCTCGACTGTCACTGCCTACCCGCTGATTGGCTACACCGAGTGAAGATTTCTAGCTATCCCGCCCTAATTGTGGCTAACACGGCTACATCCGACCAAGTTTACGGCCACTGGATATCTCTGATCCTATACTCGAGCAAAAGGATTGAAGTTTTTTGCTCTTACGGGAAGGATTTCAGAGAGTGGAAAACGACAGCCCCCTACATATCCAACTTTAAGAACATCAGCCAAAATAGGAGACAGATTCAGCATGAAATGACGCAGTCCTGTGGTTTTCACGCCTTAGTGTTTATTTTACTCCGTATGCGTAAATATTCCTTTCATTCTATTGTCAGCTTATTTTCCGATCATCTGTTGGTCAATGATTACGTCAGTGAGAGTGTTCTAAGTACTTTGTATGCCGTCAAGTTTGATAGCCTTAAAATGAAGTGCTTGAATGAAGTTTGTAGTGAAATGTCTATGTCTTATTAAGTATGTCAGTGTATTGTATTTTCTTTAGATGTGTCGTAGTGAAAATAAAAAATTTCTAGAAACTCGTTTGAATTGTAGTCCCAGGGAACGTTTTAGCTTTCACATTTATTCAGAAAGACGGAAAACAACAAGTACAGAAATTCAAAGGATCGATTTTCACTGTCACATTTTACTGCAAGGGCGAAAAAACGCAAGTACGAAAATCATAAAAGACGGTTTTTACACTTTTCCCATTGAATTCCCATATAAAAATTACAGACACAAACACTTAAAAGGTCAATTATTCACTCGCAGATTTTGCTCAAAGACGAAAAACAACAAGTAAAAAAAAACAGAAAGGATGACTTTTGGGGTCACTTTTTTCACAGAGAGTTTATTTTCCACTTTCAAACTTTTTAACAGTGAACAGAAATGAATTTTCTTCTTCTTCTGGGTCAAAGGCGATGAAACTTCCTCTTAGACATGTTTCGTAAGAATGACAGTGTTGGCATATGGCGTTGAAGCTTGCGTGGGCGTGACATACAGCTCTGATGCAAAGGAAACACCATTTGTCCATCTGTTCGTCTTTGTGGAAATCGCAAGTCGCTTTGTAGCATAGTTGACAATTAGGATCAAGAGATGACGGCCGTACGCACAAGTCACATTTGTCTGAACTGTCTTCTATAAAACGATAGCACATTTGACACAAGTAGCTCATTTTTTTAGATCCTTTCACTTCCACTTCCACTTGACAAATGATTGTAAAAGTAACATTCATTTGTTATGCTATCCTTTAAAAACAAGCGCGTGAGCGGAATGAGTGAATTATCAGACCAATCAGAGCCTTAGAACAACAGTCAGTGTCCCTGTGAGAAAAGACTATGAGCGGCCTTTTTCCGCTCATCGTTCACAAATATTCAACCTTGCGACCCCCAGCGCCTCACCTGCATTGGGGAAAACTATGAGCGGCCTTTTTTCCGCTCATCGTTCACAAATATAAAACCTTGCGACTCCCAGCGCCTCACCTGCATTGGGGAAAACTATGAGCGGCTTTTTACCGCTCATCGTTCAAAAATATTCAACCTTGCGACTACCAACGCCTCAGCTACATTAACAAACGATCAGTGCCTGACAGCTGGAACTCAACAAATCAATACTAATTCAAATGCCCCCCTCTCTTGTTTAAAGAGCCAACGCCGGGGGCACCCAGATGGAACACAATGCTACAACAAAAGAGGGGGCGGTCCACGCCTCAAAACCAACCAATCAAAAACGGAGCCATTTGGATAGGGAATCCCATGTTAAATAAAAACGGGGCCATTTAGATAGGAAAAAGCCCCGTGTCTTCAATGCCCTGCCTACTGATGTCGGGTTAAACCAGGTTGGATTTAAAAGGGGTATGGGTTGCGATCACGCGCACGCTACTTTTTCCACTTTAATCAATGATGCGCAAGTGAGCGGACAACCGCTTTATACGCTTCTGATTGACACAAAAGGTGCTTTCGACAATATTTCTCATGCGGCTGCCCTAGTGTATAATGGTATTCCCCGTTCTGTTGTGCGTGCTTTAGGGTCATGGTACAATGGACTGAACGTTCAAGTGGCAATTCGTTCCCCAAAGATTCTGTATAATTTAATTTCAGTGGGAAAAGGCGTTAGACAAGGTGGAATTTTATCACCATATATTTGTAATGCATGTTTGGCAGATTGTCTTCGGTCGCTTAAGACTTCTTATAACACATTTTACACGTGATGTAACGTTTTTAGCATATGCTGATGATATTATTATTTGAAGCCGGTCAAAGGAAAAGTTAATTGAAAACTTTAACATTCTAGTGTCTAAATTGGGGCAGAAGGGTCTAGTAATTAGTGCTGAAAAGTGTAATTATTTTGTGATTAGTAGTTTGGCGACACTGGATTCCCCTCTGGATTGTGGTGGGGGGATTGTTTTCAGCCCTGTTGAGAAAGTTATGTATCTTGGAATCCCTTACTCATCTAATACCAGGGATTGGAAACTTATCCTTATTCAACATGTGCAAGATAACATAAGAAGAGCATTCGGTGCTGTTATTCGCTTACGAGGGATGTATCGCAGAGATGTTCTTGGTTCTATTTATACGGCTGTTGCACTTCCTCACATTCTTTTTCCGTCTGCTTTCTTTTCTTCTTTCCGTCCTTTTGAACTTTCTGCGCTAAAAGTTACTTATTATAAATTCTCTAAATTCCTTCTTGGCTTCCCGATTTCTGCGAGTAACTCTTTCCTAACTTCGAACTTTAAAGTGAAGAATCCTTTGGAAACTTTAAATTGTAAAATCCAGAACTTTCGTAAAAAGGCTGACAACATTCTTCTTCATCACAACCTTTTTCCTTTTTTCACAAAAAATTGTCCTGATTAGTTTGTTTATTTTGAGCTTTGTTTTTGGGATCCCAAAACGTAAGTGGAGGGATACCTATGACATCGCAAAAGTTGTCCGTCTGTCCGTCCGTCCGTCTGTCCGTCCGTCTGTAAGCACGATAACTCTCGAAGGGAATGAGATATTTTGATGAAACTTGGTGTGAGGGTTCGTTGGGTCGTCGGACCAGTCAAGTTCGTAGATGGGCTTTGTAGCTCTACATTTAGGGGCGGGGGAGGGGATTCAAATTAAGGGACAAACAAAATATTTTGAAACAGCTAATGTGATAGTCGATTATGGGGTAAGAAGACATGCTGAACACGACGGTGAAAACCATTTTGTCATCGGACAAGTAGTTCGCCCGGAATCCGGCCCCACCCGGAAAGTTTGTTGAAAGTAAAAGTTTTATTTGAAGTTGATTAGATGTTCGATTTAGGGGTAGGAAGACATGCTGAAGACGATGGTGAAAGATATTTTCTCGACGGACAAGTATTTCGCCCGGAATCCGGCCCAAACCGGAGTTTCTTGAAAGTAAAAGTTTTATTTGAAGTAGATTAGATGTTCGATTTAGGGGTAGGAAGACATGCTGAAGACGATGGTGAAAACTATTTTCTCGTTGGACAAGTATTTAGCCCGGAATCCGGCCCCACCCGGAAAGTTTGTTGAAAGTAAAAGTTTTATTTGAAGTTGATTAAATGTTCGATTTAGAGGTAGGGAGACATGCTGAAGACGATGGTGAAAACGATTTTCTCGACGGACAAGTATTTCGACCGGAATCCGGCCCAAACCGGAAAGCTTGTCAAAATTAAAAGTTTTATTTGGAGTTGATTAGATGTTCGATTTAGGGCAAGAAGACATGCTGAACACTTATGTGAAAACAAGTTTCTACCCGGACATGTAGTTCGTCCGGAATCCGGCCCAAACCGGAAAACTGTTGGAAGTCAAAGTTTTATTTCTAGTTGATTAGATAAGAGATTTAGGGGTAAGAAGAGATGCTGAGTCCCTGTGTGACAATCGTATTTTACCCGGACATATAGTTCGACCGGAATCCGGCTGGAATCGGAAAATTTGTTATAAGCTAAATTTCTATTTGAAGTTGATTAGATGTTCATTACTGGGGAAAGAAGATACCCTGATTTCGTCTTTGAGCTTTCTTTTTTCGCCGGACAAGTAGTTCTGGAGTTCGGCCGGAACCGGGAAATTGGCAGAAGTGGCAGGAAGTTTTCGTCAAAACAGATATAACTTATAGGGGTAAACACACATGCTGAATCCAAATCTGAACTTGGTTTTCTCAGGTGATTAGCTATTTGGCCTTAATCTGTTTCTGAATTTTAATTGTAAAAATGTTCAAGGAGTCTGGCGAAGACTGGATCTGGCTAAGACAAGACCCAGTTGTCTGGATCAGATATTGAATTTTTGGGATCCCATCGAAACCTTTGGTCTTGTTTTTCATGTATTTCGTTGTATATTTAGTAAGCTAATTTGTCTTTAACGGTCAGCTGTTTGTTAGTATGTAAGTGTGTGTGAGTTTGACTGACATGTTGCTGTTCCTTTTTATACATTATTCTTCAGTTTAGAAGGATTCAAATAAATAATAATAATAATAATAAATAGTTTTACCTACAGTGCTCGGAGTATGTTGAAAACATTCTGTGTTAAAACATAGTATGTTATGTTGGAACCATTAAAACATAGTATGTTATGGAACCATTAAAACGTAATGTGCGGGGTTTTTGGGATCCCAAAACGTAAGTGGAGGAATACCTACGACATCGCAAAAGTTGTCCGTCCGTCCGTCTGTCCGTCTGTAAGCACGATAACTCTCGAAGGGAATGAGATATTTTGATGAAACTTGGTGTGAGGATTCGTTGGGTCATCGAACCAGTCAAGTTCGCAGATGGGCTTTGTAGCCCTACATTTAGGGGTGGGGGAGGGGGTTCAAATTAAGGAGCAAACAAAATATTATGAAACAGCTAATTTGATAGTCGATTATGGTGTAAGAAGACATGCTGAACACGATGGTGAAAACCATTTTGTCATCGGACAAGTAGTTCGCCCGGAATCCGGACAAAACCGGAAAGTTTGTTAAAAGTAAAAGTTTTATTTGAAGTTGATTAAATGTTCGATTTAGGGGTAGGAAGACATTCTGAGGACGATGGGGAAAACCATTTTCTCGACGGACAAGTAGTTCATCCGGAATCCGGCCCAAACCGGAAAGTTTGTTAAAATTAAAAGTTTTATTTGGAGTTGATTAGATGTTCGATTTAGGGCCAGAAGACATGCTGAACACTTATGTGATAAAATTTTCTACCTGGACATGTAGTTCCCCCGAATCCGGCCAAAACCGGAAAATTGTTAGAAGCTTAAGTTTTATTTCTAGTTGATTAGATAACCGATTTAAGGGTAAGAAGAGATGCTGAATCCGTGTTTGACAATCATATTTTACCCGGAAATTTAGTTCGACCGGAATCCGGCTGGAGTCGGAAAATTTGTTATAAGTTAAATTTTCGTTTTTTAGCTTTCTTTTTTCGCCGGACAAGTAGTTCTGGAGTTCGGCCGAAACCAGGAAATTGGCAGAAGTGGCAGGAAGTTTTCGTCAAAACAGATATGACTTATAGGGGTAAACACACATGCTGAATCCATATCTGAACTTGGTTTTCTCAGATGACTAGCTATTTGGCCTTAATCTGTTTCTGAATTTTAATTGTAAAAATGTTCAAGGAGCCTGGCGATGACTGGATCGGGCTAAGACAAGACCCAGTTGTCTGGATCAGATATTGATTTTTTGGGATCCCATCGAAACCTTTGGTCTTGTTTTTATGTGCTTTTGTTGTAGTTTCACTGTAGTTTGACGTTCTTTCGTTTCAGTCATGAAAGGTACAGTATGTGTAATGGACAAATAAAACGGTACACGTACTTTTATGATTTATTTATGACCCGCTTTTTGCGTAACAGCGGAGTATCAATAAAATACACAAAAATATACATATTAAAACACTTACACAAAACAATGTAAATAAACATGACAACATTCTTTTCATATAGATAAAAAACACACTACTGTATACTGTAGTTTGATAACTGAAACAAAAGTACGTCAAATGACAGTTAAACTACATCCAAAAAACGCACCTATAGTATGTAATGGCGAAACGGGCAAGGCGCATCCGCGATGGAGTCCTGGACATCCTGTTTTTAACCCCGATTGTGATGGAGATTTCGGAAAAGTCTACTAGACTGGACTTATCGGAATCGGTAGTGGAAATTACCCTTTACGCTGCGTACACATGATCGGGGTCGTACTGGAATTCCTGCCATGATTTTCGGCACAATCATCACTTCCGGACGGAAAAGCTGAATTTTTTTTCTAACGGTAGTGGAAGTTACCCTTTACGCAGCGTACACATGATCAGGGTCGTGTGCTCGCAGACTGGACTTCCTGCCAAGATTTTTGGTACAATCATCATTTCCGCACGCTAAAGTTTAGATTTTTCGAACTTTATAATGAAAATCCGGCTGGGATCGTCTGTCGCAGCTTTCACAGAATGAATCGTAAAACTATGGAAGAAGATAGAAAAAAATCTACTTACCTAATTCGTGATACATACTATTGGATATATGAACTGCTTTACTCTCGTAACAACTGAACAAAAAGTACCGAGTCCGACCCCTTTTATCTACAAGCGCGTAACTGAAAATATACAGAATGAATGGCAAGATGCCGTAGACGTAATGAATAACTAGTGGCCGAACACTCTATAAACGAAAGATACTATTCTAAGAGTTCGTCCACAACACTTACTTATGGATGTTGTATTTATTTTTTGTGTACTGTTCACAGAATGATATCTCAGGTTTTAATGTTCTTGGTAGAACCGTGAATAAGATTGTTTTGTTGACTTACTAATTCCCTAAAACTGGATTTTTTTTATTATTATACCCACAAAAGAGAGAAGTACAGTTAATAAAATAAAAACATCCGAACTTTCTTCTCACACCCAAATTGTTATCACCTAGTAAAGTTACAAAAGTTCAGTAGGCCTTAAAGAGAAACTAACTGTATTTTCTACGCCCCAGTATTCTATGCACTGCCTTCAACAACTCATCCATGGTGTCGCCTCAAAGCTTAACCGAAAAGGGCTTACCCATCACTTATTCACTCGAAGGACCTCTCGCACTATTTACTCTTCAACTTGCATTATTTTAAAATATTTGAATACTTTAAAGCTAGGGTGTGTTTCGGCGCCAACCGATGTTCAGCGGAAACCGGTAACCGGTTGTCGCGAAAACAGTTTTTATCGTAACCAAAAATCGGTTCTCCCAAAACATTGGCAATTACGCGAAAACACGTTTCAAATTTGAAGACGATGACGTGATGAAGAAAGATATTCGATAATAAAGATGGAAGAAGAATTTGTAGCTGCAACTGGATCTATATCAGCAGCTGACTGGGTTTTGTGTTAGGCTGTATCTGTCATGATAAAACAAAATCATAGTAACAATAGCAAAAGAAAAAATTAAAGGTAAAACTGAAAAATTAAAAATTGGAAATTGTAATTAAAAATTAAAATTAAGACTAAAAATTAAAAATTTAAATTAAACTTTCCTTCAGCTCAAGCTGACTGCGATCATATTTGACAGTGCGAAACGGATACGTCAGCTGAATTTTATCAGAGCTATATTTCGGCCCTTCTTGCCAAGGGTCCTCTTCAGGGTCAAAGCCACTCAAGATGGAAAAGCGATAATTACGATCAGACTCGCAGTCAGCTTGGGCTGAAGGAATATTTACTTTTAATTTTTGATTTTTAAGTTTAATTTTTATTTTTATTTTTAGTTTCAATTTTCATTTTTAATTACAATTTTTAGTTTTGAATTTTTAGTTTTACTTTTATTTTTTTGTTACTATTTTTTATGATTATTACAAATTAAAAACCGAAAATTGTAAATTAAAATTAAAACTACAAAAAAAATTAAAAATAAAATTAAACTTAAAAATTAAAATTAAAAATTAAATATTAAAACTAAAAATTAAAATAAAAAAATTAAAATAAAAATTAAAATAAAAAATTAAAATTAAATATAAAATTAAAATTAAGAATCAATAAAAATATTCAAGTTATATTTTGGACTATGTAAGTTCTTATTTTGACTTTAGAACATTTTTCTATTTGCTGTTCCGCCTTTGTTTTTATTTTCTAGTTGATGACGGTGAAGCTGAATCAGAACCAAGAATCGTGAACGGTAACGATAACCGTTCCAAAATTTCCTGACCGAAGATCGGAACCGATCTCCGAACCAAATTCTGGTCGACGCAAAAACACCGGTTCAACAGAACCGAAAGTCGCGAAAACACTGGTTACTCTGAACCGAAGTACATTGGTTGGCGCCGAAACAGGCCCCTAGGCGCCTTCAACAAATAGCCCACGGTTTTGGCTGTTTTAAGCCTTTTCCGAGACCCGTTGATTTGTAGCTAAAACAGGAAAACACTAGTTGCGTTTTGCAGATACCATGGTATCTGATATCACGGTCTAAAGTCGTTTTTGCAGATATCGTGGTATCTGATACCACGGTCAATAGGCGTTTTTGCAGTTATCGTGCGATCTGCCCAGTTATCGTGGCATCTGATATTCAGATACCACGGTCCAACCGTGGTAACTGGTCGTGGTATCTGAAAAAGTCATCTCACTTTCCTCAGTTTTTGTCAGATTGGTGGGAAAGAAGTTTGGCACTTAGTGATGTGACTGAATATCAGTTTTTCTTTTGGGATGACTCCGAAAAGCACAGTTTCGGCAATTGTCGTTTTTGCAGAGCAACCGTATATCAGATACCACGGTAACTGCAAAAACGACTAATTGCAGATACAGTTACCGTGGTCACAGATACCATTAAAACGCAACTAACTTACATAATCGTTTTTTTCTGACGGAAAAACTTCTCGCAGACAAGCGTCGACAGCGTGATGACATTGAAGGTAGCAAAGACGGCAAGTGTTTAGAACGTTTAGAATGTACCGTACGAAATTGGCGTCTCGAGGTTTAGAAATATATGAAGTGATTATGGAAGTAGGTTTTTTCGTATTATAGGTAAGACAGGTCCTTTAAATAGTCTCGAAGACCCGATGCAGATGCGTTATTTGGTTGCTCCGCTATTCACGAATAATCCGAATAGTGGATTTCTTGTTGTATGCTCGGCGGAAAAGATTTATGAAAAATGTGTGTTCAAGCACTAAGCAATCTTCACAAAACTCGCCACTGACCACTGAAAAGCCTGTGTTTGTGTTGAGATTCAAATTTCCGGCGTCATAGTAGAACTTGCGTTGTGGGGACGGCCGTAGCTATTCTGAATGCCACTACCGCAGAGCAGATAGTGGAAATTAAAAAAATCCCTTAGCAGAATCGTAATAATTCAGTGTATTCAATAAGTTGGCTTTTCAGTTAAACTTTAAGACTTCTTCCAGTCCCATTGAAGAATCACGTACGTATTCTGATAACCGGTTTCCATTGCAAATTAAGGCCAATATACAGGAAAATGATATGTACTGCAAATAACCGAAATGAACCAGCGAGGTGTCGTTAGGGATGGTAGAATATAGGATACCCTACGAAAATTCGGGTCTCCGGGCACAAGAATTGACGGAGCACTATAGGCTCCCGAGGGTCAGTGTCACCTACTGAAAGCCGCGTTCGTGTTTGAGATTATAATTTCCCGCGATAATTTTCGTTGTGGGGACGGCCGCAGATAATACTCTTGATGACTATCTCTCCTTGTCGATTCAAAATCTCCGGCCTCTCCGCGTACCTAGCGGAAGAAAGGCATAGATGGTTTTATGCTGCTCCCAAAGATCGCCGTGATTTGTTTGACACAGGATTTGAGTCGTTACGGAGACGCATACTTTTTCTTCCTGAGGATCATTGGTGTGTTTTGGACTTAAGGACGATTCTGGCGATCTCTTGGATTCGCTTTCCGAAAAGCAAAGCGAGAATCTGCCGAGCGCAGGAACAAGCAAAAGGTCGCTGATCCTCAATTGCACCTTTACAACTTCTCGCTGACTTGCCAAAATTACTTTCCACTCGCGAAGTGGATTCGCTTTCCAAGTGCTGGCGGAAACTAGCGGAGCGCGAGAACAGCTTTGGAAAGCGAAGCGATTTTTAGCCGAAGTCGCAAAAACAGCTGGCGCATCAGCTTGCGGAGCTTTCCAGACCGCTAGAATCGCCCTTTAGTCATATAGAGTATGCATAACGTCATAACTAGAGCAGATACTGGAAAATAAAAAAATCCCTTTGAAGAATCCAAATAATTCAATGTATTCAGTTAAATGACACAAAAATAAGTTGGCTGTCCAGTGAAACTTTGAGTGTGAATCGAAAGGCCAATCGCTTCTTTCCCTTTTCAGACATCATCCTTCTGTATTAGATTTTTTTGCCGCTAGATGCGCTAGCATGAAGTAAACAAATGAGACGTTACTTTTTTCTGTACATTTTATCCAATTATGTCAGGCTGTTTTTAGCTCCTCCTAGCCCTAGCCATGTTTAAAATGTTTCAAGCGTCTCTGCCTCTATTTGTGCTCGATACCCAACTTTTTGGTTTAAAAGAATTTCTGATACTCGGTCCAGAAATCTCCCAGGAAGCGCTAATTCTGTTTTCGTAGCTTACGTTGACTCCCAAGAAAACAAACATAAGCTAGTTGGATGATTTCAGCAAGGTCAACCTTTCTCTAGAGATTTTCCAGGAACTTCTTCACACCAGCCTGACACCAGCGGTATTGACACCTGCATCGGAATGTCGGCTATAGCGACAGTGCTGTGTATATGAATGATTGAATATAGATTTACTATATTGGTATTTAGAAATCGTTTGTACTTAAGAGAATTTCTTTTGTTATCGCAGTCTAACTACGTAATTATGCCCCTGTCCGCCCCCGTAAACTCTGGTAAACAAACAAAAATCCGCTGAATGAGCAGTTTCGGAGTTGGCAACACTGATCACGGGAAAAACGCTGGAAATTCAAAACGTGCCCACACCTGTTTGTAGTGTCTTGGCTTAACTGCTTAAGATGGCCACAAGCTGTAATTACTGCTTGGAGGGATTCTCAAGCGAAAGCGGCCTAAAAAGTCATCAGGAGAAATGCCGCATTGTTTATGTAAAAGAAGAACCAGTTGAAGCTGTGGAAAATAATGTAGAGGTAGTCTGTGAATCATTATTTTGTGAATCAGGCAAGTATTTTTCTGCCCCAGTGTCTCGTATAGGATTTTGAGATAGCTTAATGACCAAAATATAAAACTTGCACCATAAGAAGGGTTCCAGGCTGTTGATATTGTTTACGCTAGTCTAAGGCCGGAGACGGCAAAAAGTGCAGAACGAGTGCTGGGTTTTAGAAATGTTCTTTAAAGTTTAACCGAAAAGTTAACTTATTTTGATGTCATTTAATTAAATACGCTGAATTATTTTAATTGTGCTACGTTTTTTTTTTTTTTTCCAGTTTCTGTTCTAGTTATGACAGTCAGAATATCTGAGGCCGTCCCAAAGCGTAAATTCTACTATGACATGGGAAATTCTGATCTCAACACAAACATGGCTTTTCGGTGGGCAGTGGTAAGATTGGTGAACATTGCTTAGTGCCTGAACCCGAATAAAATCCTAAATCTTTCCCGTAAGGCATACAACAAAAAATAAAAGTGCACAGAGGTACCACAAATCACATGGGAAATCCATTGATTATTTTGAACAGTGAAGTAATGCATTTTCAGCTGGTCTTTAAGCCAATTTAAGTCAATAAGTGATGGGTAACTAGATTGTCCTATCCTATCCCTTTTCCGTTGAACTTTAAGGGAGGGTTATCTTTGGAAGATTAAAACTGAAGGTTAGCACCAGATTAGCCCTCACAGCAGCCCTCATATGTGGGAATTTTAAAAGGCTGATTTAGTGCAGTCCGTACTCTGTACCACTTCTGCCCAATGTGTGGATGAGAATTTGTTTTGTTTAAAGTGCGAATCTGTGGAGTTGAAGGATTGAGGGTTGAATTGTTTGGGGAAGGATGGCCGGTGGAAAAGTTTAAGGAGAAATGTCTGTTTTGCGTCAGGCAACTTGGGTCTTGGAAGGTTCTGAGGGGTAGGTGAAAAGCACAGAAAAGAGTTTTTGTATTTATAATTTATTCAAAAAGTTGCTTGTTTGTTTTTTATTTGTTTGGTATTCTATGCACCTCCAGCTTTAAGTAATATGTATCATCTCGTATCATATGTAGCCTAATGAGTTCAACAATACAGTAAAAATAACCCATGCTTCTTTGAAGGTCTACTTCAGATCCAGTTTGCCCTTGATTTTGTTTTATCAAGGTCAATTCACAGACCAGTGTGTGAAGCCTTAGCCTCTAACTCATCTGTATGTGGAAGATTTTCTCTGAAATCTGATAATGTCATACACCCAACAAATAAAGTGTAATTTAATGTTTATTTGTAACCAGTCTAACAAGAAGAGAGAATAATGGAGTAAATGAGAAGTAAAATAAAGAAACAAAGAAAAGCGATTCACTTTATATCAGCACAAATACAAAAATAGAGATAATTAAAAACCTGTCAAAGAACAATCCCTTGCCAATCACATCCTCTCTGATTGCTTTTTAGTTTTTGGCGTAACTCTTTGTGTGACTTTGTTGCTTTAGCTTCCAAATTGGGTTGATCATGTAGAGAAAGGTTGATACAGTTGTTAGTTTGCTAAATTTGCTTTTTTCGATAGAAAAGCTCATATCCATTTAGTAATGTGTGCCAAATTCTTTTTACCAGTTCATTTTGGTTGTTTGTACAGTAATTTCTTTGTATTTTTGCAATCTATGGTTTTAGTGAATGAACTGTAATTTCCAGTGGACAAACAATCCGTCACACAGCATTATGAAATCACAGCACGTCCAATGTTGCCATGAATGTGTGTGCTGAAAACAGGCTGAACTTTTTCAGAATCGTTTTCTCCTTGTTGTATTATTTGTCTTGGAGTGCAGTGCTTGCATATGTGACCTGTATATGGTACTTACTTCGAGACAAAATTAATAATAAGAATGTGCAGTCATTTGTGGTACCGGTAAGCCACATTGCTATTGTTTTCAACCTAATGGACAGTTCAGATTATACATATATTTTATTAGTAACCAGAAAAAAAAGAAGAGAGTAACAGTGACTTCAATGCTCAGAAATCTCCCATTGGAAAGTAAGTTAAGCAGAACTTTCTAGCTTGCCATTCCAAACCTTGCCGAAAAGAAAATATTAATATTACTAGATTTTTCTGCCGAGATTGGCGGGGAAAATACTGCGGAGAAAAGCTCAAGTACAGTTCCCACTTTCACGTAAACGTTCGTACCGCACATGCGTACATACACATCCACGCAAGCATTCATATGAGTCGCATTTATTTCTTGTTTCTGAAGCATCACTCGCCTTCTTCGCTTTCTGTCTTATGCATTTGCCCGATGTAGATCCGTTTTGGTCAAAAAATTCGAAAATATTCTGTGAATGAACTAAATCACGACTGGTCTTCTCGTTTCATCTTTTTGTCGCTCTGACAGATTCGCTTTCAAAATAGCAAAGCGAGAATACTCTTATGACTCAACTCGTCGCGTCGATGAAGAATCGACACGTGCCTAACGAACAGCCGGAAGTGTCATCACAGCTGTCCCCAACGAACCCCGTTGATTGGTTGACATAGGACTTGAGTCATCGTCCTGGCGACGTTTCTCGCTCTTCCAGAGGTTCACAAGCATGTTTGGACATCGTCATATAGAGTATCCACCGCTCGCAAGAGTCGCAAGACCTAACGGAAAGCCGTTTCGCCTTTACAACTTCCCGTTGATTACCCAAACGCCTAAATTACTTTCCGCTCATTTGGTGGATGCACTTTCCAAAACTAGCAGATCGCTCTTGAAAGTGATGTGAGTTTTAACCACGGTCGCAAAAACAGCGGTGCATAAACTAGCGAAAATCGTCTTTAATTATGTGTATGACCTGTCGCTTTGAGGGGTTATAAACAAATAGATTTTGAAGGACCTGTCTTACCTATAATACTAACGCAACCTACTTCCATAGTCGCTCCTTATATTTCTAAACCCAGGGACCCCAATTTCGTACGATACATTCTAACCCCTCTGACAAAACTACTGTTTTTTTTTCACTTGCCGTATTGTGCTACCTTCGATGTGCATCACACTCTCGACGGTTGTCTGCGAGAAGTTTTTCCATCAGAAAAACCGGTTATGTAAATTGTTTCCCTTTTTTCGCTACAAGTCAACGGGTCTCGGAAACGGCTTAAAACAGCCCAAACCGTTGGTTGTTTGGTGAAAACATAGCCTAGTTTTAAAGTATTCAAATATTATAAAATACTGTAACTTGAAGAGTAAGAGAGAGATGCGCCGCTAGATGCGCCAACATAAAGAGCGTGTTCCACCCTTCTAACAATAGTTATATTTCTGTTCCATCCTTACGAAAAAAAAAAATACTACGCTGACCGTTCCAACCTTGTCGAAATAGTAACTAATAGATTTGCTTACCATGCTCGGGAGCGTAGTAAGCGTAGTAACTACGCATCTCTGTAACGTGATTGGTCGGATTCGCCCCTGGCGTGAGATCCTGCTGGAAAATAGAAAAATCGTTCCAGCCTTGACGGCAAAAAAACAGAATTCATGACGTCATGCGTAGTAACTACGGTAAGTAGGATGGAACACGATCAAAGTAACAATGGCACATTACTTCTTATTGTACGTTTATGCAAATACTCTATATGACTAAGTCCAAAACACGCCAATGATCCTCAGGAAGAAAGAGGATCACTCCTTCTTCCTGCGAGGACGCAATTTCTCTCGTTTCAACCGCAATTCCGGTACTGAATAGATTTGAGCCCCTGATTGCTGTGGCTAATGCTGCGGTCGCCATTCCCATCAAGAAAACAATTTGTTGTTACAAATATTTCTAACAATAACATCAAACACCACTAAGACCTCCAACAATAACATCAAACACCATTAAGGTAAAGTATTACAATTCTGAACTCTTTTCTTTCCCTAGGTTTATTTACACAAATGCCGAGAGTTTAAATTTTGATCAACTTGTT
The DNA here is from genome assembly GCA_023053575.1 of Branchinecta lynchi. Classification (NCBI taxonomy): domain Eukaryota; kingdom Metazoa; phylum Arthropoda; class Branchiopoda; order Anostraca; family Branchinectidae; genus Branchinecta; species Branchinecta lynchi. The sequence goes on along the minus strand of JAKZAP010000009.1, from coordinate 2,079,522 downwards.
GAGTTAGAAAGTCTAGCTCAGGTTACAAAGGCATCTGTTTTAATGGTTTCTGAAGTTCCAGGACAAAATCCGGAACTCGGTGGTTTTGACGAATTTATAAAAATGCGACCGGACAACCATCCACTGGGAAAAAAGGTGGTGGAGTTCTTATTTATGCCCATGAAACTACTAAACTAAACTTGATGTCGCATTTTCAACCGATTACGGTGAAATAATGTGGGTCATTTTAAAATCACGACCTCTCCCGCGGACTATTACTACTCCCCAGAGCCTCGTTTTTGTTGCATGCTGCAGGTCCACTTCTCGGCCGTTTCCGGACGGATTCTTTCTACATCCGTTTTTGCACTGCAGCGCTTCCGAGGAAGACGGCAGCGCTTCTCGAGAATCGCGGACTTGCTTCCCGACCAGGTCCGTGCGTCCCTGCAAGATGCTGCAGCGCTGCCGCTTCAACCAAGAAGAAAGTGAATCCAAAAACGCATTTTGTGCAAAAGCAAAGAAGTGCTGCAGCAGCGATGTGGCAGCGCTATTGCAACAAAAACGAGGCTCAGGTCAGACAAGTGAAAATCGCCAAGCATTTGTAGAGAAGTTGCAACTCAGTTCGGATTTTGTTTTGGGCAAATACCCGTCATGCGGAATTTTCATGATGGGTGATGCTAATGAATTAAAGCTCAGTTTTCTTGACACAGGAATTGGCCTGAAGCAACTTGTCAATTTTCCCACGACTAAAGGTGGTACCGCTCTTGACCGAATTTCCACAAATATGCATGAATTTTACAACATGCCTACGGCCGGTTCTCCGATTGGAGGAAGTTACCATTTTTCTCTTAAACTCAACCCCACCAATTCGATTAAGGTGGACTACACTACAACTGTAAATACCAGTCGACCGATCGCAGATGAGGGATTACTTACTTTCGGTCAATGGTTAAGTTGCGAGAAATGGGAAAAATTCAAAGATGCTAAAACTAGTAATGAGAAAGCTACTATTTTCCAAGAAACTTTGTTCAAAATTACAAGACTTGCTTTCCTGAGAATTCAACAAAACGTTTCTCATCAGACCGACCATATATTTTGCAAGAAGTTAAAAAATGGTAATGGAAAAACGATGGCTTTTCCGTCATGGTAAAATCAAACAAGCCAACAGACTGAAAAACAAGCTCAGAAAAGTCACTCAAAAACACGCAAACAAATTCATGGAACGTGAAGTTAACCATCTGTATGAGTCCAAACCAAGCCAGTGGTACAACGGAATCAAAAGAAATACAGGCAAGGTGGAAAAGGGAGTTGATTTTGGCCTTGATGAAGAATACGTCGTTACTGCCAACCTCCCTTAATAAACATTTGGCTAACATTGTGTAGTCCCTCCCACCTTTGCTGAGCGAAGAAGCGCCCACCCCGCCTCCTGAGTTATTGATTTTCCTCTAATATCAGAGTCTATGGTGTTTTTTAAATTAAAAAACTTAAAAGAACAAGTATTACCCCTGTGGATATTCCCGTCGATCTTATTAAAGCATTTCCCGATTCCATCAATCCGGAAAAACGGTTTCATTACACCAATACCAAAAAAAGATGCACCTAATGATTTTTCGGGTGTCCGACCGATCACCATGACACGCATTTTTAGCAAAATGTATGAGAGTTTTGTCGCAGCATGGCTGAAAGACCGTATTTTGGAGAAAATTGATCCAAGGCAATTTGGAAATATGCCGAACACGTCTACATCTCATTACTTAGTAAGTATAATTGACAAAATCTTACAAAGACTTGATGAACCAAATTCTTGGATTAATCTTATTGCAATAGATCTAAAATAAGATTTTGATCTAATTTGCCATAATATTCTTATAAAAAAAACTTCTTGGCCTAGGTGTACACTCATTCCTTGTTCGTTTAGTTGCTAGTTTTCTTTCAGGCAGATACCAACGGACAAAGTACAAGTCCACCTATTCTGACCAACTGCCCATCTTTTGTGGTGTTCCTCAAGGTACCCTTTTGGGACCACTTTTGTTTCTTGTCATGATAAATGATTTGGCAACAACACTGGATGACCGTTGGAAGTATGTCGATGACTTGTCACTCATTGAGTGCTGTCGAAAAAACCTCCCAAGCAATGCAGGTTCACTAATGAACGTTATATCTCAAGAGGTAAAGGTGGACAAAATGACTGTAACTCTGTAATTTTAACCATTTCTTTTTTTAAATCCACGCCAGTTTTTAACCCAGTTATTCCCAGCGCCAGTCACGTGACCGAAATTAAACTACTTGGTGTCCATATGACTTCAGATCTGAAGTGGAACAAACTGCGACAAATCTGTAATTTTAACCATTTCTTTTTTAAAATCCACGCCAGTTTTTAACCCAATATTCCCAGCGCCAGTCGCGTGACCGAAATTAAACTACGTGGTGTCCATATAACTTCAGATCTGAAGTGGAACAAGCATGTCGATGGCATGTTAAAGAAAGCCAATTTCGCCATCAGGTCTCTGAAGTTGCTGGCTCGCCATGGAATCCCTGCACCACACCTCTTACGCAGTTATTTTTCTTTTATTCGTTCCACACTTGAGTACTGCTGCCCTGTCTGGCATTTTGTGCTGACGAAGAAACAGTCTGACAGGATAGAGAGGGTGCAATACCGTGCCTTCCTAGTAACTTCGAAATCCCCGAAAGTACCATACATATCCCTCCTCAATCAGTTTCAAATTCAAACCCTTCACTCCCGTCGTTTAAAACTCTCCCTATCTTTTGGAAATAAAATTCTGTCGAGCCCAGTTCACCGAAATATCAACCCGCCCCAACATGAACAGGCACGGGTAAGGCCAAGCAGGTCCATTGCAGAGCCTGTACCGAAACTTCAACCTGTGTCTGCTTCACATGCTCGATATGAGCTTAGTTTGTGCCTTCGTTTGTTAAGTTGCCGGGTTGAATTTTTAGTCTGAAAAATAGTTATTAATTGTATATATTGTACTTTTGTGTATGTTTATTTTTGGCTCGTTGAATGAAATACATGTTTATTTCATGACAACAAAAACTAATAATCGGCTATGTCCGTCGCATGTTTTTTGAATAAAGTGAAATTGAAGTTTTTTTTAAGCATTGAAGCGTGTCCGTAACGACTCAAAATTCAACGATTCAAAGCCTGTGTCAACCAATCACGGCGATCTTTGGGAGCAGACGTAACACCATTTATGCGGTTTTTTGAATAAAGTGAAATTGAAGCTTTTTTTTGAAGCATTGAAGCGTGTCCGTAACGAATCAAAATTCAACGATTCAAAGCCTGTGTCAACCAATCACGGCGATCATTGGGAGCAGACGTAACACTATTTATGCGGTGTTTTGAATAAAGTGAAATTGAAGCTTTTTTTTGAAGCATTGAAGCGTGTCCGTAACGAATCAAAATTCAACGATTCTAAGCCTGTGTCAACCAATCACGGCGATCTTTGGGAGCAGACGTAACACCATTTATGCGGTGTTTTGAATAAAGTGAAATTGAAGCTTTTTTTGAAGCATTGAAGCGTGTCCGTAACGACTCAAAATTCAACGATTCAAAGCCTGTGTCAACCAATCACGGCGATCTTTGGGAGCAGACGTAACACCATTTATGCGGTTTTTTGAATAAAGTGAAATTGAAGCTTTTTTTAAGCATTGAAGCGTGTCCGTAACGACTCAAAATTCAACGATTCAAAACCTGTGTCAACCAATCACGGCGATCTTTGGGAGCAGAGGTGACACCATTTCTGCCTTTCTTCCGCTAGGTACCCGGAGAGGCCGAAGATTTTGCATCGGCAAGGAGAGATAGTCATCAGGAGTATTTGTTTGGCTATTTTCAGTTCCTTTTATGCCTAGTCATGTTTAAAACCGTTTGAAATGCTTCTGCCTCTACATTCTCCTCGCGATTCTCCCCGTAATTCTCCTATTTCGCGTTTTTGGACTATTCCTTGTCTTGCATTTTTGTCAGAATCGAGAGTGGAGAAAGCCTCGCGATTCCGCGGAATCGAGAAGTTGCTCCGATGGTGAATTCTCGACTATCCTCTCTCCGTTCTCCTCCCTGATTGGTCAACAGAGTGCGCGTTTTCAGCATGCATAAACACATATACCTGGTTGCGGACGAGCTGCCAAATTACTGTTTTGGTCAAAAGGAGAATGGAGAATCCAGAGGAGCAAAAACGGTAATCTGTACGAGCAGCGAGAATTCTGAACGGAGAATTCGGATAAAAAACGCAACTCTTGTTTCTCTAGTGTACCTGGTGGCAATTCGTCACTGGATTTTGTGAGGGGCGTTAAGTGCGAGGGGTCCTTAAGCTAAATTTCTCTTTTAGACGAAATTCTGCAAGCAGGTAAACTGATGTTCAAAAATGACTGCGCAGACACTGTAAGATTCAAAAGACCAACCGCAGAAAATCGTTACCCCTGTGAAATCTGTGGCAAAAGGTTTCCCGGTCCAAGTGACAGAGAAGGACACATGAGGATACATACTGGAGAGAAGCCTTACTGCTGTGGAATATGTAAGAAAGCATTTGCTTTCAAGAGTAATATGGTGCAGCACATGAGGACACACACTGGAGAAAAGCCGTTTTGCTGTGAAGTATGTGATAAAGGTTTTGCCTATAAAAATAATCTGGTACAACACATGAAGAGACATACTGGAGAAAAACCTTACTCCTGTGAAGTGTGTGACAAAACCTTCGCCAGGCAGAGCGTTAAGACAAATCATATGAGAACACACACAACGAGAAAAGCTTTAGATATGTGAGTTTTGTGATAAAAGATACGAAAAGAGACAGGCCGTGGATCAGCACACGAGAACACATGGAGAAAATCTAGAAAAGTGCAAGGTTCTCTGTAGAGCTGAAGGACGGTTTCCATTCTTGGTTTGAAGATAATGAAAGACCTTGCACGATGACTAGATGAAGTGCAGCTGAGCGATAATGTGGACGCGCGGGGTTCTGCTTTCTAGTCTGGGGTGGAAAACCTACCCTCTTTATAATACTCGCCAGTCCAGATGCATGGTTGTATAAGAAGAAGAAGTAACATCGTTAACAGCCCGAAACCAGCTATTGTGCAAGACCTGGCTCTAGCGGAAGAACTCGGCAGTCCCAGATGCATGGCTATACGTCCTTCATAAAATCCGGTGACGAATTACCGCCAGACGCGCTAGAGGAAAAATAACAATCACACGTGAGTTCTGGGGATAAGTTATCTTGCGGGTGAATAAGCGATTAGGTTTTCGCTTCATATCGAGTCGCGCATTAGCCCCGTGCATTAGCATAGTTTTAAACATGGTTAGGTCTAAGAGGAATTGAAAATAGCAAACAAAACTGGATAAACGTACACCAAGAAGTAACGTGTCATTGTTTCGTTTACGATAACGCATCTAGCGGCAAAAAAGAACTACGAGAGGAATTTATGAGGGGCGTATTGTGGTAATATGAAGCTGATCCAGTGAGGCTTGAAGTGTCCGTGTCTTAATATAATAATATATAATATAATAATAATATAATATAATTGCAATAATAAGGCTTTCGCCTCTATAAATTTCTCAGGACACTTTACACACTAAATTGAATTTCAGCCAGGTGGTAGTCGACACCTGCTTTGAATTGGTTTATATTTTCGGCATTTACAACACTTTTTGGGAGATTATTCCAATATTCTACTATTCGGTTTCTAAAGCTCCATTTTCCGATGTCTTTTCGGACTTCTTACCACTCAGTTTCAAGTTGTGTCCTCTGAGACCGTTATGGTTGAAGGTGAAGACATCATCAGATGTCAGTCTTGCCAAGGTGCGGGAGAATGAATCTATATTGTAGTCGTACATAGAATCATTTCTGCGCCAAAAACTGTGACCTTGAATCGCTGGATAGAAACTGAACGATTCTTCGTCGTCTCTGTCCTACCCAGATTTACGGAGAAGTCTGGCTCTCCTCCACGTCTCCTTCAAAGTGGTGCACTTGACAGTGTGCGTTTGGATGTTTCATGTGCGTATATATAGAACGTGTCAGAAAGCTTTTTGGTGCTGAAACTGCATTAATGCTGCATTTTCTTTTTTTTTTATGGCACTTGAGCTTACTCAAGTGCCATATAGCGATCGTAATGTGTCTGTCGGTACTGCATTTTGCTAGTTTGGACACTTCCACATGACCTAGGACGATAAAACTTGGCACGCAAATCAGGGACCCACCAGGATTAACTTAGAAATAATTATTCCCCGATCCGACCAACAATGGGGGAGTGGCAAGATGGGGAATCCGGAAATTAGTAACATTCGTAACTTTAGAACGAATAATCGGGCGTGGATTAAACTTGACAAGTATCAAGAACAAGTGTTTTGGATGCTCATTGTCAAATTCGGATCGGATCCGATAACTGGGAGGGGGATGGAGGGGGACACCCGAACTCGCTTGAAACGCTTTTTCTAGTTTTTGTCAAACCCCTACCCCTGTCTTCACACTAGTATAGCTCTGGGCCTGGATGGGTCATTCTTTCTTCACACTAGTATAGCTCTGCTCGTGGATGAGTCATTCTTTGCTTAAATTCGTTCGGAGAGAGCTAGAGCAATCGAAGGTCGAAGAGGTTTGTATAATATGTTGTTAAACCTTAGTAGGGGTTAATATAGATTAAGGGGCGCTAGGATGATGAAACTTGGCAGGCGGATGAGGGACCCGACCAAACTAACCTGGAAATAATCAGTTTCCCCATCCGACCATCTGGGGGGAGTGGAGGGTGGTGGAATCCGGAAAATTGAGTGGTGTGTAACTTTCGAACGGGTGATCGGATTGAAATGAAACTTAATACCTGAATAAATGACGTATCTCTGATGTTCCATTTGAAGTCCGAACTGGACTCGACAGCTATAGTGGGGGGGGGGGGGGGGAGAGACCGGAAATCTCGAGAAACGGTTAGAATGGAGGGATCGGAGTGAAACTTGCTGGGAATAACGAGCATCTGCACCAGATAAATCGTTTACACATTTGGACCGGATCCAGACACTTTGGGGAAGGGGGGTGAAGGGGTGTTTCCCGGAATTCCGGTGATGGCGGTTCTGGGGATTTTCACGACGAAGCTTTGGAGGCGTATCAGGGACCCTATCAAACTGATTTGTAAATAAAAAATTACTCGATCCGATAGTCGTGGGCAAGGCCGTATTCAGGGGGGGGGGGGGGTCGAACCCCCTCCCCCCCCCCCCCCCGAAACATGCAAAAATCATCATTTTTATAGGCTTTTCCCTCTGATCTATGTTTTTTTGTACTTTTTTGTACGACCCACAGGCAAAAACCCACCCCGAAAGGCAACCCCCCCCCCCCCCCCCCCCCGAAATACAGGCCTGGTCGTGGGGGAGTAGAGGAAGGGGGAATCCGGAATATTGGGTCGTGCGTAACTTTTGAACGGGTGATCGGATTTGAGTGAAATTTTGTAATTGAACAGAGGACATGTCTCTGGTGATCTTTTTCATGTCCGGACCGGATCCGACAATAACTGGGGGGGGGGGGGGGGAATACGTGACCGGCTTAAGCTGGAGAGATCGGGATGGAACTTTGTGGGAATAACTAACAGATGCTCCGGATAAATCATTTACAGAACCGGATTGGCTCAGGCGACTGTGGGGGGATTTTAAGTGGGAGTCCGGAATTCCGGTGATCGCGAGTAAAGGTACTTCCAGGTGTGCTAGGACGATGAAACTTGGCTGGAGCATTAGAAATTCGACAAGATTGGCTTAGAAATGGCCACTTTCCAAATCCGACTATTCCTTAAAGTACCAATCATGACCGCAAATTAAGAAAAATACTTTTAAGCAAAATATGCACTTTCATGATCCCCATTAGCTCATTACCATTTTTGCCTAAAGGGTTTTGCTTACAAATGAAGTTCTAGCTCCCTTAAAGTCCGCATCTTCACCGCAAGGTCGAAAAGTACTTTTTATCAAACGATACCTTCTAGCTACCAGCAGGTGAAACCCTAGACGAAGCAAAGGTCCGTCTCCTCGAAACGGGAAATTACGCAGCAACAATTCAAAGAAGAAACGTACTTGATATAAGTGTCGAAACCATATTGAAGACCATTCAACCGAAACGGATATGAGTAGAAAAAGAGTAATTTAACATTGTGAAGCATAGGGCTTTCGGTTTTCAGAACAATTTATCGATGTGTTATTACTATTATAAGCCTGTAAATAGCTAGAAACGATTCCTAGTTTTTTCTTAATTGTATAATCCCATCTTTATAGAATAGTTTGATCAGAAATGAAAGTTTGAAGGCTTGAAAATTTCACTACGAAAACGAATACTGCTTCCTATTGTTTGTTTTTTGAATAACACGTCATAACCGACCGATAGGATTCGAGACTCCGTTTTTGTGTTTAAACTTTGAAGCCCTCAAGCTCTTACTACCGTGGAAACTCTTTTGCAAAATAGAATTATACGATTAAGGAATAGTCCAATTAACATTTCCAGCAAGTTTCCGGCTCAGAATGATGGTCAAACGCCGATAATTTAATTTCAAAGTTGAGTCCTATATCTTTCAATGTTAAATTGTTTTCTATGATCCCGTGATGACGGTGTAGCAATATCCGTTTTCATCTGGTAGGGAGCAACCTCTCTATATAAAGTGTTCAATTTTGGAATGAGGCTTTCGTCTGTGGCTTTGGCTGCACAGGCAACTCTTGAGGCAAACGTATTCATGTGGTGTTGAACCGCAACCAGTGGTTGTTAGATAGACTTTCAGTAGCCCCTATCAAGGGTGATAGCTCCCCCCCCCCCCCCTCCCCCTAAGCAATGAATTCCTATATTCAAACAATGCATAAAACGGATTCGTCAGTTACGATGCTTTGGCAGCAATATTCCGGCGGAAAGTTAGGTCATTAAAAATGTGAATAACAGTGATTCTGGTAATTATGTTTGTTCCGAGTTCGTGGTTATCGAAGTATATTTTTCCTTTCCGTTCCGGCGACCAAAAATGAGTTGCGTTTTTCATCGAAGTTTGAAGTTACCTTCAACCTCAAAGGTCTCTGCTTAAATACCATTTTTGGTCGCCGGTCACAGTTCCTTCGTCCTTCAAACTCTGACCGTCGAACTTCGTGCGCTAGCAAGTTCGAAGTTTGCTTGAATCGTCGAAGAAACGTCGACCTGGCAAGGATCGCCGGAGTCGTAAAAACACTAATTAAGCAAACGGTGAACTTCGACTGCGTTCAAAAACGGAAATTAAGCAACCGGCTAAGCGAACGGCGAACAAAACTTCGATCAAAAACGCAACTATGGTATTTAAGCAGATACCTTTGAGGTTAAAGGTAACTTCAAACTTCGATCAAAAACGCAACTACTCTCTATATATTCCATACCGTGTTCCACCAGCTAGAAGTTAAATCCTGAAGGGGAACCTTGCCAAGAAAGATCAAAATATCGCTTAGGGAACGCGTCAGCTGGGGGGGGGGGGGTGAGTAAGAAGAGTAAGATGACTTTTTTTCCCAACCACGAATCGTACTCCCGACCGGCAGAGTATCAGGAGAATTCTGCCGCTGCTCGAATGTTTTACCCTACCCGCCTTATTTTTTTGTTTGTTTGCAACTCATAGCTGATTAATCCGTCAAGCTCAAACGGAGGGAGGGGCTACCTGTTCGTCTGTCGGTTACGGAAATCAGAAGGATACGTTGTTCCCCCTGTGTGTACCTTTTTCCCATAGCAGAGGGAGTTTGAAGAAAGTTTCTAGTATTTAAGTCCGCCCTACAGACATCACAGGCAAAGGGACGGTTGGCTTTCTGAACAGTTCTTATATGATTGTCGTGGCTGCAGGCTGCTTGAATTTTTTTGATTAAACTAATGGATTTAACCTCAAAATTTCGCGCTTTGACTGACGCCATCTAGTAACTATATACTCTAGCCGGGCAACTGTCTTATTTGGCGACAGATGGCCCTGAGAAAAACGTTTATTTATTCGCGAACATTTTAAAATCAAAGCCTGACGTGCTCTCTTTTTAGTGGAGTTTACAGTAATGAAAGATCCTGATCTTTCGATTTACTGGAGGTATTTTCAAAGGCACTGTCTAGGGAACAGGGAGCCGTACTTTATGTCCTATGGGCTATTGAACCAGTAGTTTTCACGGAAACCATACCATCTGAGCTGCGATTCCGAGATCTGACATCATTAACTAACAGAAACTTGTATGTGCTGGCTCCCGTTCGGGTAGTAAGTGGAAATAGCTCACAGAAACTTCATCGCACCAAATTCTCGTCCTGTAGCCTCACGGAATTGTGTACTCAGAAGCCAGGGAGCCGGTAGTTGATACCGGAAACTGTATAATTGGAGCTTCTGTTCCGGTAGTGTCTATGTGGTATATTGAACTCACGGAATAGTTTGGATAAGAACTAGGATGCTGGGATTTTCACGAACTTAGAGAAAATAACATGGGAAAAAATCCACCACCGGAACCCATATATTGAGAGCTAAGGTACCGGTAGCAACTACTATTTGCTTGAAAATGACCAGCTCACAGACACAGATTGCTATGGGCTAGGATCCCAGTAGTGACGAAAATGAAAAAAAAATTGAGCTGACGGACCCATGTCAGTGCAGACTAAGAAACCGGAAGTGAATATTTTTAACTGATGGAACCCAACTCCTGCTTGCTGGGGTTGCCAAAAATTAAAATTACAAACTCACGGACACATGTCAGTATTGACTTTGAGTCCAGTACAGCTCCCGAAATCCAGTTCAAACATCTTAACTTTTTGGCCCTACCGGAACCCCAGCCAGCAGAAGTTGGGTTCCGTTATTCAAAAACATTTGCCCCCGGTTTCCTAGTCTGCACTGACATGGGTACGTCAGTTCAGGGTTTTTTTTCGGCACTACCGGCCCCTAGCCCATAGCAATCTGTGTCAGTTAGCTGGTCATTTTGAAGCAAATAGTAGTTACTACCGGCAGAGGTGTCACAACTGGGGGGAGGGGGGTGGCCCCCCCAAAGGCGTTGGCGAGTCGGTAAAAAATACCTAGTCGGCACGAAGCGCCGCGATTTTTCGTCAAATGAGTTGATTTTTTTCATGAAAACAGTTGGTTTTACGGAAAATTGGTCAATTTTTCGTCAAAACAGTCGTTTTTCTGCAGACAAATTCGGTAAAAATTACCAGCCAGTCGGTAAATTCCTCGTCCACCCCCCAAACATTTTGGCTAGTAACGCCTCTGGCTACCGGTACCATAGCTCTCAATGTGTGGGTTCAGGTAGTGGATTTTTTCCCATATTGTTTTCTCTTAAGTTCGTGAAAATCCCGGCATCCTAGCTCTATTCCGTGAGTTCTGTATTCCACGTAGACACTACCGGAACAGAAGCTCCAATTATACTGTTTGGTATCAACTACCGGCTCCCTAGCTTCTGAGTACACAATTCGGTGAGGCTACCGGATGAGAAGCTGGTGCGATGAAGTTTCCGTGAGCTATTTCCACTTACTACCGGAACAGGAGCCAGCACATATAAGTTTCTGTTAGTTAATGACATCAGATCCCGGAATCGCAGCTCAAATGGTTTGACTTCTGTGACAACTACCCGTTCCGTAGCCCGTAGGACATAAAGTACGACTCCCAGTTCCTTAGACAGTGCCATTTTCTTGTCCATTACACTACATAATCTGATAAACTGTAAGTGTTGACAGATGGTATTCTTATTATTTGGTGGTCTTTTTCCTGTTTCTGAACATTCATAAACAGGCTCAGAGGGGTGGAAGATTAGGGCTGTTTCCATGACAGAAGTGCTGTCTAAAACTATACTTTGAAAAAAAAAACAGGATTTTATGGTGTTCTATTGGTCAGTCTACAGGAGGGGTATCCAGCCTCGGACAAGTTTTCCAGAATGGTATTTTCTTCAAAATAATCTGTTTGGCTTAAAAAGGAACCAACAAATATGACAAAAATACTAGATTGAAGCTAATTGAATGGTTTACATATTGGATGAAAAATATTGCTTCAATATTTCTAGTTAATCTATTTTTCTTTTCAAAAGAAACCACCTCATTCGAACCTTAGTTCGAATTCCTTGCTGTGACTTTCAAATAATGAAAAAGGCAGAGTTATCAAAGTCAATAGCAAGAAAATCCCCTTTCCAAGCAGCTTCAAAACAAAGAAAAGGCACAGAATTTGAATATTTTTGAACACACTGCAGTTGAAACAAGATCAAACATTTCGATGGGATCCCAAAAATTCAATATTTGATCCAGACAATTGGGTCTTGTCTTCGCCAGATCCAGCATGTGCCCGACTCCTTGAACATTTTTATTATTAAAATTCAGAAACAGATTAAGTCCAAAAAGCTAATCATCTGAGAAAACCAAGTTCAGATATGGATTCAGCATGTTCGTGTTTACCCCTATTAGTCATATCTGTTTTGACAAAAACTTCCTGCCTTACTTCTGCCAATTTCCCGGTTTCAGCTGAATTCCGGAACTACCTGTCCGGCAAAAAAAGAAAGCTAAAAAACGAACTCAGCGTATCTTCTTTCACCTATATCAAACATCTAATCAACTTCAACTTAAAATTTTACTTTAACAAATTTTCCGGTTCCAGCCGGATTCCGGGCGAACTGTATGTTCGGGTGAGAAATTGTAATACATGGGTTCAGCATTTCTTCTTACCCCTAAATCGGATGTCTAATCAATTACAAATACTTTTAACAATTTTCCGGTTTTGGCCAGATTCCGGGCGAACTACTTGCCCGGCGAGAAAATGGTGATCAGCATGTCTTTCTACCCCTATACCAAACATCCAATCAACTTCAAATCAAAATTTAACTTATAACAAATTTTCCGGTTCCAGCCGGATTCCGGGCGAACTAGGTATATGTCCGGGTAAAAAATGATTGTCATACATGGATTCAGCATCTCTTCTTACGGTACCCCTAAATCCGATATCTAATCAACTACGAATACTTTTAACAATATTCCGGTTTTGGCCGGATTCCGGGCGAACTACATGCCCGGCGAGAAACTGGTTTCCACCGTCGTTTTCAGCATGTCTTCCTACCCCTAAAACGAACATCTAATCAACTTCAAATAAAACTTTTACTTTAACAGACTTTCCGGTTTTGGCCGGATCCCGGGCTAACTACTTGTCCGGCGAAAAAATGGTTTTCACGATCGTCTTCAGCATGTCTTCTTACCCCTAAATTGAACATCCAATCAACTTCAAATAAAACTTTTACTTTTAACAAACTTTCCGGTTTTGGCCGGGTTCCGGGCGAACTATATGTCCGGGTAAAAATGATTGTCATACACGGATTCAGCATTCAGCATCTCTTCTTACCCCTAAATAGGATATCTAATCAACTACAAATACTTTTGACAATTTTCCGGTTTTGGCCGGACTCCGGGCGAACTAAATGCCCGACGAGAAAATGGTTTTCACCATCGTGTTCAGCATGTATTCTTACTCCTAAATCGAACTTCCAATCAACTTCAAATAAAACTTCTACTTTTAACAAACTTTCCAGTTTTGGTCGGATTCCGGGCGAACTACTCGTCCGGCGAGAAAATAGTTTTCACCATCGTGTTCATCATGTCTTCTTACCCCAGAATCGACTGTCTCATTAGCTGTTTAAAAATATTTTGCTTGCCCCTTAATTTAAACCCCCACCCCTAAATATAGGGCTACAAAGCCCATCTACGAACTCGGCCTTACTCTTGACCAACGAATCCCCACACCAAGTTTCATCAAAATATCTCATTCCGTACGAGAGTTACCGTGCTTACAGACGGACGGACAACTTTTCCGATGTCATAGGTATCCCTCCACTTACGTTTTGGGATCCCACAAAGTCATATTTTTCCCTCTTGACTGTCAGGACAGCGTGTACAATTTATTTTAACATTTTCGTGGCAACATTCGACATTGTATAAAAATGAGGTCAGGACCCCTCCTGTATACCTGTTGCAGTTTCCCACCTTGATTTGAATCCTGATCTGGCCGTTTTTGTAGTTCCCTACATCAGAGGTTTCCTTGGTATGTTGTGGACCACATACTGTTTGCCAGTGTTAGCTGCGGAAATCTGGCAGGATTATGTGTCGAACAGTCAAGCCACAAGATGAAACTCGATGAAAAGCGCTTTTACCTGTTTTTGCAGGGAATTCAACTGTGAAACTAGAACCCATTTAAAACCATAATATCACAATAGCCTAAATAGATATTCACACTCAAGTTTTTACCATTCTATGCAAGAAGGATCCTCAGTTATATGTCCATACTGGAACCTCGAATATATATATCCTCAAAAGTAAATATCAAAACGAAATATACTGCAGTCCTCACTGGGACCCAGGTTATTAGATTTGAAGTCCTAACGGTTAGGAACTGGTTTGGAGTGCTAAATATTTTGTTTTAACATTTGAAGGCCAATCTAGGTTGGTACATTCAAGGTTGGATACCTGTCTTGTACAACTGTGGTTTATAAATTAGTCAACTTTAATATTTAGACTTTATTTTGCTGCATGATTTTAGTTTCCCTCCAACTTTGAGAAGTCAGATTGGGACAGAACTGAGCCCTGCCTGCCCTATCAGGACTCTGCTTTTTGAAGTGTTACCATCCAGTTTAGTAGCCTATGCAGAAAAGAATTTAGATACCAATGGCACAGTAGAAAGAATGGTAGAAATATAATAGCAGGTAAAAGTAGGGAGAAAATGGCTTGAGTAGCAATGTTGTATTTATGTATCGTTGTCGGCTATGTGTTAATGTTTTACATTCTTATATTTATATTAACATTTGTAGGTAGGCTATGTTGCTGATGGGCAAATTGATTCGAAGCTGCTAGCCTTCCAGCATTCCCAAATTCCAAAGAGAAATGCATCCAAATGCTGCAGAAGATTCTGCAGACATAAACTTTTTATTGATTCCCATCAAGCAGGAAGTGGAAACACTTTTTGATTCTGAGCCACCTGATTCAGAACTGGATCCACCTGCCAATGCTAAACTTAGTGAGTTTAAGCAGTCTGAAGATACTAACATAAAGTTCGAAGAATCTGTACGGGACACATGTGATCCAAGGCTTGACGTATTACATTGCCCTAGATCGTATGAGACCAGCGTACCTCCAAAAGGTCAGCTTAGAGATATTGAACCTGACCCATTAAATCACCCCATCCTGGATGAATCCAGTCTGTCTCACAGTGTTGATAGTCAGCATGCATATATACAAGATCCGGTGACACCTAGTTTGGAAATGGTACAAGTGCATTTAAAAACTGAGCCGGATTGGAGTTTAGAAGAAGCACAGGGTAATCAAAACTCTCAGATCTCTGATGGTGATGTTCAGACATGTGGTTCACTTCAAGGTAGAGATAGGAACTGTTGTGGCGTGTGTGGTAAGTCTCTTTCGTCAGCAAAATCACTTAGAAGGCACATGCTTACTCACACAGGAGAAAAGCCTTACCCTTGCAGTGAATGTGGTAAGTCCTTTCGGCAGTCCGCTCACCTTGCTGATCATTTGCTAACCCATGCAAATGATAAACAACAGACTTGCTATATATGTGGCAAATCGTTCAAGAGAAGATCGTACTTGCAGAACCACCTGTTAACTCACAACCCTGATTCACGAAGGTTTGGATGTGAATTATGTGGTAAAGATTTTCTGAGGAATGATGATTTAAAGCGCCATGTGATGGTACATGATGACGAGCGGCCTTACCCCTGTCAGATTTGTGGTAAGAGGTTCAAGCAGAAGCCACATGTAAAGGGACATTTAAAAACACACCTGACAAAATTGAAATTCTACTGTGTAACATGCCACAAATCATTCAAAACCAAAGAAGACCTACAGAAACACCATGAATCGCATTTGGAATGCCAAGAAGTGCAGTTGCCCCATATGTGAAAGAAACTTTAAGAAACCTATTGATATCCTAGTACCCGATGAAATATTTGAAGCCTGTGTAGTTGTACGAAAAAGTCGCATGTATTAATGAGCAGTAGTACAGAGTACTTAAATGTGCCTCACACTGGGCTAATCTTAAGCTGTAATATTCAGTAGCATCCCGCCTTGCTCCAGTAGCACCTGGTCTTGCTATAGTAGCATCAGTTGGTACGGCATGCTACTTTTTCGTACAGCTTCATACTACTATTCCTATTTTAGGGGTATATGAAGAATGTGTTAGAAGAGTGATGGTCAAGTGCTCATGGCACCCGATGAAAAATTCTGTGACTGTGTAGTTGTATGGTAGTTGTTCGAAAAAGTTTCATGTATTGATATGTAATAGTGGAATACTTTGGTTTAACATGCCTCCGACTGGGTGATCTTAAAGCACAACTCTTACTAGAAATGATCATTTCCCCGTGAAACAAATCAGAAAAAATGTTTTCCGAAAATACCGTTACTTTCCATCTGAAATTAGTGACTTTCTTGTTAGAGCTTGTCGACTCTATCCAGCCCTCCTGCTCTCCAACGCGGCGCTGGGCGCAAAACATTTGAAAACTGGACGCGCCGTGGTTAAAAAGTTGGAAAACCAAGCAAATAAAAGAAGTAAAAAACAGAAGATTCTCATATCCTTATATGTGAAAGAGTCGTCAGCGGACATTGAAGATTCTGGCAAACTTGGCGTTGTGTGACGGGCAAAACTCGGCACATCCGAAAAAACGCTAAAAGTTCGTCGGCACAAAACGAAACAATTGACAAAGGTGGGGATTTTAGAAGCTTGTGATTGTACATGGGAGCTAGGTATACTATAAAAGGCAGAATAAGTAAGAGGGGTCCTTTAAGTTGTAGTATCCGATACATACAAAAATTTCTCCGAGTAAGGATTAAAGTTAACTGCAGTATTTGCTACTTGGATTAATCTTATCTCAATTGGGATAAGATTAATCCGAATTAGAGATAATCTTATCTCAGTAGAGACAAGATTAATCGCAGTAGTAAATACTGCAAGATTAGAGTGTACCATCCAATCTTGCTGTGGTAGCATGCAGTTTAATGGTAGTTGCATGCAGTGCCAAAAGTTACTACTGCATGTTACTTTTTCGTACAACTCCATACGACTAATTCTCGAAAATTTGTCATCGGGCAATGAGTCCTCAACTAGTCGTGACAAAAGTTTTAAACAAAAACAACTTTTTGAAAATATATATGGCAACTGAAAAGAATTATTTGTGTGAATTTTGTCAAAAGTCATTCTAAGTTCGGGATTGTTCGAGGCAACATGCTAGCACATTTTGAGGACTAAAAAACATTCCTGTAGTGTGTTAAGCTTTTCTGCTATTCTGCCATTGATTGTATATTTTTAAGATTTACATTCCAACACTTGTTCTACCATTACGATATTCTACCATTGATTATTATTTTCAGTTTTCTGGCCTACTCCCCAGAATGTTTTATTATCTCACATTTCTCAGTGCGCTGGAATGTAATGTAATCATAAAAATATATAATCAACGAGTGCACATAGATTCTGTACAGGGCGCTGTGCGCATGCTCTGGATTTATTGCCCATTCTCTCCGGCTAGATAGGCCTAATATAAATGTCTCGGATCCTTTCGTCTTCTCAAACCAGATTGTTCTTAGATTTTGCGAGAGGCTCGCGAGCCGCGGATGTGGGTGAGGACATATCGTCTCATAGCTCCAGTTTCCTCTCTGTTTCGATTCAAATCTGTTTAATCAACTTAAAACGGAAAGAAATTGAGTTTACGCTCTAACTTGAGAGTTGGTAATGGCCAGCAATGTGCCTTACAACACCTTCGTCACGTTCGCTACAGCCGGACTAGAACGACATGTTCACTTGACTATGCGAATACTCTTCATGTCTAACTCTCCTTGCCGATGAAAAATCGCGGTTACCTATCAGAAGAGACAGAAGCGGTGTCGCTTCGAGTATCACAGCTGCAGATCGCCATGATTGTTTGACACAGGATTGAGTCATTAGTGACACGTTTTCTCGTTCTTCCTGAGGATCACTGGTGTGTTTTGAACTTAGTCATATAGATTATTTAACGACCGACGTCAAGCATCAAGCACCTCCGTAACCTCCAGAGAATGTCACCCCCAAACCGCCTGACAATTGCCGCCAGACGCACTAGAGGAACAATAATTGCGTTTTTGCAGATACCATGGTATGTGATACCACGGTCTAAAGCCGTTTTCGCAGTTATCGTGGTATCTGATACCACGGTCAAAAGGCGTTTTTGCAGATATCATGGTATCTAGCCGGTTATCGTGGTATCTGATATTCAAATACTCCTTTTCCGCGATTTCAGACTGAGTGATCTCTCAGCTATTCGGGTTTCTTATTTTAAGTATTGTAAATTTCTTCTTGGGTTCCCTATTTCGTTTAGTAATACTGAGATTGTTTCAAAATTTAAAGTAAAAGACCCATTAGTAATTGTTAAAAAGAAAGTTCAGAATTTTTACAGTAAGGCGGAGAATATTCTCCCAACCCACAACCTTTTCCCTTTTTTTACCGATAAGGCTCATTTATAGTTGTTCGTTATGATGATTGATTTATAGTGTTTTCCAGTATTCTTATTTATCGTCGTGTATATTTAGACGCATATATTGTCTGTAGTTGTTTATTATGGTCTTATTTCAATTTTTGTACTCTTCAACTTTTGAGGGCAATAAAAGAATAATAATAATAAATACTACGGTCCGATGAGTTGCGTTTTTGCAGATACCATGGTATCTGTTGCCACGGTAACTGGATCTGCAATTAGTCGTTTTTACAGTTATCGTGGTATCTGATATACGGTTGCTCTGCATAAACTACAATTGCCGAAACTGCGCTTTTCGAAGTCATCCCGAAAGAAAAACAGATATTCAGTCACATTACTAAGTGCCAAACTTCTTTCCCACCAATTTGACAGAAATTGATGAAAGTGAGATGACTTTTTCAGATACCGCGACCAGTTGCCACGGTCGGACCGTGGTATCTGGATATCTGTTACCACGATAACTGTCCAGATACAATGATAACTGCAAAACGCCTTTTGACCGTGGTATCAGATACCACGATAACTGCAAAAACGACTTTAGACCGTGGTATCAGATACCATGGTATCTACAAAATCGCAACTATGGTATCTGCAAAACCGTAACTAATAACAATCACACGTGAGATCTTGGTATAAGTTATCTGTATGGTGAATAACCGGTTAGGCTTCCGCTTCATATTGAGTCGCGTATTAGCCCCGTGAAAAAGTCAGAACTCAGCACTGAAGTCGGAAGCCAGAAATGACAAACTTGATGGCGCTTGATAGAACGGATTTGGGTAAAGCAGGAATAGAGGAAGAAGCAGTTTAAACAGTTTTAAACATTTCTAAACATACGAGGAATTGAAAATAGCCAAACAAACCTATATAATTGTACACCAAGAAGTAACGTGTAATTGTTTTCTTTTCGATAGCGAACCTAGCGGCCAAAAAATAACTAATCTGAGAGGAATTTTATCAGGGGCATATGAAATTCCCCTATATGACAAGAAAGTAACGGATTTTAATTGGACCTTCTAGCCTCTTTAAGTGAATGACTGATGGGTAACTAGATTATCCTATCTCAGTTCTTCGGTTAATCTTTAAAGAGCTACTCAGGCTGTCTGGACAGCTCTGCGAGTTATGTGCCATGCAGTTGTTTGTGTGACGTAAAATAGCGAATCGTGGTAAGTGCAAAGACTAGTGAGGTATCTTTAGCACGCTTAGAATGTAACATGTTAAACTTGTGTCTCCGGGCTTAGAGGACCTGTCTTACCTATAAGACTAACGCAACATACTTCCATAATCACTCAATATATTTCTAAAACCGGAGACCCAAGTTTCGTACAGTACATTCTAACCACTCTAACAAAACCACGCTGATTTTCTCAGTTGCCGAGGTTTGCTACCTTCGATGTGTATCACGCTGTCGATGGTTGTCTCCCAGAAGTTTTTCCATCAGAAAAAACGGTTATTTGAATTGTTTTCCTGTTTTCGCTATAAGTCGTAAATAGGTGGTATATAGGTGGGCTATTTTTTGAAAGCAGAGAACTAGTTTCAAAGTATTCAAATATTATAAAATACTGTAAGTTGGAGAGTAAATAGAGCAGTGGTCCTTTAAGAATTAATCAAAGCAGTTACCGAAATAGGTTGCGTTATCATTATAGACGCTACGGATCCAGGATCACCTAAAGATTATAAAACTATGTTAAAATAATAACCTGAAGATGGTTGTGTGTTGGCCGTGACCAGAGGCGTTACTAGCCAAAATGTTGGGGGGGGGGACGACTGTTTTCAACAACAAAAATGACATTTTGTTAAAAAATCGACTGATTTTCAGAAAAACCGACTATTTTGACGAAAAATCGACCAATTTTCAGAAAAACCGACTGTTTTCATGACAAAAATCAACTGTTTTGACGAAAATTCGCGGTAATCTTACCTCTGGCCGACAGTATTGGGGGGGCGGGGGGGGGGGGGCAGTCGTGTCGCCCCTGTCCGTGACCATTTGAAAAGGTCGAATTTGTACAACTTCATTATTCACAATTCATGCAGTTACAGGCTAAGGTCAAAGAAAAAAAATCTTGCAGGAATACCTAAGACGGACTAGTTCCTTTTCTGAACCATCGGAAGTCCACTGGCGAAAACGCAATCTTTTATAATAAATACAAATATAATTTATTATAATAAATACAAATATAATTTATTATAATTAATATATTTTCATTCCTCAATTCCTAGAATGAAAAACGCGACACCGATTGACTATCAATCATTCTACATATTTACCACCACCATATAGCCTACGATGAGATAAAAGACTAGAGGCGTATTCTCGCCGTTCCCTGAGGACTCCACTTGAGGAGTCCCCGCGTTTTGTTTGTCCCGGGGACTCACTCCCCGTGTTCTCGCGAGTCCCCACCGACGGGGAGTGCTCCGATTATCATCACCATCATCGGAAAGGACTCCCTTTCAGATTCGGAGGGGAATCAATTTTGCTGGTGTTGGTGCAATGTAAAATTAATAAAAAACAATCAGAATAAACAAAACAAAAAATAAAGTGGGTCCAGACTAATTCGTCAACTGCATATTTTTTTTTTAGGACAAAATCCAATTTCGAAGCATTCCCCGTGTTCTCTCTGTTTCTGTACGCGGAATCCTTCGATTCTCAGAGAAGTCCTCGGGGAACGGCGAGAATACGCCTTAGGCTACATAACTTGAAAAGTTGATAAATATCGACATTTTATATTATTCACTCTGAAAAATTTGTAACACCTGGTTAATTTTCATGAAAAAGGTTTACGATAATACAAAATATTCATAGCTGAAATTTGTTCCAACTTCATGATTTGGCGTACAATTTGTTCAGCCGTAGCTACGAAACAAATACAAAACACAGGATTACGACAGTCTAGCTCTTGTTTCGATCCAATGGAAACAAAAAATCTATTATAACAATCAGTAGTGAAGATAAGTCAGGATAACAGTCCAGTCAACCACAAACCCCTGGTTTTGGGAAAGCCTATGCCAAACGCTGGGTATATCTAGCGTTTGGTATACCCTATGCCTAACGCTGGATACACTATGCCAAATGCTGGATACTAGAACCCAGTAAAATATTGATGATTTGAGAGAAGCTCAGAAATCAACCAATCAGAATTCATTATAGTGAGGTGGGTTAGGGTTAGAGTACCAATAGCTTTCCAGCGTTTCGCATAGGGTATCCAGCGTTAGGCGTAGGCTATGCCAAACGGTAGATATACCCAACGTTTGGCGTAGGGTATCCAAAAAACAGGGGTTTGTGGTTGACTGTAACAGCCCACTTATTTATTTAGTTTATCCCTAAAATCCTAGGGTGAAAAACGCAACGGTCGGTAGTCCATTGAGGACTGAGGGAAAAAAGACTATTGTAGCAAACAATAAAAAAGATAAGTCAGTACTATGGTTCATTTGTTCATTTATATCCACTGAAATCAGGGGATTAAAAACGCGACGACGAACTGCAACTGCAGAGAAACACTATAAATACAATCAGAAAAAAACGTACGTAACATTGTAGCGTTCCAGTGAAGTTATTACAAGTTACGATGATAAGAGGAGGAGCGAGCGCCGTATTGTGGTGGTTACCACGCTCTCTGGAACGAAAATAATAACAACGCGGACATACGTCATCGCTCTTACGGGAGTTCCTGCAGAACCGATAGTTATTGGTAGCATTCCAGCAACTTATTATTAGACCATCATAAGTAAATTGTATCCCGTAACAGTCGAAAATAATAAGTGGGAAGAGCCAATTTACTTATTATGGCGGGCTCTGGAACGGCAATAATAACAAGAATAGTAACGATCGTAAGTAATAGTAAGTTGCTGGAATGCTACCATTGTAAACTCGATAAGATATCAAAGTTATAAATCAATCACTTTTTAAAAAATTAGTATAGGCTTTGCCACAGCTCGAGTGGAGGCAAAGAATGAATGGATATAGTGAATGACATTGCATCTAATCAAGGGTCGTTTTTTTTTATATAGCTTCACTGTAGTTTGACGTACTTTTGATTCAGTTATGAAAGTACAGTATGTGCACCATTTTATTTGTCTATTCCACATACTGTACTTTCATAACTGAAACAAAAGTACGTCAAACTACACCGAAAGTAAAAAAAAACGCACCCTAAGTGAATAAGATACGTATCGCTAACCTACAGGTGATGATTACACACCCTTGTTCGAACTGAAAGTAAAAGGTTCTTATGCATGTGACGGTCAGTGTTGCCACACTGATACAATTTTTCGAGCTTGTAAAGATCAGAAAAGTGTTCTGAAGTTCTAGACAAGTACAGAAGAGGTATGCCTGTGTGACCAGTTACTTTAATGTGAACAGTGCAGTTTTGAGCTAAATGGTAGAATGAACATACAAAATACCTATACAGGTGTTTTCAGATGCCCTTAATTATCTACTTTAACTAACTGGTAGTTAGCTTTAAACACAGCAAATGCATGACATTGGCAAAGTCCACTGCAACAAACGTTCTCATAAGCATACCTCTACTGTACAGTCTGACGACCATTAGACTATATTGTCGAAAAACACTAGATTAACGCATGGACAGAAGTGCTCCTGAAACTAACATATGCAGTCGTTACAGCACAAAACGTGTTCTTTCGAAAAATTGATACTTCAACTCTCAACAAAGTAGGACCTTTGCGCTCCCCGTGGCATACCCTGGAGCCCGCTCGTATACCACGTAGTATACCCTCCCCGTACCTAGTGGCATATTCCTCGACCCACTGGCAGAACCCAACCAAACGATCTGATTGGCTCTGCATAAGACAAAGAGCGTGTTCCACCCTTCTAACAGTAATAACTACTAGTTACTATTTTTGTTCCAACGTTAAAAGTTACTACGATGACTGTTCCAACCTCTCGAAATAGTAAGTATTTGCTTACCACGCTCGAGTGAATAGGAAGCGTGGTAACTACGATCTCTGTGACGGGACTGATCTGATTAGCCTGTTGCACGATATTTTGCGGAAAATAGTGTTCCAGACTTGAAACAGAAAAGCCAGGATCCGTGACCTCATGCTTATTAACCATGGCAAGTAGGGTGGAACATGCTCAAAATATAACCAAAGTCCAATTATATTCTGCAGCTTATTAGAGCGCGCCCCGAGGAAAATAATATGTATACGCCGTATTACACCTATTTGAACAATTAGTTTATACTCACTACTTACACAACTGGTGCACCTCGCACTAATTTATTGTTTATGTTCCAATGATCGAAACTGTCTGAATACTCTTCGGCTTTTAGCAAATTAGCCACGGCTTTGGCTGGTTTAAGGCAAACATCTCAAAATTGCTGGACGGCATAAAACTAGGCTTTGCTTTTAACAAATTGTCCACGGCTTTGGCTGTTTTAAGCCTTTTCCGAGACCCATCGACTTATAGCAAAAACACGGAAAAATTGCGATGACTTTACTTACCAACAACATGAAAAGCGTACACTCATTGGGAGCATGATACGCATGGAAAATAGTAAAACGCGGCAACTGTGAAAATCATTGAGGTGTTGCTAGTGGGTTTAGAATGTAACAGTTGAAATTCGGGTCTCCAGGTTTAAGTATAAACGGAGCAATTACAAAAGTAGGTTGCATTGGCATTATAGGTACGAGGGGTCCTCTAAGCCTTTTCCCAGACCCTTTGACATATAGCAAAACTTTGCAAAATTCAGAAAACCGGTTTTACGCATCAATAGCATGATGGGCGGACACTTCATCGGGAGGGTAATGCACACGGAAACTAGTGAATAATGGCAAGTGCAAAGATTAGTGATGTATCGTCAGCGGGTCCAGAATGCAGTTACGAAACAGGTTGTCTTGGCATTATAGGTACGACGGGTCCTTTAAAGTTTAACTGAAAAAAACAACTTATCTTTGCATCATTTAACATCATCGCCATTGAGCAAGTTCAGAGACGAGCAACAAAAACAGTGCCAACCATTCGCCATCTGCCTTATATATGAACATCGACTTAAAAAATTACGATTACCCAGTTTATCTTATAGATTCCTCCGAGGTGATTTGATTGAAACTTTTAAGATTTGTCATAGTTACTATGATAACATAAGGCCTGATGATGTCCTCACTTTCAATCATAACGGTCTCAGAGGACACAGCTTGAAAATTCGTGGTGAGAAATTCCGAAAAGACATTGGAAAATGGAGCTTCAAAAACCGGATAGTGGAATACTGGAATAATCTCCCCGAAAATGTCGTAAATGCCGAAAATATCAATCAGTTTAAAGCAGGCGTGGATCGACACCTGGCTGAAATTGAATTTAGTGTACACCGTGTCCCGAGAA
Source organism: Branchinecta lynchi (assembly GCA_023053575.1). Classification (NCBI taxonomy): domain Eukaryota; kingdom Metazoa; phylum Arthropoda; class Branchiopoda; order Anostraca; family Branchinectidae; genus Branchinecta; species Branchinecta lynchi. The sequence continues at coordinate 2,054,746 of JAKZAP010000009.1, read as the reverse complement.
ATTAACAGAGGCGAAAGCCTTTTTTTACTGCAGTTATATTATTATTAACTGAATAGCCTACACTGAATTATTTGGATTCTGCTTAGGGATTTTTTTATTCTCCACTATCTGCTCTAGTTATGACGTTCAGAATATCTGGGGCGGTCCCCACAACTTAAATTCTACTATGATGCAGGAAATTTTAATTTCAACACAAACGCGGGTTTTCAGTGGTCAGTGGTGAGACTGGTGAAGATTGCTTTGTGCCCGATGAAAAAAAAAATCATAAATATTTCTGGTAAGGCATACACAAAACAAGAGCTACGAGCTCATATGGCACTTGTTACGAGTAGGCACGGCTCGGTTATGTCAATGATATATCTAGTGTTTGCTAGGTGTCTTCCCACCAAGTTTCATCTCGATCCCTCCACTCATAGCGTTTTCCAATATTTCCGGTTCTGCCCTCCAGCTCCCCCCAAAAGTCACCGGATCCGGTCCGGATTTTAAGTGGGTCGTCTGAGGCATGAGGTCTTTCCAAATATCAAGTTTCATCGAGATCCGGTCACCCGTTCAAAAGTTATAAATACCTCAAGATTCCGGATTCCCCCTCCCTCCACTTCCCCGACAGTGCCCGAATCGGCTCGGTCATGTCAATGATGTAACTAGTGTTTGCTAGGTGTCTTCCCACCAAGTTTCATCTCTATCCCTCCACTCATAGCGTTTCCCAAGATTTCCGGTTGCCCCCTCCAGCTCCCCCAAAAGTCACCGGATCCGGTCCGGATTTTAAGTGGGTCGTCTGAGGCATGAGACCTTTCCAAATATCAAGTTCCATCGAGATCGGATCACCCGTTCAAAAGTTATAAATACCTCAAGATTCCGGATTTCCCCTCCCTCCACTCCCCCCACAGTGCCCGAATTGGCTCGGTTATGTCAATGATGTATCTAGTGTTTGCTAGGTGTCTTCACACCAAGTTTCATCTCGATCCCTCCACTCATAGCGTTTCCCAAGATTTCCGGTTGCCCCCTCCAGCTCCCCCCAAAAGTCACCGGATCCGGTCCGGATTTTAAGTGGGTCGTCTGAGGCATGAGGTCGTTCCAAATATCAAGTTTCATCGAGATCCGGTCACCCGTTCAAAAGTTATAAATACCTCAAGATTCCGGATTCCCCCTCCCTCCACTCCCCTGACAGTGCCCGAATCGGCTCGGTCATGTCAATGATGTATCTAGTGTTTGCTAGGTGTCTTCCAACCAAGTTTCATCTCGACCCCTCCACTCAGAGCGTTTCCCAAGATTTCCGGTTGCCTCCTCCAGCTCCCCCCCCCCCCCCCAAAAGTCACCGGATCCGGTCCGGATTTTAAGTGGGTCGTCTGAGGAATGAAGTCTTTCCAAATATCAAGTTCCATCGAGATCCGATCACCCGTTCAAAAGTTATAAATACCTCAAGATTCCGGATTCCCCCTCCCTCCACTCCCCCCACAGTACCCGAATCGGCTCGGTTATGTCAATGATGTGTCTAGTGTTTGCTAGGTGTCTTCCCACCAAGTTTCATCTTGATCCCTCCACTCATAGCGTTTCCCAAAATTTCCGGTTGCCACCTCCAGCTCCCCCCAAAAGTCACCGGATCCGGTCCGGATTTTAAGTAGGTCGTCTGAGGCATGAGGTCTTTCCAAATATCAAGTTCCATCGAGATCCGATCACCCGTTCAAAAGTTATAAGTACCTCAAGATTCCGGATTCCCCCTCCCTCCACTCCCCCCCCCCCACACAGTGCCCGAATCGGCTCGGTTATGTCAATGTTGTATCTAGTGTTTGCTAGGTGTCTTCCCACCAAGTTTCATCTCGATCCCTCCACTCATAGCGTTTCCCAAGATTTCCGGTTGCCCCCTCCAGCTCCCCCCAAAAGTCACCGGATCCGGTTCGGATTTTAAGTGGGTCGTCTGAGGCATGAGGTCGTTCCAAATATCAAGCTTCATCGAGATCCGATCACCCGTTCAAAAGTTAAAAATACCTCAAGATTCCGGATTCCCCCTCCCTCCACTCCCCCCACGGTGCTCGGATCGGGGAAGTGACTATTTCCAACTTAATCATTTGGGGTCCCTGATACGCCTGCCAAGTTTTATCGTCCTAGCTTATGTGGAAGTGCCCGAACTAGCAAAACCTGGACAGACCGACGGACGGACAGAAATTGCGATCGCTATATGGCACTTGGCCGAAGGGCAAGTGCCATAAAAACAAGAGTATAGAGGTACTACAAATCACAGGGAAATTCCACTATCTGAAAATCGATTATTCGTGAATAGCGGAACAACGAAGTAACGCATTTTCAGCGGGTCTTCAAGCCAATTTAAGTGAATAGGTGATGGGTAACTAGATTGTCCTATTGACCTTTTCAGTTAAACTTTAAAAGCAAAATTTATTAGTTGTTCTAATGCCGGGTTCACGTACATCCGAGCACATTGAGATTTGTTTTGTGTCTGAAATGAGTGTAAATACTTTTGATGACTAACTCTTCTTGCCGATGCAAAATCGCCCTGTACCGAGCGGAAGAGCCGGAAGCGGTGTCACAACTGCTCCCAAACGTAGCCGTGATTGGTTAACAGAGGACCAAGTTGTTGAGCTTCAGTCGTTAGTGCTACGTTTTCTCGTTCTTCCCGAGGATCAGTGGCGTGTTTTAGACTACGGCCGCATTTGAAATACGTTCGAATCAACGCCATCACGAATGCATCCTCCTCGCCAAGTACAAATGTATTAGAACCCGGCACTGGAGAAAATGATCCTTGATCACACTAGGCTAATAAATTTTGACTTTAAAGGACCCGTAATACCTATAAAGAAATGCAACCTACTTCGTAACTGCATTCTGTTCGGCTCTTCTCTAGTTCTTTACTATAATTGTTCCGCATTTTTTTTATTGCAGAACTATTCGGTATATTTACGGGATTCGGTAGTTATACAGAATCCCAGATAGGCTATAGATACAACTCTATTTGGTATAATGATTGGGACTCGGTAGAATTGCCACGATCCGGTAGTTATCACGAATTCGGTGAGCGAACTTACTGAAACTAATTGGTGATTTTTCGATGCCAGAAATTCGGTATATTTTTTGGAGATTAGGTAGTAAATGTAGTTGAACCCGGCACTGGAGAAAATTATACAAATGAGAATTGACCACAGTCGGCTAATAAATTTTAACTTTAAAGGACACCTGAATGAAGAGTACCAATTATCATCCCTATCTGTATAACTTCCGTTATTGCCTGCAGAAAACCCAATCCAAATACGAAATGGTGCTTCCAAACTATGATTTTTGCTCCATTTTGCATCTGTCCTTATTTCAGTACCAAACAATGTTAGAATGAACAAATTTCTCCAATCAACCCTTCTTCTGGAGTATGTTTTAACCAGTTAAGCCCAAATAGATATCCAGAAGAAATTCCAATACGATCCGGCCAGCGCTGTACAAGATTAGAATGAATCGGGCTTTTTGTCTTGGAGTCTGCATGTGCAAACCTCCAGAAATGAAAATCCCTATTTTGAAAACGTCACGCTCAGGAGAAGAATGGTCTCCGTCGCCATGTCTGTAAATGCATTCTCCATGGTATGTGTATGGTTTCATTGTTCAGGTGTCCTTTAAAGGACCCGTCGTACCTATAATGCAGGGCAACCTACTTCGCAACTGCATTCTCTTTGACTCTTGTCTAGTTCTTTACTAACTGAATGAATGAAGGATGAAAGGGCAAACAAATATAAAATAAACGTAGAACACTCAGCAAAAACATTTTCCATAAATGTTCACTAATTCAGAATCACATTGATGGGATAGTGGACAGGTTAAGTTTCCGCTCTGAGAACACAAATTAGAGGAAACACAAATTGTTCCGTTTTTTTTTCGATAACATAACTATTCGGTACATCTACGGAAATTCAGTAGTTATACAGAATCCCAAATAGGCTATAGGCACAACTCTATTCGGTATAATGATTGGTATTCGGTATAATTGCCATGATTCGGTTGTTATTACCGTAATTCGGTGAGCGAACTTACTGAAACTATATGGTGATTTTTCGATTCCGGAAATTCGGTATATTTTTTGAGATTCGGTAGTAAATGTATTTGAACCCGGGATTGGAGAAAATCATCCAAATGAAAACCTACTTCGTAACTGCATTCTGTTTGACTCTTCTCTAGACCGGTGCCATCCGCATTATAGTGCGTTTGTATAGTCATTTAGTTTAGTCGGGTCTTCTTCTTTCCTTTATTGTAATCATATACTTCGTATATGCACATTTTGTGCCATTTTTACATTGGTTAATAAAATCATAGACTGACTGATGGCAAAAAAAGAGAGAAGGTAAAAAAAAAAAAAAAAAAAAAAAAATTTGAACCCTTTACCGTGTACCAAGCAGCGATGAGACCGAACCAAAATTAAGTTTACTAAACTCTGGAGATTGTCATGAACCATCTATCCATTTAAAGAAAACATAATTTACTGTGAAGTCTAGGGTTTCAAAGGGCAACGGCGATTTTCGCAAAGTATAGTTCTTTTAGGAACTTATCCCAACTAGATATGTGAGTTCAGATATAACGGATTTAGGATAATGGATGAATGTACGCATCAATTGCTGTGAAAAAAATGTGCCGTGGTTTAGGGAAGAGCAGGTTGTCAAGCCAAAGTGTAAAAGACATCTTGCTCGGACTGGTTTATTGTAAGGGAAGGGGTTGGTCCCTTCTATATGTGTTGCAGTATATGCCTCAAAAGATGGTTTTTGGTTAAGTATATCTTTCCACAGTGATAACATTCTACTCTTCGGGTGTCAGTATGCCCTTTCTTGTGCTGATTGAGCCTTGTCAATGTGGGAAAAGTTTTCGAACAAGTTGTGCAGCTTACCCACTTTTGCTTTTCCCTGTGCCATTCTGAATGTGCCTTCAAAGCCATCAAGTTCGTAAAACGCTTATCACAGACTGGGCATGGGTGGGCTAGCTCTTTTGAGTGTGTAGCCTGATGAAGCTTCAACTCATTCAACCCCACGAATCCCTTATCACACTCGTTACATGAATATGGCTTTTCTCCCTTGTGAACCCTGTGATGTCGAGCTCTGTGACTTGTCTGTGCGAATTTCCGTTCACAGAAATCACAAGCGTATGGTTTCTCCCCCGTGTGGGTTCTTTGGTGAACTTCGAGATTGCGTTTCGCCTTGAAGTCCGCTTTACAGATATCACAGGTGAAGGAACGGATGGCTTTGTGAACGATCTTCACGTGAGTGTTGTGATTGCAGGATGTTGCAAATTTTTTGCTGCAGAATTGACAGCTGTACGGTTGTTCTTTCGTGTGAACCCTTTTATGTATGCCTAAATAACTTTGAGTGCCGAACTTCTTACCACACACGTCACACTCAAATGATTTCTCTCCTGTGTGACTGACTGTGTGCTTAGTCAACTCTGAGGCACATACAAATGCCTTATCACAATAGTGACAAGTGTGTAGATTTTCACGAGTGTGATGACGCATGTGCAGCGTCAGGGATCCCAAATGGGAAAAAACTTTGTTGCACTTATCACATCCATACCGTTGTGCATGAGTTTTCACATGCTTCTTCATATCAATACGAGTGGCGAGGCGCAAGTCACAATAACTACAAGGGAAAGGTAGGTCTCCCTCGTGAATCTTCTTATGTTTCTCAAGACTTGAAGCATGAATGAAATTTTTCTTACACAATTCACACTTCAAATGCTTTCTCCCAGGACACCATCGAAGATGGTTAGATACTGCATGAGCGTTCGGAAATTTTCGCTGGCAATAGGTGCAATCATCTGTCTGGAAAGAATCGTGACCTTTTCGATGATTTAACAGTCCTCCTTTGTTTGAAAACGTTTCTGGACAGACCGGACATTGGAAGGTTCTCATTTTTGTGTGAGAGTTCGAATGTTCTTCTAGTGATACTTGGGATAAGCAGCTTTTCCCACATGTTTGGCAAATGAAACGAATCTTATCTGAATGAGTCTGCATGTGATGACAGAGGCTCCAAAAGTAGGAAAACCTTCCTTTGCACTTGTTACATTTATACAATTTCTCCGGGTCATGAGTCTCTAAGTGCATCACAAGAGCAGCAGCCAATGAGTAGGTTTTTCCGCACTCGTTACAGGAATAGGACTTTCGTTCATGTTTCGATACTTTACTGTCATTTTTAAAGCTTATGGGTTTGAGATCTTCTTCTTTCAGAATGGAAACCTCTGTCCCATCCTCTTCTCTTACAAATGTCCCATCCAGTTCTTCTTTTACGAATGTCCCATCCAATTCTTTTTTTACAAATGTCTCATCTAATTCTTCTTTTACGTACTGTTTAACTTCTTGCCAACAGTGTTCCATTTTCACATGCTTTTTGTCATCCTCGACAGAAGCGTCGGGACTGGAAGGAGCAGCTGAAACAGTAGGTCCTAAAATGAAGAAATAAAAGTAATGAATCAACTCATCCATACAAGAATAAAATTTGTCTTCAAAATTACAGTTTAAACTGCCTATTTCAGAAATGTTCATTAAATAAATTCTGTTTTAAGTTATATCATTTTTTTTTGTCATTTTCATTGGAACACCTGTCAGTGGAAGCAGATCCTTGAACACACCATCCTAAAGCCGCTTAACCCCAGGACTTTAACCTACTCAGATAAGTACCCCTACTATTACTGATTTGACTATTGACCACCTGCTCTTCGAATGTACCAGCTTACCCACAAGAAACGAGAGACAACAGGTCGAACGAATATTCGCATCACTCCGACTTCAGAAAACCACCTTCTCCCTCATCAAACAACCACCGCCACCAAAAGACGCAGAAAAGCATGCCATACTAGCAATCCATTCATTCCTCCAATGCATGGAACTTGACCACCTAGTATGACCAAAATTAAAACCCAACTAGACCTACGTTGCCCGGGCAACGTGAAGTGTTGCGGCAACCTTTGTCCGGCTTCGCCGGCTAAAGTGTTGCGAGAGCAACACTTTGGTTTTGTTTCTTCGCTGTCGGTTAAATGCTGAAATTGTCAACTTATCGAAGCTTTTAAAACGGTATGTTCTAAAAAGAATAATCACATAATCAAAAGCTGTTCTTTAGCGTTGTAAAACCAACAACAAAACAATATCGGAAGAAGGCTATTTGTAACGTTTCAGGATTAAAATACCATAGATGACACTATTAATTATTACAAAACTACCTTATTGTTTTACATTACCGTATCGTTTGTACCCGTTGCGTAAACAGTTAATCCTAGGTTATAGCGATAGACCATCGATACAAACTTTCTTACTGTCATATTTACAGAAATCGAATACAATGTGCACCAATTTTCAAAAATTTCTAGCCCCTCGTGAACCGATCTTACTTACAAGTCCGTCTCCCGTGATTGACAATAAATTCACCGGAAACAAATAATGGATGCACCAGCTATCAAGAGTTGCAAACCCCTCATCGCTGAAGATGATTATAGCATAAAAGCCGATTATTACTTACAAGTCCCATGCATGTCTTACAATTGGGAACAAAATTGTTCTTACCGTCGAATACACCTGAGACAAATAACAGGTATACCAACTAGCAAAAGCTGCAAACTCCTCGTTGCCGAAGATGATTATGAGCTAACAGTCGACTGTTGCTTACAGTCGAATGTTGCTTACAAGTCCCTTACATGTCTCACAACTGGTATCGCCTATTTTTGGTTTCAGTGTGTACCTTACTCCTGAAGTTGTCAACCCCTTGAAACATTCAAACTGGCTTATCTCATGAAGGATTTTTGTTCAGAAAATTTGATGGCATATATTTTGATCAGCTCTTCAAGGGCTATCGATTGCCCTAACCACAACAAAAGCATATCGGAAAAAGGGACTAAATTGACTTTGCAGTCAGTTGAACTTTATCCTTTTCAATCGTAGACATCGTGACGGATGAAAACTTGGAATAATATCCTATATAATCTAGTTGGTATTATAAAGCTATCCGTAACTTTTTAGGATTAAAATACCATAGATGACACTATTAATTATTACGAAACTACCTTGTTTTACATTACAGTATCGTTTGTACCCGTTGCGTTAACAGTAAATCCTAGGTTACAGCGATAGACCAACGATACAAACTTTCTTACCGTCAGATTTATATAAATCGAATACAATGTGCAACAATTTGCACTAATTTCTAGCCCATCGTGCACCGTTCTACTGACAAGTCCCTTTCCCGTGATAGACATCAAGTTCACCGGATAAAAATAATGGGTATACCGACTAGCAAAAGTTGCAAACCCCTCATCGCTGAAGATTTGTGTCGCATAACAGCCGATTATTACTTACAAGTCCCTTGCATGTTTTACATTTGGGAACCAAATTGTTCATCAAATGACAGGTACGCCAACTAGCGAGAGCTGCAAACCCCTCATTGCCGAAGATGATTATGAGCTAACAGTTGCCTGTCGCGTACAAATCCCCTAAATGTCTCACAACTGGTATCGCCTATTTTTGGTTTCAGTGTGTACCTTACTACTGAAGTTGTCACTTGAAACTTTCAAACTGGTGTATCTCATAAAGGAATTTTTTTTACCAAAAAATGGATGTCATATACTTTGATCAGCTCATCAGCGGCTATCGATTGCCGTCGAAGTTGAACTTTATCCTTTTCAATCGTAGATATCGTGACGGATGAAAACTTGGAACAATATCTTATATAATCTAGTTGATATTATAAAGCTATCCGTAACTTTTCAGGATTAAAATACCATAGATGACACTATTAATTATTACAAAATTACCTTATTGTTTTACATTACCGTATCGTTTGTACCCGTTGCGTAAACAGTTAATCCTAGGTTATAGCGATAGACCATCGATACAAACTTTCTTACTGTCATATTTACAGAAATCGAATACAATGTGCACCAATTTTCAAAAATTTCTAGCCTCTCGTGAACCGATTCTTGCTTACAAGTCCGTCTCCCGTGATTGACATCAAATTCACCGGAAACAAATAATGGATATACCAGCTATCAAAAGTTGCAAGCCCCTCATCGCTGAAGATGATTATAGCATAAGCTTTTTAAACGGGATGTTCTAAAAAAAATAATCATATGATCAAAAGGTATTCTTCAGCGTTGTAAAAACAACAACAAAATAATATAGGAAGAAGGGACTAAATTAACTTTGCAGTCAGTTGTACTTTATCCTTTTCAATCGTAGACATCGTGACGGATGAAAACTTGGAACAATATCTTATATAATCTAGTTGGTAATAGAAAGCTATCCGTAACTTTTCAGGATTAAAATACTATAGATGACCCTATTAATTATTATGAAACTACCTCATTGCTTTACATTTTCGTTTCTATCCGTTGTGTAAACAGTTAATCCTCGGTTACATTGATAGACCATCGACACAAACTTTCTTACCGTCAGATTTATAGAAATCGAATAGAATGTGCACCCATTTGCAAAAATTCCTAGCCCCTCGTGAACCGATTCCTACTTACAAGTCCCTCTCCCGTGATATACATTAAGTTAACCGGAAACAAATAATGGGTACACCAGGTAGCAAAAGCTGCAAACCCATCATCGCAGAAGATTATTGTAGCATAACAGCCGATTATTACTTACAAGTCCCTTGCATATCTTACCATTGGGAACCAAATTGTTCTTACCATCGAATACACCGGAAACAAATAACAGGTATACCAACAAGCAAAAGCTGCAAACCCCTCATTACCGAAGATGATTATGGGCTAACAGTCGACTGTTGCTTAAAAGTCCCCTATATGTATCATAACTGGTATCGCCTATTTTTGGTTTCAATGTACCTTACTATGAAGTTGTCAACCCCTTTGAAATTTTCAAACTGGTGTATCTCATGAAGGAATTTTTGTACCAAAAAATGGATGGCATATACTTTGATCGGCTCATCAATGGCTATCGATTGCCGTCGAAAAAAAAATTCTACCTGTCTTAGTTCAAAAGTTGACTTTTTTGCCGTAGGCCAACTTTCTAACGTCACGACTTAGAAAGGAGCAAAGGATAAGCTCTAGTTTCTTTAGCAATGAGAGAACTTTTAAAGTTTAAGAGGCACATCTGATACCGTTACTCTACCACAAACCAAAGTGCAAAAAAAAAAAATTATAAACTCAGCTGAAATCGTCGCAGACATGGACAGAAACAATAGATGGCAGCACTTTCGGACCCGTGGGAAAAAGCCACTTTTTTGTCTCTGTAGATTTTTCTATTTATCACTCAAAGAAGATATGTTGGCTGTGGGGCCGGGTAACTGCCGCATATATTTAACACTTATAGATTTTAGTCCATCTTCAATTTGAAACTGGTGCCTGCCTGCTTGCGTGCTAGAACGGAGCTTTCCACTCGAAAGCAGAAACATCTTTTGATGAAACGAAAGGTTCGCTACACAACTTCAGATAGTCCTCTCTGACATAGGCTATACAACTCCACTTCACTTCGCAAACCGTAGGCTCTGGCTCGATGACAAGCAAAAACCATCCTTATTGGCCCCAGGCAAGAGTTCTACGGAGCTTTCCAAAATGTAATGTCATATTCATCAATCCGGCCTAAGGTCCACACTTTCCGTAAAAACCGCACAGGTTAGACCCTTCTCAGTTACCAGGAATAAAATGAAATCGGAGTCATAGGAAAAAAAAAAAAAAAAAAAAAAAAACGAGGACAAAACCAAAGTGTTGCTCTCGCAACACAATGAAGACTACTACAGTTACTCTACCAATCACCACAACAGAAGAAGAAAACCCTGAGAAGACCACTGCAGTCCTGAGCAGTCATACTGCAAGGCCGCAAAAAGGAAGAGGCCTAAATGGAGCGTCACGCCGTCCAAAGAGGCCTAACATAAAGAAGAAGAAGAAGAAGAGTACAGAGTGGGTAGGGTATGAAAGTCTGGATCTGCCAGCCACCACCTAGCTGCACGAATGAGATAGCAGGCGCAACACTTTTGGAGAATGGCATCCTAAAAATTCTTGATCACCACCGAGTGTTCTGTTTTCTTGTTAAGTTCAAAAGCAACAATTAACTTTTTCTGTCACACCCTATGAAAAATTTGTAGCCTGCGTAGTTGTACGATAGTCTTACGAAAAAGTTGCACGTATTGATTTGTAATAGTAAATAATATTATCATTTAGTGTGCCTCAGACTGAGTAGTATTAGTAGCATCCTGTATTATTACTGTATGCATCCAGTTTTGACAATAGTAGCATGCAGAGTAATGCACTAACACGGTAGCCTTGACATTGAAGCATGTACTAGCATCAGTTCGTACTGCGTGCTACTTTTCCGTACAACTTAATACTACTATTTTGAGAAAAAAATTTCATCGGGTAGTTAGCCTAACCTATGGTTTTGTACTGTAGGTAGGCTATCTTTTGCGGAAACTCTTTCCGGTTGATTTACTGCAGGTGATCACACATAATATTGGTTAGGGATGTTGGTAGACTTCGTAGTTTATGCATTTGTAATTCATATTTCCTGTTCTGAGGCAAAATAACAGAGCCTTAGCTTACAGTGTCCCGTTCTACAGAGTACCCAGTAAAAACAGCAAATACGAAAAGTTAACAATGACAGCAAAAGCAAAAAACAACAACCCACTGGCAAAAACAGCAACAGCCAAAAAAGTGCCACACAAAAAAAGGGATAGTAGAACAGCAACAGGTGTAAACAGAGATGATCATAAGAGCAAAATAAAAAAAACACGGCCATGCATACACAGCAACAGGGAAAGAACCACGATTGTCAGAACAACAAATCCTGTCACTATTTTCATTTCTGCTGTTTGAACCATTGCTGTTTTTGTTTTCTTGTTAACAAATTTGATTAACTGTTTCAGTCTACAGCTAGTTTTGCATGGTAAAACAAGACCAAAGGTTTCAATGGGATCCAAAAAATCTAGCATTTGATTTTACTGTTAAAATAAAGTTCAAAACTGGATTCAGCATGTCTCCTTGCCCCGATAACGAATCCCTAATCGATTTCAGAAACAACTTTGAGCTTCAACAACATTTCCAGTATCAGCCGAATTCGTGATGAATCATTTGTCCAGCAAGAAAACCAAGTTCAGATATGGATTCAGCGGACCTCCTTACCCCCTCAATGAATATCTGATTAACTTATAAAACATACATAATTTTACCGTAAATTCGAAACAGCTTCTCTGCCTCTAAAGATCTACGAACTTGACCTGTACTTTACCAGTGAATCCTTATTGGACAACATATTTCCTAGTTTGAACATTACATGTCAACCCTTTCGACCTTCGATTACACTAGATCTCTCCGACGTCCATAGAATAAACTATTGAATGTCGTCATCCACGCGCGCAGAGCTATACCGGTTTGAGAATAAAGGGGTAGGGACTGCTATAGCCGAAAATTGGTCGAGAAAGTTTGTGTCCGGTTTTCGCCGGATTCTGGGTGAACTACTTGTCCGGCGAGAAAATAACTCCCATAATGGGATTCAGCATGTCTCCATACCCCTAAATCCACTATCTCAATAGCTTTTAAAAAGTATTTTTTTTTGCCCCTTACTTTGAAACCCCTCAAAACCCCCTTAAATATAGACTACAGAGCCCATCTACAAACTCCATCTTTCCCTTGACCCAAAGGATCCTCCCACCAACTTTCATCAAAATATTCTCATTCCCTTCAAGAGTTATCATGCTTACAGACGGACAACTTTTGCGATAGGGAGAGTCGAGTAGTATGACAGATTTTTTTTTTTTTTTTTTTTTTTTTTAACTCCCTGAAATATGTATGTAGGTTACCAAGGCAGTTGGCAGCACGTACTGGGTTCCGTATAGAATTTTTGGCATTTTTTCATGTTTTTCTCTCTCACAGTTTTTCAGTAGTAGGCTAGGCTTAATTTTGGACATAGTCACTGTGTCATACTACCCGTAGGTGTAGGCGCGTACATACCCTATTTTCAGTTTGAAAAATCTTTAATTTGTGCATTTTCTTTTAATATTTCACTCAAAAACTTTCATTAAAAAACAAAAAACTTGGAACCATGAGGAATGGTTCCTCATGGTTCCAAGGCGATTCCCCCTCCCTCCACCCCCCATGGGTGACTGAAACCAAAAAACGAAGGTTTTGTACATTTTTATTGCATTTTATGAGTCTAACTACTTATAATACTGAAGAAATAACAGAACCATTCAGATACAATAGAAATCCTACATGTCAAAACGTGAGTCTGGTACTATTAATGTGTAATACAAGCCGACAAAAGTGTGTTATACTACCCTACTCCCCCATTTTTTATGCGATCTGCACTTCCTCCTAAAATGCGTGAATATCCAGCATATCCATCGTATAGTAGATGTCTCTTAGCTACTGTGAGCACAAATGAACAAAACCAATAGAACCAATAGTTCTGAGAGTGTGTCACACTATCCATCCGCCATGTCATACTATACTACCCGACTCTCCCCTATCCCTCCACTTATGTTTTGGGATCCCAAAAACAAGACAAGGTTTCAATAGCAGAGATCCCGAAAGTTCCAGAAACACTATGTAGCCTAGTCCAGGTTAGGTATTTTTAGAATTCTATTATAAACCACAACTCTTAACTAGAGAGAATCGATTCACTATGAAATGAGGCAGAAAGATTGTTTTTCGAAAATACCATTAATTTCCACCTGCATTTAGCATTTGTTAGTGCTTGTCGATTCTATCCAGCCTTCCTGGTCTCCTATCCGACAGCTTGGCTCAAGAACTTAACAACCAAACACACTGTGGTTGAGGCCTACCAATGAAACATCCACATGACAGAATGTCCGGGCCAAACTTCCCTGTGGCAGGGATATTTTGTCATGGGTAGGTTTCGCCACAGGGACATATTGCCGACAACCCTCGGTTACAAAATTAACAAACCATTGCGAAGGCGCCATTGCGTGTTGACGCAATGTGATTTCTGCCCAGTGCTCTGAATGTCAAAGTGAAGAAATTCAATGAAGAGCGGGTAAACGGCGGGGAGTAGCTATGACTCTCTTGGCTGGCTTCTCACCGGCGGAGAAGCACACAACCCCGTTTACGGTTTCGTCAATTGCACAATGCGTCAAGTTGAAGAGCGTGTTCCACCCTACTTACCATAGTTACTACGCATGGCATCACAAATTCAGGCTTTTTGCCGTCAAGGCTGGAACGAACTTTCTATTTTCCAGCGGGATATCATGCCACAGGCGAATCCCACCAATCACGTTACAGAGATGCGTAGTTACTACGCTTACCAAGCTCCAGAGCATGGTAAGCAAATAGTAACTATTAGTTACTATTCTGAGAAGGTTGTAACGGTCAGTGTAGTAACTTTTCGTGAGGATGGAACGGAAATAGTAACTAATAGTTACTATTGGTACGAGGGTGGAACATGCTCGAAATTGTAAGTAGGGGACTCCCCCTAGCAGAAGCGATGGGCGAATCCGATACTAAAGGATTCGAAATCCACCGTTTCATGCTAAGGATTCAAATCCGGAATCGGATTCGGGTAGCAATCCGAACGTAACAAAAACCAAAATCATGTGCATAGGTTATAGTTTTGTATGTTAGAGGTGACAAACTCTGTATGGCCAACAAAATGCTGAAAATGGGTAGGCACAAAACTAAAGAATGGTCACTGGAGAAAGTGGGATTTTAGAAGCTTATAATTCCATAAGAAGGGGGCTAGGTGTATTAAAAAGGAAGAATAAGCAAGAGGGGTCCTTTAAGGCAAAAATTACTAGAGGCTGATTACTGGTTTTGCGACCTCCTAAGGCAAGACAAGTTCACTTTCTGTTACAGGAGGGGTACCTGACTTTGTTTTTACACTACCTCGATTTTTGCCGCGAAAATGTTAAAATGAAATGTACATGCTGTCCTGACAGTCAAGATCAGCAATATATGACTTTTTTGAACGGCACTGTCTAGGGAACCGGGAGCCGTAATTTATGTCCTACGGGCTACGGAACCGGTAGTTCTCACGGAAACCAAACCATATGAGCTCCGATTCCGGGATCTGACGTCATTAACTAACGGAAACTTGTATATGCTGGCTCCTGATCCGGTAGTAAGTGGAAATAGCTCGCGGAAACTTCATCGCACCAGCTTCTCGTCCGGTAGTCTCACGGAATTGTGTACTCAGAAGCTAGGGAGCAGGTAGTTGATACCGGAAACTGTATAATTGGAGCTTCTGTTCCGGTAGTGTCTACGTGGAATATAGAACTCACGGAATAGTTTGGATGAGAGCTAGGATGTCGGGATTTTCACTGTCTTAGAGAAAATAGCATGGGAAAAAATCAACTACCGGAACCCATATATTGAGAGCTAAGGTACCGGTAGCAACTACTATTTGGTTGAAAATGACCAGCCCACGGACACAGACGGCTATGGGCTAGGGACAAAAATAAATAAAATTGAAGTCACGGACCCATGTCACTGCAGACTAGGAAACCGGGAGTGAATATTTTTAACTCACGGAACCCAACTTCTGCGGGCTGGAGTTCCGGTAAGGCCAAAAATTAAGATTTTTGAACTGGATTCTGTGAGCTGTAACGGACTCAAAATCCATATTGACACATGTCCGTGAGTTTATAATTTTAATTGGCACTACCGGAGCCCCAGCCCGCAGGAGTTGGGTTCCGCAAAAATATTCATTTCCGGTTTTCTAGTCTGCACTGACATGGGTCCGTGAGTTCAATTTTATTTTTTATTTTTTGGCACTACCGGAACCCTAGCCCCTATCCATCTGTGTCCGTGAGCTGGTCATTTTCAACCAAATAGTTTTTGCTACCGGTACCTTAGCTCTTAAATATATGGGTTCCGGTAGTGATTTTTTCCCATGCTATTTTCTCTAAGTCAGTGAAAATCCCGGCATCCTAGCTCTCATCCAAACTGTTCCGTGAGCTCTATATCCCATGTTGACAATACCGGAACACAAGCTCCAATTATATAGTTTCCGGTATCACCTACCGGCTCCCTAGCTTCTGAGTACATAATTCCGTGAGACTACCGGACGAGAAGCCGGTACGATGAAGTTTCCGTGAGCAATTTCCATTTACTACCGGAACGGGAGCCAGCACATACAAGTTTCCGTTAGTCTATGACGTCACATACCGGAATCGTAGCTCTCATGGTTTGAATTCCGTGAGAACTACCGGTTCCGTAGCCCATAGGGCGTAAAGTACGACTCCCGGTTCCCTAGACAGTGCCTTTTTGAACAGTTGTATGTCCAAAAATATCCAATCTGTGCCTTTTCTTTGTTTTCAAGCTGCTTTGAAGAGGGAGTTTTCCAAGTTTTGGGCTATTGACTTTGCTAACTGTACTTTTTCACCATTTTGTACTCAATTGAGGTAAGGTTAGAATGAAGGATCATATTTGAAAAGAAAAATATGTTTAACTAGAAATATTGAAGCAATATTTATTTATCCCAGAACGTCAACCATCCAATTAGCTCCAGTCTAAGGCATTTTTCCTTGCTCCCACAAACAGTTTGTGGGTCAACTATGGCTCGAAAAGAGTGTTTTGGCGGTCTTTTGTGCGGCCCACAAGTGTGTTTCTGCGACCAACAAGATTTTCTTGGCTCGCTTTGTGGCTCGCATTTGACAAACAACTGGCAAGGTGATTGTTGATTTTGTGGCTCGACTCTGGCGGGGTATTCAAATTAAGCAGAAAATAGTGTCTAAACAATAAAATTAACTAATTCTCAAGTATATAGACTTAAAACTGAGGATGCTTTTGGCACAGAATGGTAAGGAAATAAACCTGGATTCTATTTATTGAGAGTTCACATAAATTTTATTTTTATTTTAAGATATTTTAAATTATAGCCAAAAAATAGAGTTTCCCCGATTTTCAACTAGTCGCTCAACTGTGTGGCACACAATCGTTTTTCCGCAACAAACACACAGAAGTATATGGCGCACAATTGTGTCGTGGAATGTTTGCCGTGGAATGTCATGCCTCTAGTATGTTTGTCATATTTATTGGTTCTTTTTTAAGCCAGATACATTATTCTGAAGGAAAGACTTCTCTGGAAATTTGAAATCTTGCTTGAGGCTGGATACCCCTTCTGTACCAGTCTAGTACACTAGCCCCTTTTCAGGCACGGTGCTCAAACGTCTAGCACCATGCCTGGGTGCTAGACGTTCAAGCACTGTACCTTAGATTTCATGTATGGTGCATGGATTTCAGTATACAGTGCATGCATCAAAAACAATGTTTCTGTTATAACAACTGAGCACCAGCTCGGACAGGGCTGAAGTTACTGCCATGAATTAGAGAAATCAAAGAGAATCCTTTATATATTTTTCACAACAAAAACAAAAGGGCTTGGCTGATGACAGATGTGAAAAACCTCATTTCCTTTTCTACACATTCAAGGGTTTTGCATGCAAAGTGTCCTGTGCCTCAGCTTTTTCTACCTAGCAGCCAACCAGAATATTGGAAAATACATGGAAAATAGAGAGGGTGCTGTTAGGTTTTTCATCTCCATCATCATTAGAGCCCTTTTGTTTTTGTTGTGAAAAATATATAAAGGATTGTCTTTGATTTCTCTAATTCAAAGTGTTAATTTCAGCCTTGTCCGAGCCGGTGCTCAGTTGTGATGACAGAAAATGTGTTTTTTCTGTATGCACTGTATACTGAAATCCATGCACCATACATGAAATCCAAGGTACAGTGCTTGAACGTCTAGCACTCAGGCATGGTGCTAGACGTTTGAGCACCGTTCCTGAAATGGGGCTAGTGTACTAGACTGTTCTGTACTTAAAATAACTTAGACAACTTGCCTGTTTGTGACATTTCACAATGTTTGTGTCTTACCCAACTCTTGGTAAGGGAACCTCTCCTAGCAGTAAGCACAAGTAATAACAATCAGCACAAGTAATAACAATCATCAACGGACGAGGCTAGGGCAATTCTGATTCACAGAGTCTGAATTTCCAAGCAAGCATCAGCTCAACGATTTGAAATTTTGCGTTGGCTTTTTATCACGCTCTGACAAGTGTCCTCTAGGGCCCATAGAGAGATTGCACCATACTCGACGAAAACGGACGGGATCGTAACGAAATCATTTAACATTAGGAAGTATAGGACTTTCAACTTTGAAATTAAATTATCGGCGTTTTGTCATCCTTCTGAGCCAGGAACTTGCTGGAAATATTAACTGGACTATTCCTTAACCATATATTTCTATTTTTGCAAAAGAGTTTCCATGGAAGTAAGAATTTGAAGGCGTCAATGCTTGCAAACCAGCACGGAATCTCGTCCTATTGGTGAATTATGACACATTTTTTCAAATCCGCGTCCTCGACCAATAGTATTCGAGACTCCGTTTTTGTGTTCCCTTCAAGCTCTCATGGAAACTCTTTTGCAAAAATAGAATTGTACGGTTAAGGAATAACCCAATTAACATTTCCAGCAAGTCCCTGGCTCAGAATGATAATAAGATGCCGATAATTTAATTTCAAAGTTGAAAGTCTATACCTCCCAATGTTAATTTTTTTTGTTATGATGGAGTAGCAATATCCGTTTTCATCGAGTAGGGTGCAATCTCTCTACGTTTTGTACTATCGAAGAAAGATGACGCACTAGCTTCGGTGGGTCGCCGTCACTACCTCAGCCGTCGATTCCGCCACCCGTCAATACGTCCAATCCAAAATCCGTCGATTCGCCCACCGTCGATTCGTCCACCCGTCGATTGGACCAACGTCGATCAATGGGATAATCAATAAGTGATATGTTTAGCAGTATTATGGACAGTTATCTAGCAGTGCTGAGTTGGTCAAGATCTTATATAGTTATATGAAATAACTATATGAAAAATATACTTTTTCATTGTGATTTATCTTGTTAGGATCAAGGTGTCACACTGCCCCTAGCGGAACACGAGATCCATCCCTCGCCCAGTTGAGTTCCACTCAGGAAAGGAGATCTACCAGTTCTAGACCACTTATCTCTGATTTTCAGTGTTTACTGACTAGATACCTCAGATCCATTCAAGTCAGCCGAACGTTTTCAAAATAATAAGTTCCTGTTTGGTATATGACTATAAGGTACATACTTTCTCGTCTTTGCAGCATTCTCAGTTTCCTCCAACAAGATCGTGGCAAGTGTTAAATCATCGTCTGAGCTACTGTAAACCATTTTTTCTCTTTTTGAATTATACGCTGATGATAAAAGGGGGAAAATCTAGGAAGAAATTAAGAAAATTTACTTAGCTTCAGCTCCTTGGTGTGAACGGCCTAAGTACAGTGTGAAATGATTACTGATTTTAACGTAACTTTTGCTACTTAACTTTAGTTCTTAAGTGGCACTGTGAAGCCGCCTAAAGATGAAAGGGAAATCAGCCCCTCTAATAACTGAGAAGACGCGCTAGCCTGCGGAATGGCACACATCAATTATTATCCCAATTTTCAAGAAGGGAGATAGAACAGCCCACGAAAATCATAAGGGAATACATTTGAATGATGTTTGTAGTAATTTTTTTTTTAAATATTGGATAGTAGATTGATGGTTTGGTTAAATAAGAATGAAGTGTTGAATTCATGTCAGGAAGGTTTCAGAACAGGGTTTGGTACTATAGACCAAATGTTTGTATTAAAAGTTTTGACCAGAAAGTATATCAAACTAAGGAGCTTTCTATAGCTTTTCTTGACCTAAAATAGGCGTTCGATAATGTAAATATACAGCTATTGATGGGAAGTCTTGTCAGTATGGGTTTGCCGCAAGTTTACGTGTGTGTGTTGTTTAAGATGTATTTCCGGTTGAGGTTAGTAGTAAGGGTGGCGGACAAGCTTTCAATGAGTTTTTCTTCTAAGCTAGGTGTGAAGCAAGGGTGTACTTTATCTCCAAAGCCTTTCCCCTATTTATCAACGATATGGAGGATTTTTTAAGGGCCAGGGCTGCTCCGTTTGTATCAGTTAGATTCACCAGGCTTTGCATGCTATTATTTGCGGATGATTTGGTTTTCGTGGCGGATAGTAGAGATAACCTGCAGGCGTCAATAACCTTGATAGAGGAGTATCTGAAATCTAAGCGATTGGTACTGAACGTGAATAAAGAGTTGCTACGGTTTGCAGAAAGGAGGGGAGGGGGGGGGGGGAATTAGGTGTGCTTGACAGGGTACATTTTGAGGGTCAGGAGCTGTCAGTGAAAGAAGAGTTTGTGTATTTGGGGTCAAGTTTACGTTGAAGGGTAAGTTTGGAAAGCATGTGGATTAGTGTGTGTTGAGGGGGAGCAAGACTGTCAAATATGGTATTTAGAAGCCGTTTACGGGATATTAAAAAAGGTTCTACAAGCGTATATTTAGGACTAAATTAGCATCAAGTATGCGTTATGCTGCGGAAGTTTGGGGTTATGTGGATGTACCGAAGTTGGAGGTTGTCCAGCTTAGATATTTTAAAAGAATATAAGTCTCTTTGTAGTATTGCATTGCTTAGGTCTAATCGATTTATTCCTATGGTAAGTTTCTGTGAGAAAGTTATTTCATTACCGCGAGTGAGGTTGCTTAGAGCAGCCTACCTGGAGGCGCTGTGCGACGAAGACCAGCAATCTTGGCTTCATCAAATTGAGAACATATTTAACAGATGCGGCCTGTCTGAATTATGGAATGGTGGCGTTGGAACTTATTTCCAGTATGGTCAAGTGTCGCGTAAAGTGGAACAAATCCTTCGTGATCAGGAAATTAGGATTGACAGTGTCGGAAGGCTGAGTCGGTGTCTCTATGGTTCTATACAAAGGCGAAAGATGTTTGGGGGGAGGAAATTTATTTTAAAGCCGGGTGTTCGGGAGTAGATTAAAGTGGATGGTGAGTTTAAGGGGGGTAGGATTAGCTATTGGGGAAAAAAGAAGGTTTATAGGAAAAAATAGGTTAAAGAATGGCCCTTATTTTTGCACGATGAGTGGAAAGATGAATGATGATGTGTTCCACTTTATGTGTGAATGTGAAGGATTGAGTGAACGAACTTTCATAAATCGACCCTTAACCGAGAGCGGAAAAGAGTTATTTGCTAAGTGGACTACTTTGAAAAACTGGAAACTTTAGTATGAAATTAGTGACGTGAATGAGATGTATATGAGACTCTCTACCAAAATACGGAAGTCTAGCGAAAAATTCTTTCCACAACAGTAATAGTGAACTCAGCTGACAAGCCGTGGGTAAGCTCTCGTGTTATATTACGTTACAGCGAGCTCATGTCATCAAATCCCTCAGGTTACTATAAAGGGATACGGCTCCTCACTGGCTCCTCGACAAAACAAAGTGTAAATATGTATGACGAGGATGGGAATAAGCTTGACGCAAGTGCTATCAACAGCTACTTTGCAAGCATATGTAGAAGTAATCCTCCGATTTCAAGTGTTCCCCTCTTACCGGATCCCTCGGAAATCCCAGTGGTTTTACCTCATGAGGTTGCAAAGGTGCTCGAGAAACTTGACACCAATAAAGCAACTTACTCGAGACACGCTCCAGCAGCACTATACAAAGAAAATGCTGCATTTCTGGCCGAACCCTTAACAGCCTTGATCAACCAGGGTCTTTTGAGTGGTACCTTTCCGGACGACTTGAAAAAAGTAGTGGTTACACCGATACCAAAAGTTTCGAAACCGAATACAGTGAACGACCTGCGACCAATTTCCCTAACCCCTATTGTTTCTAAAGTTTTTGAGCATTTCCTGAAAAAATGGTTACTATAAAACCGAGCCAAGTTTGCAGACAATTTGACGTTGCTGATACTTCAAAAGCTTGAATCCCTGATCCGTACCGATGGCATAATTTGTCATCTGGAGCCAGACTGCGAAGAACAACGGCTGAAAATCAACAGGAAAATGTCAGCAGTTATGAGAGTTTCATTTAAAGCATAGATCTTACCAGAAATGCTTTTTTAATAATAAAATGGTCTAAAACTTTTGTTTTTCAAAAATACTATTACTTGACTCCTGAAACTAGGGATTTTCACGTTAGCGCTCGCCGACTCCGGACAGACAACGCCTTTTCGGAGGCGGAGATTTGACGCAAAAGATTTCAAAAATAGCGCGCGGCATGTCTTTTGATGGTAAATAATAGAGTGAAAAAGTAAGGCCAAAATGGATACTAAATATGTGAGGAGGTGTTGTCTGCCAGACTGTGACAGCTATAGCCCAGAAGTGCCCATGTTTGTAATTCCAAAAAATGAGTATGTAGTATGGAAGCAGCTTGTTGATGATGCCTATAAGAGTCTGAGACACATGTCTCCGTTTTCTTTGGCTGCTAGCCATAGAATATGTGCTCTGCATTTCACTTATAAAGACTTTAAGTTCTCCAGCTCCAACTCAATCAGAAGCTATGGGTTGGAAAGAAGGGTGAGACCAACCTTCCTAAAACGGGATGAAGTTGACAATGCCATACTTGCTGGGATTTGTGGCCCTCCAGGCATAATCAACTTTGAACAGTTCTACAGGTACTTTTTGGCTTACTCTTTTCTTGCTTGCTCCTTTTTATAAATGTTTAGCTCTTCCTGATGGCAAAGCTTGTTATTAATAACATTTTCAAACACGGCAGACAACATCCAAAATGTTCTCCGTTATTCATTCTGTTGAAACCGTGCATACTTCTGTTGTCTGTTGAGACACTTTTGACAGTGTAGTAACCCTGCCGTGAAATTACCTTAAAATTTATAATATTGATGGTCCTCTACTGGTATTTCTTATCTAGTTGTTACCCTTCAATTTTTCAGTGTCTGACCTTTTTGTAGCTCTTCCTTTTTTATGGTTGTGCTATGTCTTATTATATTTTTATTTTATTTTCTTTCTGTCACAACTACATTTGTTGCATTTCACAACTACATTAATTGAGTTTTTTGCCATCATTCCGTTAACCGGCATGCAAGATTTCTCTCTATAAGCCGCTTTCTTTCTTCTGTTAACTGACCTAAATCCTTATAAGCTGTTTTTTCGTCACTGTTCGTCGGTCGGTTAACCAACCTGTGGACTGAGGTCTGAGCTCCATCCAACCAACCTACGCTCTTGGCACGACACGAAATTCAAAATTATCATTGGAGAGACAGGCGCCTGCGAGTGGAAGATGCCATTTTTCCTTATAAGCCGTTTTTAGAGCTCAGTCAACCCGACAGGCGAGACAAAAAACGGTTAGTGGCAAGTAGGTAGGTTAAAAGACCTACCGAGGAAAGGCAAAAAATGCAACTATTATTACAGGCCAGGCTACCTTCCAGTCTGGCATTCTTTCTGAAACAGCTGTTGGAAGTAAAAATGGAAATAAGATTGTAGAAGCTGAACTGGCCCAGGTCACAGGTCAACTGATTCAATCTTGTTTGATTTTTTTTTTTTAAATTACCAGCTTCCATTAGGATATGTACATCACAAACAATTCCCATCATTCTAATCTTTGTTAGCTTCCAGGTGGCGTTTGTTATAATTTGCTTCTGCCTTCCTAACATTTACTGCTCTATAAACTTTTCTGATAAATCATAAAAGAGTGTCATTGCGTTTGCATTGGACTTTATTTTCGGTAGTGAAACAAGATTTATGTGATCCAGCAGTTTCATGCTTGATTTATGTGATCCAGCAGTTTCATGCTTGTACAGTCTGTTCATAGTCATGCAGAAATTTGATAACTTTTTTCCTATCCTAGGAAGAGAACAAACGTTGTCTGCAATGAAAGAGGAGACCAGTCCAACATGCCTTCAGTAGGCCTATGGACATTCAGCACAAACGAGAATGCTGAAGCTGAAGTCCTTCTCGACGAGAGTGGAAATACCACCGTTACTGAGACATCACTTGTAAGTGTTTTGCTTTTTGTAAATAGGAATTCACCTTAAGCAAGATAATATAATGCAAGGTTTATGTAAATAATTTGTTTTCCATTTTTTTTTTACAGATATAATATTTGTAAGGTGCTATCTAGCATGTGATTGTATTTTCTTCTGCAACATGCTTAGTTAGGAAGAGAACAGCAGTTTGCTTTTGCATTCTATTGCTTTCATGTCGCTTCCAATAGTTAGTTGCTCAACCACACCGTTCCCTGCCCCACTCCTAAGACTTGGTCTCCTTATTACGTGGCTGTCAAGTGACAGAGTATATTTATGTTGTTCTGGTATCTTAGCATCCGTGTGGTCATGGGCCAATGCTCTATAGCTCCCTTGTTTTTTATGGTAGGTATGTATCTTCCCTATGAAGCTTGATGCAAGCTAGCTCATGTGTATATGGTCTGACTTGTATATGGTATTCTGTACTAACACTGACCGACTTTACTTTCAAAGAGATTTACGTCATAACCTCTATCGACCATACTTAGTCTTTTTTTTATTGTAAATTTTTTTTTGTCCAGCTTGTATTTATATATTCCCCAAAACCTGCTTAGGCCGCTTTTGCTATACTTTCGCTATCTTGCCGCTTCGAGTAGTTAGTTTCTCTACCACACCCTGCCTGCCCCACTCCTCAGACTTGGTCTCTTTATTACGTGGCTGTCAAGTGCCAGAGTATATTTTATGTTGTTCTGGTATCTTAGCAACCGTGTGGTAATGCGCCAAAACTCTACAGCTCCTTGTTTTTATACGGTAGGTATGCATCCCCCCTATGAAGCTTGTGCAAGCTAGCTTATATAGACACAATCTGAATTTATGTTGTATTCTGTACTAACACTAACAGACTTTACTTATAAGTAGATTTTTACCACTTATGTTCTGTAAGATCAGGAGTCAAGTCAAGGAGATCTAAATGTGCCAATTATAAATAATATGAACATTTTAGGTCTGACCTTTACCTCAAAGGTGTCATGGATGGATCATGTACATAATAGTATTAAGAAGGCGAAAATAGCACTAAGGAATCTAGTAACTACAAAGCGTTTTGGTTTTAGTCGTCAATCACTTTGAAATTTTTACAAATTGTAGATATTAAGTATTTTAGAATATACTTATCCTGTGTGGCATCCAGGGTTGAGTAAGAAACAAAGCAATGACCTCGAGAATGTGCAGAAGCGAGCTGTTCGTGTGATATTGGGCCAGGAGTACACGAATTATGAAGAAGGTATAAAGCTCCTTGGTATAATAAGCCTTGTTGCCCGGCGTCACCAGCTTACTATGACATGCAGGAATAAAAAGTTAGAATCAAGTAAGCATCGTGATTTGTTACCGGAACCGCCGCGACCCGGAACATAGATTAGAGCCCTGCAAACCATCAGCTTCTAACCGGTATAGATTTTCTTTTCGTCAATATTTTGTAAACCATTTAATGAGTAAATGACAGTATGTTTTATAAATTGTTAATGGGGTCTTATTTAACTATTATGTTATTTGACCTAATAAATTCGTATCGTATCGTTATCGAGTGATTGAATGGTCGACGTATTTGTGGTGGGAATTACTAGGGAGGAGTGGCTATAAGAAAAGATTGGAAGTACAAATATGGGGGTCCTCCGCGTTGGTTTGTCCCATAGAGTGCGATTTTTGTAGTTTTTTGTGTTTTCTTTCTGTTTTGTTACCATGACCCCATGAGTTTTTTCGTGCAATAAATTCATTCATTCCTTCGTTCATATATGTTTTTAACCATAAATTCGAAACCTCACCTGCTCTAAAGATAGGACTAAAGGACCCATCAACGAACTTGACCTGTACTTTGCCAGTGAATCCTCACTGAACAACATTCTCTCTTGAACAACATATTTCCTCGTTTGAACATTCTAATATATCAACCCCTTCGACTTTCGATTCCAGTAGATTTCTTCGACGTCCATAGAATAAATGAATGTCGTCATCCACGAGCAGAGCTGAGAATAAAGGGTAGGGACTACTATATCCGAAAGTTGGTCGACAAACTTTGTGTCCGGTTTCCACCGGATTCCGTGTGAACTACTTGTCCGGTGACAAACTAACTTTCATATTCGGATTCAGTAGAGATAGATAAATCAACTATCTCAGTAGGGTTTAAAAAATATTCTTGTTTGCCCATTAATTTGCAACCCACCCCTACATATAAGGCTAAAAAGCCCATATACGAACTCGACTTTACTCTTGACCTAAAGAATCCTCACTCAAGTTTCATCAAAATACCTTGGAAAGTTATCGTGCTACAGACGGGCGGACGGACAACTTTTGCGATGTCATAGGTGTCCCTCCACTTACGTTTCGGGATCCCAAATATAATTAAAGATTCTTCCTTAAATATCTGATTTTGTGAACTTCTCCTCTTAAAATTGGTTGGAATCAAAGCTGGTGCTGAGATTTCATTTTGGACACGGCTTCTAATTTTGCTGTTCGATTGGGTTGTCGATTCTTCTGCACTTTGGTTTTGGAGTTACCTGTCTCTTCTTCTTCTTTCCAGCTAAGGTAGATACTTGTCGGCGGAATGTATAGGCAATTTGAAGTTCCGTACTGTGATGACAGATATTCCTTCAGCCCAAGCTGACTTCGAATCATTTTTGACAATACGGATAAGTCAGCTAAACTTTACTAGAGCTATATTCCGGCCCTCCTTTGCAAGGGTCCTCTTCAGACTCAGGCCGCTAAAGCTGGAAAACGAACTTGCGGAAAAACAGTTGAAGATTCTTCCTTAAATATCTGATATTGTGAACTTCTTTGCTGTCCGACTGGTTTGTCGAAAGGGTAGAGATTCGTCTGCATTTTAGTGTTGGAGTCGCCTGTCTCTTCTTCTTTTTTTTCCAGCTAAGATGGATACTTGTCGGCGGCATGCTTGGGAGATTTGAAGTTCCGTGCTGTGGTGATAGATAGATACTCCTTCCGCCCAAGCTGACTACGAATCAAATTTGACGGTGCAAAACAGATAAGTCAGCTGCATTTTCTTAGAGCCGTATTTCGGCACTTCTTGGCAAGGGTCCTCTTCAGGCTCAGGCCACTCAAGCTAGAAAATAAACTTGTGGAAAAACAATGAAAGATTCTTCCTCATATATCTGATTTTGTGAAGTTCTTTTCTGAAAATTGGTTGGAGTTAAAGCTGATGCTGAGATTTCATTCTGGACACGGCTGCTATGATGTTATATTGGGTCTTCGAAAGGGTAGAGATTCTTCTGCATTTTGGTTTGGAGTCAACTTTCTCTTCTTCTTCTTTCCAGCTAAGATGGATACTTATCGGCGGCATGTATGGGCGATTTGAAGTTCCGTACTCTGGTGACAGATATTCCTTCCGCCAAACCTGACTGCGAATCATATTTGCCACTGCAAAACGGATAAGCCAGCTACATTTTATTAGAGCTATTTTTCGCCCCTTCTTGGCAAAGGTCATCATCAGGCTCAAGCTGGAAAACGAACTTTTGGAAAAAAAATTAAAGATTCTTCCTTTCCAAACATTCGGTTTACCTTTTCTTAGTAATCACTTGCCACAAGTTTATTTTGAATTGAACGCAATTGCCGGGTTGCTGTTTCGGCTCGAGAAAAAACCCACGCCGAATGTCTTCTTTTCGAGATGACGTGATTTTCCAGTATTGATTAGCAAAGAATTATAAGACCTAACTGATAATTTGTTTATGTCTTCAGAGGTACCAAACTGGTCTTAGTTTTTTAATTTATTTGTATTTGTAATAAACAGTTGGAGCATTAGATGAAAATGCTGACACTTGGCTCCCTACGTGACATAACAGCTGTCCGGGATCATCGGCTGAGATGTAGTCCAGAAAAAGTTATTTCAAACCTAGGAAATTTGGTGTTTTTTTTTTAATTTGCTCATTGTTTTATGGTGGTTTTAGTGGTTTTAACCATTCATAGTGACAGTAGGGATGGTTAGCATTGTGTACGTGGTAGAAATACCATTTTGTGAAGGCGATGCTCCTTTGTTTTCTTAGCATACAGAGCCCCTGTCCTTAGTTAAACGAATCAGAGTTTGAACTTTATTATGATGCATAAACGCCCCAGTATAAGTAAACCTGCAAGAAATGTGGACAAAGCCTAAGACTTTGTAAACGAGATGGATTATTTGTTACATTACAATTGTTGGATGTGGCTTACCTTTTCATCGCGGCTGTGATATTTTGAACCAGAGATTTTGTGAAAGGTCTTATCTGAATCTGTACGTTTGCCACGAACTTTCTTTTTACTTCCGACAATCAACCGAACATCACCGCTATGACAGTCCCCAATGACAGTAATCGCCAAATAGTCTACTGCCCGCTGCTCAGCTTTGTAAAACATGCGACTGATTCGGGAATTCACATTCCTGATATTGTTAAAAGCATGCCAAGGTTTCATACGTCTACCGAACTTTCAATCGCAAGAAATCTGCTTGCTTCCCACATTCCCAATCACGCACGCCTTCCAGAACGGCGAGGAGACAATGCAAATGCTATCTTATCTGAAGACATTATTTTGCTGTTTTCGCCTCCAAGACAGCTGGTGGAAGTAACGACATTATTAAATAGGTTTTTGTTTAGTAGTTTTGATTGGATGAAGCTTTTAAAGTATGTATTTTTATTATCAGTTGTGTTTGTTTTGTTGTCTTATTTTGCTAATTTGTTCTGAAAAGGTGCACTGTTGACGGAGAGTTTTTTTTTGCTGGTTACAGGCAATTGTTTGTAAGAGTACGCGATGGAAGGGTCAAAGAAACCACCTTTCAACTACCAAAGAAAGGGAAGAGCTTTTCGGAGCTTCGACGACTTTTCTGATAAAGAATTGCCAATTGAGGAGATCCATCTATGGCTGAAAAAAGCTAGGTCTTTAGATGTTACAAACCTCCAGTTCAGGCGCAGTTTCTACGTCAATTTAAATAACAACACTGAACTTCAGAAATTCCTTGATCAGGCAAAGATCGGGGAATTCGATTTAGGACCGAAGCGAAATCGTGGATGGTTAAAGTAGAAAAGTGCGAAAAGAAACCCAAGTATATCAAGATTGATAAAGTACCGTTTGAAATGGACTTGACTGTAATAAAGGAAGGGTCGTAGCACAAATGGTACGGAGGACAGATTAAGACATGCCGGAGGTGCAACAAAACGTTACACATGGCCAAAGATTGATCTTTATCACCAATTGTAGCCGATGGCGCACTATCAGTGTAACGGCGAGACCAAACTCTACAAGAGGCCACGCAAAACCACCGAACAGGGATGACTTACTGGAGTATCCTACATGGCCCTACAGTGGTGAACTTTTACTAGAGAACAACAAAGACCTGGAGAAGCGAATTGACGCTGAAATCACGAAGATGAAAGAGCAAATCCTGGGAACGGAAAATACCAAACGAACGGCACCAAAAGGAAAATATAGAGAAAAAGGATCAAGAGAACTGCGAGAAAGAGAGCGCGAAAAGAAAAAGGACCCGTTTGAGAATCTGTCGCAACCAAAGGAAGCTGAAACTGTCAGCGAAAAGGCAAAGAACAAAAAGCGATACCTGAACAACGAGAAAGAGGACCAAGCGTGATTGAAAAAATCGAAAGCATGGAAATCATGCTGGACGGGATATCCCAGATTCACGACACAAATAAAGAAGGAAGCGAGCCAGAAAAAGATGCCAACGATGACCCAGTTGATCTTGACTCATCCGGCATGTCGAAAGATCTACAGACGAAGAAGCCGAAAATATCAAGATCACCACAGAAAGAAAATAATGAAGAACAAGAAGGCGAAAAGGAAGAAGAGGAAAATGAAGACCTTAAACAATGAAGTGCAGAACAATGACGCAAAAAATAATGACCTTAAACCCAAACGGGCTGAGACAGAGAAAAAGGCAAGAAAAAAAAAAAAAACTTTATTAGCAAGAAAGGTTTTCGAATTGCCTTCATACAAGAAAGTGGTGGTACTGGACGTTTATGCTCCTTCAGGAAGTAACAGGAAAAGAGAGAGAGAATGTCTTTTCAGGAACAAATTGCACCTTTCATACCCACGAACAAGTCTCAACTCAATATTCTTGTAGACTTCAATTGCATCACAAACAAGAAAGACGACAATCTTAAATGCGACATACTTTCTATTTCTTTGAAAAATATTATTGGAGGTCTTGAGTTAAAAGACGCGAGGGATGAATCAAGGGAATTCGTCGAATATATATGAACAAAATGGAAAGGAAAACATGGCCGAAGATCGAGGCTAGACAGAATTTATTTATCCCAAGGCATACTAGAAAATGTTAAGGATACTGAGCACGTATATACAGCATTCTCAGATCATTATGCAGTAATAACGAAAATTGGCCAGCAAAAAGATAAAACTAAGACTAAAACTAAAATGAATAATTGCACAATTAAACACCCAGATTCTTCTCCATCTTATTCTGTTTTGAATTCATGGCAAATTTTATTTTCTAAAATTGATTCGCAAAATCCCTTCAAAGTATAAACAAGAGCTACGAGCTCATATGGCACTTGTACGAGTAGGCTGTACAAGAAAGTAGATGAAAACGTCACAAAATACACCCGCCATCCAAAAAGGCGGTTCGGAAATAGAAATAGGATATTTAGTTTCACTCATTTCTGAGCAGTTCCGGCATCGTCTCGATTGCAAATGCACAGTATTCATTCCAGTATTCATTCAGCAGTCACGGAGAGAACAGCTAAGCGCCGCGTCAGTGATAGATTCTGTCCCCGCCCACTGATGGAAAGGATGTTTGCAATCGGTGAAATAGTGTTTTGCAGATTTACACACTACAAAAGTTGGCCCGTGAAGGTACTAAAAGTTATACCCATTAAGGACGGTCAAGTAAAGTACCAGGTACTCTGCTACGGAGGTAAAAACGAACTCTCAATTGTTACTGCCGGGTCTCTAATGGAATACGATGCTGGTTATGAAGTGGCCAAAACCGACAAACGGCCCGCAGTGGCAAAAGCACTAAAGGAAATGCTTCAAAATCCGGATCTTGGTGGAACTGTCTCGAGTAACGCAACTTCGCTTCGAGAATCGATTGATCAAATAGCGCTCAAAATAACGTCCGATCAAGCCAATATTAGTGCAACAGTTACTGCTGAAATCACGAAACAAGTTGAAAAACTAAAGGACTGTTTGCCGGGTATTACGACTTCTCAAATTGAACAAATCACTCAAGCTGTCCACGACAGTTTGAAGATCGAATACGACATGAAGTTCGAACTGTACCACAAGTCACTACTGCGAATCGAAAAAATGATCTCGACCTATGAAAAATCAGTAAATTCGCTATGGTGTGAGATCGACTCTTTGAAACAGGAAGCTAAGGCAACAAAGCTGGTCATGCATGGCGTGAAAGAGGTTTCAGCCTCACAAACGGCGGCATCAAATCTGTTGAACATTATGAAACAAAAGCTGGAAATTAGTGACCTCAGCATATCCGATATAAGTGATGTTCGAAAGATTGGCAACGAGACAGAGGAGAGAGGGGCATCTTTTGAGGTGAGCTTCAAAACGGTTCTGTTAGCAAAACAAGTGCTGGGTGCAAGAAAAAAATTAAAAGGAACAGGTCTCTTCATTTCTGAGTCTTTGACTAAAGCAAGGCTAGACCTCCTCAATGCTACCAAGGACAAAGTTGGAAATCGGAATGTTTGGACAGTAGACGGAAAAATCATGACCAAAATCGGGTCAACTACAAAACGAATTACGAACGTCGATGATGTAATTGCATTGCCCGATCCTTCTCATCCAGTTGTGTAACAAGACAAGGATCAATCGCAATCGATCAGTGATTATTTATTCGGTCATTTAGTGTGTTATTCAGATGAATCGACTAGAACAGTTTGAAAAAAATCCCCTTTGCCTGGATCCTCTGATTAACACAACGCTAGGTGAAGACGACAAAGAACAGAGTGAATTATTGGTAGATAGCATATCATGCAGATATGTAAGTGAATGCTCGAAAAAGGTACATAAGTCGGACTTGAAGGTTGGTCACTTAAATTGTCAGTCATTGCAGACAGCATATGATGAAATATCGGAAGTTGTTAGTAGAAATAATCAAATTGATGTTCTAGCGCTGACAGAAACGTTCCTTACAGAGAATATGGATATAAAAATGCTAGATATTACGGGTTTCTCGTTAGAAGTATTAAACCGTGAAAAGCTAAGGAAAGGTGGTCTAGCGTATTATTTTCGAAAAGGACTTAATTATTCGCTAATACCTGATTTTAATGTTCGTGTGGAAGGAATATTTGAGTCATTTTGTCTCAAGATAAAAGAAAATCATCAGGAAATTTTAATTGCGTTGGTATATCACAGCCCGTCAGGTGATACGGAAATATTTATGGATGAGCTAGAAAAACTGCTGTCAAAGTTGAAGTGTCATCGGTACCCGGTAATAATGCTAGGCGATTTTAATATGGATCTACTATCGTTACAAAATAACAAGAATCTGTTATTTCTTCAAAATTGTATGTCATATGGGTACCTGCCTATAGTACGAATACCCACTAGGGTAACCCCAACGACCGCGACTCTGATTGATAATATATTTGTATCTCACCAGAATATTGTTAGAAGGTCAGTAGAAGTGCTATTATTTCAAACATCTGATCATTTTGCTACTTTCACTGATGTATTGATGGGTAAAAGTAAGATAAATTCAGAACCCAAATACAGGCTTAATCGTCGAGATGAGTCAGAAAAAAATATTGCAGACCTGGTATTAAGTTTAAAATGTATTCAGTGGGATGAATTTTTTCAAGCCCACGTTGATCCAGATTCAGCGTATTCAGCGTTTATTGATTTAATTACTAGCAGTTATAATTGCCATTGTCCTGTGATGAAAGAGCCAGAGCGTAAGCATTTGCCCAGAAAACCATGGATGACACAGGGACTTCTCGTTTCTGTTAACAACCGCAAAACTCTTTATAGACATTACATAAATGATCCGACAGAAGAGAATTTTCACCGGTTTAAAGAATATAGAAACAAGTTAAACCAGCTAAAAAGAAATGCAAAGGAAACATATTTTCAAAATAGTTTTAAAAATGCGAACGGGAACCCCAGGAAAACTTGGCACATAATTAATTCGGTCATTGATCCAAATAAATCAGAAAAAAAACTTCATATAAAAGAACTGATTAGTGAAAAAAATTCAGTAAAATCGCCGGAAGAAATTTCGAGTCTTCTCGGTTCATTTTTTGTAAATATGGGACAAAAAATAAAAGATAAACTGGCGAATGCAAAATCAAAAAGAACACTAATTACAAAGGTAACATCTCAAAAACTAAAGAAACAACAGACAATGGCGGAAATGCAGAAATTCCCATCTGTTACATGTGATGAAGTAAAAAAATGCATTTGTGAAATTAAAGGAACAAGGTCAACGGGCCTAGATGGACTTTCTTTGCAACTAATAAAAAAAATACAACCAGCAATCATTGAGCCTCTTGCAGTCCTTATAAACAGAAGCCTTGATGAAGGTATTTTCCCTACTAAACTAAAGGAATCCAAATTAATCCCACTTTTTAAAGGAGGAGACCCAACAGTAATTGACAATTATCGACCAATCAGCTTACTTCCAATTTTTTCGAAAATATACGAAAAACTTGCTGCAAAAAGACTGTATGAATATTTTGAAGCTAAGAAAATTCTTTCTGATAAACAATATGGATTTCGGAAAAACAGATCAACTGAACTCGCAATTACGGATCTTATAATGAATATAAAAGCAGCGCAAGATGATGGTTTATATTCCTTCGCGATCTTTCTGGATTTAACAAAAGCTTTTGACTGTGTTGATTTTGACATCCTTCTTGGAACGTTAGAAGGATATGGGATAAAGTTGACGGTTCTTGAATGGATTCGGTCATATTTAACAAACAGACGTTGTAAAATACTTGCTAATGGCATCATATCAGATTCATTCGATATAACTTGTGGGGTGCCCCAGGGATCGGTCCTTGGACCATTACTTTTTTTAATTTATGTGAATGAACTTTCGGCTGATATCCCCTTTGCATATATAATAAGTTTTGCGGATGATACTGTATTATTTCTCACGCATAAAAATCGTGAGCAACTAATTACAAACGCTGAAGTTTGCCTTCGGGCAACAACTGAATTCCTTGAAGAACGGTTGCTTTCCCTTAATACAAAAAAGACGAAGTATATCATTTTTAAACATGGAAATGACCGAGTCTACGATAGTAAGATAAATACGGCCGACCACGAAGAAATTGAACGAGTAGACCACATTAAATATTTAGGCATAATAATTGATGAAAAGCTGGATTGGGCAATCCACATTAAATTTCTTTGTATGAAGCTGTCAAGAGCTGTTGGTGTTCTCCACAGACTGAAATTTATTTTCCCCCATAAAATTTTACTGATCCTATATTTCAGTCTATTCCATTCTTATCTTTTATATGGAACAAGCATTTGGGCTTCAAATTATAAGTCAGAATGGAAGCAAGTCCAAATTCTTCAGAATAAAGCTATACGTGCTATTTGCAAGCTTGAGCCTCGTCAGAGTGTGAAGCCGTTATTAATAAAACTTAAAATATTGAATGTGGCTCGACTTCGGGAACAAAAAATTGCCGAAACTTTATACAAAGTAAGCACAAATACCGCACCTGAGTCGTTTATGTCGGTTTTTCGACGGAATGATGAAATTCACCAACATGATACTCGACATGCATCGGAACTAGTTACAGAAATGAGACGTCTCACGTCATCTGGTTTTTCAATCAAATTTACCGGTCCAAAAATATGGAATTACCGTCCAAATGCTTTGAAAAATGCTAATAGTATACCAGAATTCAAAAATAAGATTAAAAGTTTCTTATTGGAAAATATTGATTTAGATCCGAACTTTTTCTACCGATAGTTGTTTTGTATATTTGTTTGATTGATATACGTCTGTTTTCTCTACTTTTCCCTTCTTCTTCTTTTCTTTTTTCTTTTCTTTTCCTTGTAGTTCTTTTCTTGAAAAATGAATGAATACTGTCACCCGTTACGGGCAGTGCTCTCTTAGGGTGTAGTTAGTTCACAGTGTATTATTTAATTTTGTTAATAAAGAAACTGAACTGAACTGAACTGAACTGTTCAAACATTCATCCCAATAAATCCATTTGTTTGATCCCTAGACGTGCTACACGATTTCCGGTACTCACTCTATTTCCACCTACCGTGGCCGAATCTGGTTCGGAATAAAAAAAAATCGACCACCTAAAGCATCTTCGTTTATACCATCTACCAAGTTTCACTCGAATCTGAGCATTTTTGGAAAGTTCCGGTACCCCCCCCCCTTCCCACCAACGTTGTCGGAGCCGGTTCGGGCCCAATCTCTTAATTCCCTCATCAAGTTTGACTGAAATTGGAGCATAGCCTATCTGCAAGTTTCCAGTACCCCCCCCCCCCCTACCTTGGCCGAATCCGGCCCAGACGCCAAATAACAAATCTAGGCCGCATAAACTCGGCACTGTCGAACTGCATCTCATTCGGTCCATCCGTTTGGTTTTTGTGCATGTCAAAAGTCCCCCCCCCACCCCCAATTCCCGTAATCGTGGTCGCATATGGTTCGAACGCATGTTTTACATGTCGAGGCCATCGATTCGTATCACCCATGAAGTTTCACTCGAATCAGACCACTCGTTTGCAATTTATAGAAGTCCATATTTCTCTTCTCTTGCTCCCCCAAAAATGCTCGGATCTAGGAATGGAAGTTTCCGGGGGTACGTTGTGTCAGGTTTTTAAGTCAAGATAATTCGGGTCGCTAATATGCCTGCAAAGTTTCGTTGTCGTTTTACATCTGGAACTATTCTAACTCACGACTACCGGAATTCCATGAAACCCCCTCCAACTCCCCCCACAGAGCCCCGAAACCATCTGGCTCCGTCAATTTCATCTAGGCCTAATGCTTGTTCCATCCATTAAGTTTCGTCCCAATCCCTCTACTTTTAGAGTTTCTTGAGTTTTCCACCCCCCCCCCCCATCCCCACAGGTATCGGACCCGACTCGGACGTGACACTGAACGTCCGAGGCGATAGCTCACCAGACAAGTTTCATTCAAATCCGATCACCCGTTCAAAAGTTATGCACGCCACTAGATTCCGGACTCCCCATCCACCCACTCCCCCCACGATGGTCGGGTCGGGGAAACGGCTGTTCTCAAGTCAATCTGTTCGGATCCCTGACATACCTGCCAAGTTTCATCGCCCTAGGACATCAGGAAGTATGCCGAACTCGCGGGATCGCTAGAAATCCGGACCCCCACCCCAACTCCCCCACAGTGCCCTGATCCGGTCCGGTTATGTCAATGACGTGTCGAGGACCTGTGCTTGTTTTTAACACCAAGTTTCATCCCGATCCCTCCACTTTAAGCGTTTCTCAAAATTTCCGGTTCCCTCCTCCAACTCCTCCCAGTGTCATCGGATCCGGTCCGGTTATGTCAATGACGTGTCTAGGACCTGTGCTTGTTTTTCCCACCAAGTTTCATCCCGATCCCTCCACTTTAAGCGACTCCCCCCAGTGTCATCGGATCCGGCCCGGATTTAAAGTGAGGTGTCTGAGACACAAGGTCATCCTAAATATCAATTTTCATCAAGATCCGATCACCCGTTCAAAAGTTATGCACGCCACTAGATTCCGGACTCCCCATCCACCCACTCCCCCCACGATGGTCGGGTCGGAAAACGGCTGTTCTCAAGTCAATCTGTTCGGATCCTTGACATACCTGCCAAGTTTCATCGCCCTAGGACACCAGGAAGTATGCCGAACTCGCGGGATCGCTAGAAATCCGGACCCCCATCCCAACTCCCCCACAGTGCCCTGATCCGGTCGGGTTATGTCAATGACGTGTCTAGGACCTGTGCTTGTTTTTCCCACCAAGTTTCATCCCGATCCCTCCACTTTAAGCGTTTCTCAAAATTTCCGGTTCCCCACCCCAACTCCCCCACAGTGCCCTGATCCGGTCCGGTTATGTCAATGACGTTTCTAGGAC
Source organism: Branchinecta lynchi (assembly GCA_023053575.1). NCBI lineage: Eukaryota > Metazoa > Arthropoda > Branchiopoda > Anostraca > Branchinectidae > Branchinecta > Branchinecta lynchi. The sequence continues at coordinate 2,017,948 of JAKZAP010000009.1, read as the reverse complement.
CTGTGCTTGTTTTTCCCACCAAGTTTCATCCCGATCCCTCAAGCGTTTCTCAAAATTTCCGGTTACCTCCTCCAACTCCCCCCAGTGTCATCGGATCCGGCCCGGATTTAAAGTGAGGTGTCTGAGACACAAGGTCATCCTAAATATCAATTTTCATCAAGATCCGATCACCCGTTCAAAAGTTATGCACGCCACTAGATTCCGGACTCCCCATCCACCCACTCCCCCCACGATGGTCGGGTCGGAAAACGGCTGTTCTCAAGTCAATCTGTTCGGATCCTTGACATACCTGCCAAGTTTCATCGCCCTAGGACACCAGGAAGTATGCCGAACTCGCGGGATCGCTAGAAATCCGGACCCCCATCCCAACTCCCCCACAGTGCCCTGATCCGGTCGGGTTATGTCAATGACGTGTCTAGGACCTGTGCTTGTTTTTCCCACCAAGTTTCATCCCGATCCCTCCACTTTAAGCGTTTCTCAAAATTTCCGGTTCCCCACCCCAACTCCCCCACAGTGCCCTGATCCGGTCCGGTTATGTCAATGACGTTTCTAGGACCTGTGCTTGTTTTTCCCACCAAGTTTCATCCCGATCCCTCCACTTTAAGCGTTTCTCAAAATTTCCGGTTCCCTCCTCCAACTCCCCCCAGTGTCATCGGATCCGGCCCGGATTTAAAGTGAGGTGTCTGAGACACGAGGTCATCCTAAATATCAATTTTCATCAAGATCCGATCACCCGTTCGCAAGCTAAAAATACCTCAAATTTTGGCTTCACCCTCCCTCCACTCCCCGCCCCCCAGATGGTCGAATCGGGGAATTGATGATTTCCTATTTAAGCTGGTCGGGTCCCAGACATGCCTGTCAATTTTCATCGTCCCAGCACATCAGGAAGCACGGAACTCGCGGGATCACTACAAATTCGGACTTCTCCCCCCCCCCCAACTCCCCCAAAGTGAGCGGATCCGTTCCGGTTATATCAGTCACGTATCTAGGACTTTTGCTTGTACTTTCCACCAAGTTTCATTCGGATCCCTCCACTCTAAGTGTTTTCCAAGATTTCCGGTTTCCCCCTCTAACTCCCCCCAGTGTCACCGGATCCGGTCTGGATTTAAAATGGAGGGTCTGAGACACGAAGTCCTTCCATGTATTAAGTTTCATTAAGATCCGATCACCCGTTCGTAAGCTAAAAATATCTCATTTTTCCTATTTTTTCCGGATTCCCCCTCCCTCCACTCCCCTCCAGATGGTCGGATCGAGGAAGCGACAATTTCTAATTTAATCTGGTCCAGTTCCTGATATGCTTGCCAAGTTTCATCGTCCTAGCTTATCTGGAAGTGCCCGAACTAGCAAAACCGGGACCGACAGACCGACTGACGGACAGAAATAACAATCGCTATATGGCACTTGAGTAAGCTCAAGTGCCATAAAAACAGCTATCCCAAATTATCATTAACAGGTTTAAGAATATATAAGAGACTGGTTGTATTTCATGTTTATTTGTATTTGTATGTGCTTTCCTCTGGTGATGCTGGTTTTCAGTTACCCTTCCCTCATTTTTGTTGTTGTGTTTGTTTAGATTGATTTCGAATCGTGTTGGCGATTTCGTGCGGTGATCGTTCTATTCAGCGTTGGGTCGATTTTGATTTATTGATTTTCTTTTATGGAAGGGTTTGAACCATTCTATGTTTTTCTTATCTTCGGTTCAAACCCTGAAATAATTGTACGTGCAGAGTATCATATTAGTAATGTTTATGTATGAGGTATAGTAAGAATAAAGAGACCTCGAACCTAATCTTGGTGAAAACCCAGGGGAAAAATGTCGCATAAGGTGGAAGAACTTGTGGGACTCATACAAGCAGTATAGAAAAGTGGCAAACACGGGGGAAGCGGGTGATTTCCATGATGATGAGCAAGCCTTTTACGAACAGGTGCATTGATTTCTGAAAAGCTGCCACGCCACGCCGTTCATCCAGTTGCAGTCTTGGACACGCTAGAAGGCAATAATGGTGGTGCGCTCAAGACCCAGGATACAAGTAAGACCGGTAACGAAGAAGGCTCAAACTCAAGTGACGAGTCCGGAAACGTATCCTCCGATACGGATGCATTCAGCATACAGGATAAAGTATTAAGTGAAAAGTCGAAAGCTGACAACCGTAAGCCTTAACGGAACAGAAGAAAAAGAACGAGTGAAAAGGCATTCCGTGAAAAATAAGAGATTCCTAGGTCGCAAAAAAGACAAGAAAAACGTAAGAGGCATGATGACATGATGGTTCTTGGCAGAGAATACCTAGACTTTTACCGTGAAACGTTCGGACGATCTTCAGAAGCAACTGGACTAAGAAGACGGTCAAGGGCGCGCCGGTCGCGCAGTCATGATTCTGAACATCGTTCTGGGAGCCGCAGCCCTCGCGGTCGTAAGCCTCGGGACTAGCTGAAGGTTTGGGTTCGCCAGTTCGTCTGTATCTGTGGATGATTATTCGTTTCAGAAGTTGATGGGCATCTTTGCTATGTGGCATGGCGGGTTCTCTGCTGCCTTTGGAGTCACATGACGTGGGAAGTAGAAGATAAATGCGTGACCATCTACAAGTAGTATGATCTTAGTTTTGCGGGTTTTCTGCTACCGTTGGAGCTTACTGTGTCCGTTAAGGCACTGTCTAGAGAACCGGGAGTCGTACTTTATGTCCTACGGGCTACGGAACCGGTAGTTCTCACGGAAACCAAACCATATGAGCTGCGATTCCGGGATCTGACGTCATTAACTAACGGAAACTTGTATGTGCCGGCTCTCGTTTCGGTAGTAATTGGAAATAGCTCACGGAAACTTCATCGCACCAGCTTCTCGTCCGGTAGCCTCACGGAATTGTGTACTCAGAAGCTAGGGAGCCGGTAGTTGATACCGGAAACTGTATAATTGGAGCTTCTGTTCCGGTAGTGTCTACGTGGAATACAAAACTCACGGAATAGTTTGGATGAGAGCTAGGATGCCGAGATTTTCACCGACTTAGAGAAATAACATGGGAAAAAATTCACTACCGGAACCTATATATTGAGAGCTAAGGTACCGGTAGCAACTACTATTTGCTAGAAAATTACCAGCTCACGGACACAGGTGACTATGGGCTAGGGATCCGGTAGTGACGAAAAAAAAAATAGAACTCACGGACCCATGTCAGTATAGACTAGGAAACCGGAAGTGAATATTTTTAACTAAGGAACCTAGCTCCTGAGAGCTGGGGTTCCAGTAGTGCCAAAAATTAAAATTAAAAACTCATGGACGCGTGTCAATTCGGACTTTGAGTCCGGTACAGCTCACTGAATCCAGTTCAAAATCTTATTTTTTTTTTTGCCCAATCGGAACCCCAGCCAGCAGAAGTCGGGTTCCGTTAGTAAAAAAAAATTGCTTCCGGTTTCCTAGTCTGTACTGACATGGGTACGTGAGTTAAATTTTTATTTTTTCATCACTATCGGAACCCTAGCCTATAGCCATCTGTGTCCTTGAGCTGGTCATTTTAAAGCAAATAGTAGTTTCTACCGGTACCTTAGCTCTCAATATATGGGTTCCGGTAGTGAATTTTTTCCCATGTTATTCCCATATATTATCCGTGAAAATCCCGGCATCCTAGCTCTCATCCAAACTATTCCGTGAGTTTTATATTCCGCGTAGACACTACCGGAACAGAAGATCCAATTATACAGTTTCCGGTATCAACTACCGGCTCCCTAGCTTCTGAGTACACAATCCGTGAGGCTACCGGACGAGAAGCTGGTGCGATGAAGATTCCGTGAGCTATTTCCAATTCCTACCGGAAAGGGAGCCAGCACATACAAGTTTCCGTTAGTTAATGACGTCAGATCCCCGAATCGCAGCTCATATGGTTTGGTTTCCGTGAGAACTACCGGTTCCGTAGTCCGTAGGACATAAAGTACGACTCCCGGTTCCCTAGACAGTGCCGTCGGTTAAACTTTCCTAGTTCCATACTTGAAAGAAGAAATCAGATGGAATGTAATGTTTGTCTAGTGGGGGTAAGAAAAAATTGCAAAAAGTTCAAAATTATATGGGAAGTAGAAGATCAAAGCGTGCACATCTACAAATGATTTTTAGTTTTATTTAAAATGGTGGTACAAGCAGTTTCTTATAAGCCTGAGCTGTGATGAGTAGTGAATCGAGGTCGGTTGTGATTCTAGAACCGTTAACAAGTTTTCGAAGTGTTCTCTAAGATTCACATTTTGTTGTTGTCCTATATTGAAACTGCCCAGCGGTGCCTAAGTTGCCGTTTCAAATCTGACGATCTCTTAACTAGAAGAGTTGCAGTCCATCAGAATGCTCAACAGGAGTTACATCGCGATTACTCAGATGCAAATATTGTTGAGAACTTTGAAGGTCTTGTTGTGGTATTACTTATTTTTCGTCTGAAGCAGTAGCAGTAAAGGGAGCCAATGCAACCTCGGACATGTATAACCTCGTATGTTGATCATGAAAAGTATCAGTCAATCTTTCAAACTGTAATTTAAGCTCTTGTATGGGATTTCCAACCTCGTTTGCCACATCGAAGGCTTAAATTATGATTTTTAAGGTTATATTGACACTTTATCCCCACTAGCCTCTTGTCCAACTGTCCGAGGTTGCATAGTTCCCCTGTACACGTAGTTCCCCTGTACACATTCTACAAGTTGTGCGTTTCGCGCTAGAGTGGCATCACTTGTGTAGCCGAAAGCATTATATCTCGAAATCAGCAATGGTAACGGTTCTGAAGTTCTTTTTAAATCGTTGGTACTTTTTAAAGAAATTTTCTGTGAACAGTTTTAATGTGAGCGCCAGCGACGAGTGTTGATTGTGACCGTGATTTAGAGTGCTTCAGAAGCGATTCCTTGGGTTAAAGACATTTACTAAGTGACGTCGATTCTGATACCTAATATGTAGCAAAAATGCGGAAAACAAGAAGTCGTGCAACATCAATGTGATGCTGAGACTGAGTATTTAAGAACTAATAAGCGTTACAAGATTTGCTTCCCAACGTACACCGTATATCTCGTCCGCGATGTCGATGAGAATCGTAGCTTCGGAACCAACTCGGTAATTTCACTTCTAGAACGGGAGAAGGAGCCGAAGATAAGCGTCTACGAATAAAGGAATTGAGCAGACCTGCGTTTATATGTAGACATTCTTTTATTTCACTGATTGTGACGGTCAAGAGTCAGCAACCCCTCATCGATTCATTCAACCCAGTCAGCATGCAGAGAAATAGCCATTCATTTAGGCTAGAGTATAAATTTGGTGAAAACTGATTCAGTAAGTTAGTCCCAAAGAAAGGGAAACTAGAGGACCTCAACAGCTGGGGACCAGTCACCACTACCCAATGCGACTACAGAAACCGGTGTACGGCAGGGGTGCCCTCTGAGCAACAATAAATAATAGCAATTGAATAATAGCAATGCTTTTCCGTCCTTACGTATGGTTGTGAAACTTGGAGCATCACTGCGCAACTAGACAGACGACTCCTATGATCTATTCTGAATACACATTGGTCGGAGAGAATAACAAACGAAGAGACTTATCGTATGACAAATCATACCCCCCATTCTCGATGTCAGTAGAAAGCGGCGATGGATGTATTGGAGGTATATAGTCCGAGTGGGTGATGGAAGGCTACCACACGACATACGGTGTTGGACACCCCCTAGCCGCCGCAAGTCATGGATAGCCAAAATAACGATTGGCAGGTCGTTAGAGAAGGAGGAGAAGCTGGTGAGGTATTAGATGGAGGAGCATTCGCCTCATAAGAAAAGTTTACAAGTCCAAAGCCTTTTCTTTTAACAGAAATTCTGATCTTGACAAATGATCCTGTAGATTGCCTATTCAGTTAGGATTAGGCCTCACCTGTTAGAGGAAAACATATTTTTTTTTTAAGACTAGGATATAGTGTCGAGGGTCTTTGTTTTACTTCCTGTCATCTGCCTCAGTAGCAAACGAGTTCGAATTAGAGAATATTGGTCCGCCCGAAGTACTAAATGAACTCCTGGGTGCCTGAATATTGTATGGTAAACTTGACTAGGGGAGCTGCGGGTGAACTGTCGAGGTTCAAAGAACCCAGTCAAAGATTCGTTGGGCATGGTAAAGTCGACCCCAGAGCGTAACGCGAGCTGCCTATTCCATTTCGGCATCCTCTTCGATGTAAAGAGGAGAGAAAACTAAAAACAACAAAAGTAAATAAACTGAAAGAGATCACCCGTCAATCCTATCTACTGCAACTCCAACACTCAATTCATCTTGTTTTTGTGACAGTTCTTTTCTTGGGCCTATTTGAAATAAGAGCCTAAATGAGCAGTTGAAATTTATGCTGACCACGGATTTTTCTCCACGAAACCTCTAGAGATTCGAGGCTAAGAAGAAAAATGAATTAGGCGTAGCGAACGCCTTTACGGAATTAGCAGATTTTCCTGATTAGCATCTTCAGTTTAATGGTTTCAATTTACCAGATACATCGTAAATTTGGCTATTGCGGACTTCGACATTTAAAAATCCAATATCCGGAAAGATATAGAAGGGGAAGTTTCGGAAAAAAAATTTGAGCATCAAAGATTGCAGATATGATTGACTATATCGTTACTCAGATTCACTACTCTATGCTCGTCCAGTAATCGGCGAAGCTTGATGAAATTGAGAACAAACTACGTGGTCTCCAGAACGCGGATTTAGACATGGAAAACAGGGCTGAACAGCTTGAAGCACGTCTGGACGAAATGGAGCAGGAGAAATAACTGAACCAGCTTGTACTTCATGGTGTTGAGCAAAGTGGTGGTCTTCCCATCTCTGAGTGTGTATTAAACGTGATTATGGATAAAAATCGGCAGAAATAGTATCTGTGTATAAATTCCGAGCAGCGTCTAGGGATACGAACACTGTTACAAATGAAAAGAAGAGTATTGCGCCCGTTTTGGTTGCGTTCCAGTCTACAGTAACTGCAATAAAATTATTTGCATCAAAGTCAAAGTTTGCTTGGTCGGGAAGTCTTGTACGGAGTATCTAACATCAAAGAAGAAGCAGATTTTTGATTTGGCGAAGAGTAAGCTTCGAAAAAAAATATGTGGTCGAACAACGGGACGAATTTCTAAAGACTCAGCTGGAGACATCTGCAAAATTCGAGCTATGGCTGAAGTGGTCCGTATGCCTAATCCAGCCCCATAATTCTGGGATGTCGCGGTGTTGTGTAAATGACATGTGTTTGTTTCCCTTTTTGTATTTATAGTCAAAATGTAAGTTCCCTTGTCGTCTCTATTTCTCTTTCACTTATTTTCTTTTCTTCTCCTTCTTTCTCGCTTAACCGTATTTTTTTCTTCTTTTTCTCTTCGTAAAAGTAGGAACCCCTTTGATGAATTAAAAAAAACAAACAGGTTTAGTCTTGGAAGCCAAGCTCGTGACGCACTTGTGGGGGATGATGATTGCGTCGATAAGTTTTCGTCAGTAATTCGAAGTAATTCTGTGAATCAAAGTAATCTTTAGGAGTATTTAAAACCCGCAAGTGCAAAAAGAGCGGTTGTTTTCTGTAATTGTCAAGGTCAAGGTCTAAGAACGGCATATTCATCTTTATATGACATCTTGAGTTCGGTAGATAAGAAGCCGTGTATTGTAGGCCTATGCGAGAAACTTTTGTCTAGCAAGTCACTGCCATGGGATTTTTCTTTCTCAGGATATGTTTGTGAGCGACGAGAACGGACAACCATGGAGCGGGGCGGTTTAGCCCTTTTGATTGGAGAAGGTACTCAGTACTGGGTTAGGAATGACCTTTCCCTGTGGGTTGAAGGCAGGATAGAAATCCTTTTTATTGTAATAAAGAACGAAGGAGGAAAAAATGAGGTTTTAGGATTGGCTTATAAGACTCGTTCCTGTGATGGCAGTTTTTGTATTGAAGAATTTGAATTATTACATGATGATATTAATAATGACAATAAAAATATATTCTTCACGGGAGATTCTTATGCAAATTTGCTAAAAAGGGCTAGTAGTTCAGATTTTGTTAATATTACGGTATCACATGACAGTTTTCCTCTTGTAACTATTCCAACATCGGATTCGCATCTGTCTGCTTCTTTAATTGATAATTTTTTCGATAATGATGGGTTACTTGAAAGATCCCAAGCAGATGTGATTTTGTCAGACGGGTTAGATCCCCTTCTTTTGATAAGTAAAATAAAGCTGAATCCGTCGCAGGAAAGTACACAGAATGAAAAGACTTCGTTATACCGTGAAGTTAAGAATGAATTTTAAAGAGTTTTGCAAAAATGATGGATGAAACAAGTTTCCGCGTGTAGATGAAGAAATATGTCAAAATAAGGCATATGATCTTTTAAGTGAGACAGTGAAGAATGTAATGAATGAAACATGTCCTTTGCGCAGAATAAATTCTAAGAGAAATTTTTCTAAAAAAAATGGATAACAAAACATATTCTAGTTTGTACGTGAATTATTTAAAGGACCGTTCAAATGGAAATTTTATAAAAATCAAAAAATTTCGGAATATTTTAAATTCGGTAAAACGGTAAGCCCATAAACTTTATTTTCAAAATTAATCTGAAACTTTTTGGTAAATTTCGAAGTAAGGAGGAGGTGAGAGCCATGGATACGGCAGGAGGTCGTCTTACTGATTCCCAACACATCGCTGAATTTCTGTGTAATAATTTTGCGAATGAAGGAAAAAGGCTTTGTGATCAAGCGCGGTTTGGGATCTATTTTTGAAAGGCAGCTTGCAAGTGAGAATTCTTTTGAGTTTACAAGATTTTCAGAAAAAGAAGTGGCACGATTCCTGGCCATGATCAAGTCAAGTTCTAGCGGAATCTATGAGTCTGAAATGCAAATGCTGCAAAAACGAGTGTTGTACCTGTTTTTACTTAAATCATCAACGTATCCCTAGATCTTGGAGAGTGATTCCATTTCATGAAGGAGGGAAAAAAATAAACAATCGAATCGACGTTTTTTTTTTCTAAATTATATGAGAAAGTGGTACACGCCCAGTTAAGCCATTATATTGAAAAAAAAAAATTCAAATGGTAAACCAATTTCGGTTCAGAAACGGGCTATCTACAGATATGGCAGTTTTGAAACTGTTTGATTGGATTAATGATGAATTTGAAGCTGTTGTAAAAGTGCTTTTGGACATGAACAAAGCGTTTGATCCGGTAGACCACTTAGAGCTTATTCAAGCTCTTGACTCGATTTGGGTTAAAGGTTCAAGCTTGGAGTGGTTTTCCACGTATCATGCAACCGATATCATGGTTCAGAATTATTTTTTATTTATTAAGAAAAAAGAAAATAGATTGCAGGGTCCCACAAGGGTCAATCCTGGGACCCCTCCTTTTAATTTTTTTTTTTTATCGAGTGAAGCATTACTTGTCAGAGGCTGGTGTAATCATGTTTGAGGATGACACTTTGCTCTTTCTGGCAGCGCCTTCACTCGAAATTTAGTATAGTAAAAATTGACAATGCATTTTCTTAATTTTTAAAATTTCGTAAAAAAAATCTGTTAACTATAAATTTTTTAAAAACTTTTTTCATGGCATTTCTAGACTTTCGTCGAGTGAAGGTAATGATCAGATCACAGTTCGAAAAAAATGTTATGAAAAGAGTAGCCACTAAAAAATACTTGGGATTTTTAAATGATGAATACCTATGGTGGAAAAACCATTGGAAAAAGCAGAGCCCTTGGGGTAATGCGTAGAATTAAAAATATAGTTCCAAAAAAGATCCTTACAATGTTTTATTTTTCTATATTTTCTCCATACATTAGCTACGGATGCTCAAAACAAGTAATGTTGTAACGTGTTTCAAAAGAGTATAAAAAACTTCAGAATAAAGCTGTGATATTATTATCGGAATCTCTTGATTCTGATGAGGTTCCTGCTCACGAGCATTTTAAAAGAATAAATTAATGTGTGTATCCCAAATTCGCGACTATCAAGTTGCTATTTTATTGTACAAATATCTAAATCAGCTGCTTACTCCTACTTTTGAAAATCTTTTTACTTATAACAGAGAGCGTCATTATCATAATACAAGAAATGCGATAATTTAAATTATGAGTTCAGAAGCACAAATCGGGAATCTTTTGTAATCTGCTATTATGGTCCTTATGTCTGGAATGTGAATGTGGGGAAAATTCGACTATTCTTCCTGCTTTCAAGTCAGGGGCAAAGAAGTTCCTTTTGTCTCGGGATCGAAATTGGTGAGAAACCTGCTCCAGATTGTCCATTCTATTCAAGGTACTGTTCTCGGATTTCCTTTATAAGTGATTAGTAATTTATTTATGACCCGCCATTTTGATGCTCAAAGCATCAACATGGTTTGACTTGATTGTTTTAGTTTAGTTTACTGTTTGTTTGAGTTAAATAAAGGAAATTGAATTGAAAAATTTGAAAAGGCGGAGTAAATGAAGAAAATAAACAAAACACATGAACACATAGAAAAAGACACTTAAATTTCACTCTTCGGTCAGGAAGCAGTGGTTATTTGTTGGTGTCTCATCTTCTTGTCCATTAGTAGAATTTTTAGAGTATGAGTAGCTGGGTATGAATGTAGTGAATAACTATAAATGGATAACCTAGCTTGCCCTTCCCAGCTTCATTGCACTTCTTGGTAGGCGAAAGGCGAATAGTGTCTGTTTTTTTTAATAAATATATATCTCTACTCTACTCTAAATAAACGGACTTTACAAGGAAGAAAATAGAAAGGTCAAGAGGTCGACGCGAGCTGACAAGAGGACACGCATTGATGATAAGGCAAGACAAGCAGAAAAAGCAGCAGTTAAAGGCGACAGCAAGACGGTGTATCAGCTGACGAAAGAAATAGTATGTGATTTCACTTCCCCGGAAGGACCCACTGAAGACAAACAGGGTCTTTTGACGAAAAAAATCTGATATTAATGGTAGGTGGATGGAATATTGCCGAGAAATCCTAAATCAGGCACCGCCAGTCCCACTTGCCGACGTAGCTATTATGCCACTGTTTGAATTAGACATTGACACGGAACCAATCACTATTTTAGAAGTAGAAAGTACAATCCGCAAGCTGAAGAATGGCAAAGCTGCCAGACAGGATGCTGTTGTCCCTGAACTGCTTAAAGCTGCAACTTCAGAGGTTGCGAAACCTATATTTGATCTCTTGTCAGGTGTGTGGACCAAGGACCTTCGTCTGACTTTTGCGCGGAGAGGTTGTCTTGCAATTCGCAAATTTTACCTGCTGTAGTCAAGGTGGATTACTTGACTTTTTGTACTGTTGATTGCTGAACGTTCTTGTGACCTCCGCGTACAGGTATTGTGAATGTAGTATGAATGTATTCACACAATCTTGCAAAGTTTGTGGCGAGACTCTGAATTGGCAAAACGAGAGACTGTTTTATGTGCTATTGCGGTCGGAGGCTGCGGCCGATCTTGTCCCAACCGATGTAAAAAGCTGTCTATAATCGAAAGAAACGGACATTCACTTTTTCTTTGCGATTCTTGCTCTCCAAGAATGAATGCTCCTGTCCAGGCACCTCCGGTTCAACTTGTGTATTCGCCAGTTCTGAGCTTTTTTACCCACTGCCTTCATACCGGAATCGAGTCAAAACCGATTATTTCGAAGTGTGCGGTGTTTTACAAAGAACAAGATCTAGAAAAAGACGGAGATTTATTGTTTCCTATTGTAAGCTCATCAGTGCGGCTTATTGCTCGTAGAGGACCCCAAGCAGCAGTCCATCTCTGCGAAGACATTTAAGCTTACTGACAGGGGCTGACGCTAATGCGAATACAATCTTGCCAAAATTCGTTATGACCGCTAGTGACCCTATCCCTCTATTGGATCTGAAAAGCATGCAAATTTCACCCGTTCGATCGATACCTGGAGTAGGCAATTTGCTTACGTCTCGGATAAGCTTGATTTCATTCCTGCCAAGGCGGTGGAGGTGATTTGATGGCGAAATGTTGTAACTAATGGCACAGTTTGCCTGCTTTTGGAGACTCCTCCTATCTCATGTGAAGACCCGATCCAGCGTAAGGATGCCCTAAAAGATTTTGAGCCGTCGGATAGCATTGTACGTGTGTCGGTCCTTACGGACTCTCAGTGGCTGATTTATGCTAAAAAGTCCTCTGCCGAAGGGCTCAAGGATAGTTTGAAGAAAAGGTTTGGGAAGGTAGAAATTCGTAAATCGAGGATTGCTGGTCTGCTGCGTAATATCGGTTTCTCTGTGGATGTTGATTCGGTTGTGAAAGATAACAAAGGTATTGCTGAAATAGTGAAAATGGGCGATTCGAGTTTTTACCGTGTGCTTTTCGATTCAAAATGCCGCCAAATCGTTTTACTTGTGGCATGGCGTTCGAATTGGATATGAAATTTTCAAGATGGTTGATTTTCGGGCATTGCCGAAATTTTGCTACAAGTGGGGGTCATTTGACCACATAGCTTTGTCATGCAGTAACGCTCCACTTTGTCTCCGTTGCCTGAGTCCTGATCATAAAAGTCCGTCCACTCCCAGATGCCACGAGTCTCCGAAATGCTGCCATTGTGGTTCACATGACCATTCTGGGTTTAGTTTCAAGTGTAAAGTTGTCTCTGATCGCACTAAAAAAGTCCTAGAAATGACAGTTTTAAAGACAATATATTTTAATGTTAATGGTGTTTCTGAGAAAATCCATATTCTGCGGTCTCTTTTGGAATCAGTGGATATACTGTGTTTGCAGGAGCACCACCTGCTGGAATCTTCTTTTCGTATTTTATCTGATCTGTCCCCCCACCATAATTGCTTTATTGCACCAGCTTTCCCTACTGGAGGGCTACCTTCAGGGGGTGTGTGCATTTTCGTTCGTAGTAATTTTGGCGCTTCTTTATTTTCTTTTTCAAGATATTTTATCGCTGTTAAAATTTCGAATTGTGTTTTATTTACATGTTATTTGCCGACTAACTATAATACTGTTGATTCCGATTTTGAATTTAATGAAGCATGCACCGAAATATCTGTTGAGTACCTGATGGATGCGATTGGTTGTGGTGATATGAATTGTGATTTAACTAATATTTCGGATTTTCGGGATTAACTTTTTCTTTCAATGCTTCCGTCGTACAATCTTATTTCAAAGGATTCGGATGCTTCTTATACTCACAATTCCGGATCTTCTTCGAATATTGATCATGTTTTGTTCTAGTCTTAATTTAATATCTAACCCCGTGCATGTTGGAGAAGACCTGCCGATCAGTGACCATTGTTATCTTTCTTTTTCTTTTCTTTTATCTGATTTACCTTCTATTTTGATACAGTGTTCTAATAAATTTGTAAATAGAACAAGTTGGGATAAAGATAAAATTTGTAAACTATCACGATGAGTCGGATGCTATTTTATCAAAAATTATTATTAATAGACCGGTTTTAAGTCTAGATCAGGTTCATATAGATTTTTTTTATTCTGAAATTGTGCATGCTTTAAAATTGGGAGCAAGAAAAGATTTTGATTCGGTCCGTTATCGAACTGGTACCCGTGTTTTTGCATGGAAGTTGAACCCAATTTTAATTCAAAGCCAGAAACACGCACAAGAAGCGTTTATTTTGTGGAAATTTGCTGGTCGTCCAAGGTTTGGGCCTGTTTTTGAAAATTATAAACTTAAGAAGTCGATTTTCCGATCTGAATTGAGAACCCATAACGAATTTGTTAGAGATGAAGTTAGTGATCGTATTTCTAAAAATGAAAATGGTCTCTGGCGTTTCATTAAAAGTAAAACAACTATGTCTCATAATACGCCTGAGGATAAAAGCACTTTGGTTCTTAATGATTGGGTATCTCATTTCAGACGAGTTTTTGCCCTTGGTGATTAGAGCGTTCATAAGAGCCTGGATGACCAGTTTAATTCCGGTCTGCTGCGATCTGATTTGGGACAAACTATTTCTGCTTCAGTGGAGGAAGTTGTAACAGGAATTAAGAAGCTAAAATCTAAGTGGTCTTTTGATCATGATGGATTAAAGTCGAAGCATATTAAATGGGCTTCCCCTAATGCTGTTCTTGTTTTTTCTACTTTGTTCTCTCTTATCCTTTCTACTGGTATTCTTCCTTCTAGTTTTTCTCGCGCTACTACCTCTCCTCTCCTTAAGAAGGGGGGCAATTTCAATGATTGTTCATGCTATCGACCAATAACCGTGTCTTGCCAGTTAAGTAAGTTGTTTGAAACTGTTTTGCTAAAATATTTTGAGCCGTGCGATGAAGGACTGAATCAGATTGGTTTTCGAAAGGGTCTTAGCATGGATATAGTTCATACTCTTCTTGGACATTTAATTTCAGTTTGTAGCCCTAGTAATCGTATTTTTGCTCTAGCCCTGGACATGCGGCAACTTATGATTGTGTTATTCATTTTTGGTTAATGTCTGCTCTTCTTAAGTTAATGTCTGCCCTACACAAGTTTTTCTAGTTATGAATCAGTGGTATAAGACTTCGTGTATTAGAATTAAATGGAAAAATAACTTAAGCGGTTTTTTGGTGATTTTAAAGAGAGGTCTGAGGCAAGGTAGCGTACTGTCTCCTATTATTTTCAATATACTATTGCTTCTTTATTTAATTCTTTTAGAACTTCGCTTGTTGTTCGTCGTGGTTTTGTAGCGTCTTGGATCGCGTATGCGGACGATCTTCTTCTTTTGAGTCGATCACGCGTTGCTCTTCAGAAGAATGTGGACCAGTTAATTCAACTTTTTTCTAGATTTGGTTTAAGATTTCGTCCTGAAAAGTGTCAGCTCCTGATTTTTGGTCCTAAGCCTGCTGACCCAATTAATAATATTTTTAGTATTAAGATGTATGATGTAGTCCTTAAGCCACTTGAATCTTTTCTTTATTTGGGAATTCCTTATGGGCCATCAGTTCCCCTTTGTCGAGCTCATATGATGAAGTCTGTTCGATCGAGAGTTTCAGCGAGCTTCGGTAGTGTTATTTCTGTTCGAGATCATTTAACCAGGAGATCTTCTGCGCGCGTCTTCAATACGGTTGCTCTGCCTCAAGTCCTTTTATTTTCTAGTTGGCTTCCTTATTTTTCTTATTCTAATATTGCGCATATTAAAACTACTTTTTTAATTTTGGTAAATTTTTTTTTAGACTTTCAAAATTCCATTCTACTTCGTCTGCTATAAATTTGTAACATTTGAAAGATCCACTTCAAATTATGCTAAAAAAGCAACACAAATTTCTGTCGAAAATGTCTTCTCTTACTCATAACCTATATTTAGCGGTTAAAGAGTTACTATAGTTTTACGTGTGTGTATAATATTATTTTTGTGTATTTTTAGTATGTTTTGGCCATTTGTTTTTTAGTAGTATTACATGTTGGGCCAATTTGTATGTATTTACTTCACTTCATACTCTCCAATCTTGGAGGTCAATAAAAGATTTGAATTGAATTGAATCAGAGAATCCAGAGAATGGCAAATGGAGCACATGATGCTATTCATTGATTTCCTCAAGGCATTTGATTCTGTCTACCGCAGCTCAATTTGGAAAACTCTACGGTTTTATGTCATACCTGATGGAACTGGTTGTTCTAATTGAAGCATTGTACAAAGACCAAAGGTATTCTGTTCAGACTGAGGAGGGACTTACCGATCGGTTCGCCAATGAGTCCGGTGTACGACAGGGATGCATCCTCTCCCCTTTCCTGTTCGTTGTCATCAAAGATTTTGTGATGCGTTCATATCACTTCTGTGGTGGAGTGAAGTTGAGTGACGGCCGTCAACTATACGATGCTGACTTTGCTGATGATGTTGCGATGCTTGCCACACAAAAGAAGAAATACAGCACAATGTCACTAAGCTTGCGGAGACAGCGGATGGAATAGGACCAAGGATTACTATGGATAAAACTAAGTTGATTAACAACCCGTCAACACACTACAAACGTCGAACATATCTATTTGGGAATGATACGGTGGAGCATGTGGACCACTTTGAAAACCTTGGAAGCAGTATCTGTGAAGATGGTAGTACAGAGCTGGAAATCCGCACTCGGATAGGCATTGCTGAAACCGCGTTCAATAAACTCTACAAGATTTGGAAGAGCAGCGGGTTCACGCTGAGACTATAACTACGGCTCTTCAACAGTAACGTTATCTCTATATTACTTTACGTAACCGAAACTAGGAACCTCACATCAGCAGTTCAAAAGCGAATCTTGGGCTTCGAGATTATATGTCTCAGGCATATCCTCAAGATCCATTGGTCCGATAAAGTGACCAATGTTGAGATTCGTGCTATAACTGAGCAACGCTTGGTGATAGATGTCCTGATGGAGAAAAGACGGAGATACTGGGGTCACATGGTGCGGATGGCTGAGGTTAGACTTCTCAACGACGCTTAGTGCTGGAAACCTTCTGGCCCGCGTGCAAAGGGTAGGCAGCGCCCCACACTTGGCAGAAACGTGGAAAAGGAAGCCAAGTCAGGTCGGACCACAATGACCGAACTGAGGAATGCTGTCCAATTTCTGACCTGGAGGTCAGAAATTGTCACCTTATGCACCACCAGGAGCGGGAAGGCCTAAGTCTAACAATATGGGGTATCGAGGGGTAATGAAACTGTGATTCTTTCTGGATCTGCCAGAGAGGTTGACATTCGGGTAGAAGGGTTGGACAAGTTCCAACCTGACGGAACTTGTCATAAAGGTTGTTCCTTGTTCGGCAATGATTTGCAAGCCGAAGACTGAAGGAGCAGGATTCTACATTACACAGTAGCTGTGTAACACCGCTGCAAATTGGGCAGTGCTCAATTTCCTCCTACTATCATCACCAGAAGGACCCCACATCAAACTATACGGTAACGAGACGGTAACAGACATGTATCGAGAAATGTTGAGTGGGGTTGTCCAGGCCTTATAGGGTACGAAAAAAGGGGGACAGGCATCCACGTCCGAATACTTCTACTCCCTATCAACGCAACATTTTGTGGTATGTGAGCAGGTCGGGATTCAGGAACCTGAAATCGAAGTGGACGTTAAGCCCGGTGCTAGTACAGCAATAACCAAAGTTGGAGAACCCAAGCAAAAGAAGGCGAGGAGGTGTTCAGGACACGAATCGGCTAAGGCTTAGTTGGGTAGGATTGATAAAACCCTCGCAGGTTCATTGGACTCGGAGGGAGCTCCCCAAATATCGGACGCCGATATCCCAAACCCCATTTGATTTTAAGACATCACCGGAAACTATCGAGCCGGTTGAAATCATTCAGAATTTGTTTGGCGAAACAGAGGAGACCACTCTACCATATCCGGAATTCTGAGAACCATTCCCAACTTATCCGGGCCCAGTCGACTTTACCATGCCCAACAAATCTTCTATTGGGTTCTTTGAACCTCGACAGTTCACCAACAGCTCCCCCACTGAAGTTTACCATACGATGTTCAGGGCCCGGGAGGTTTATTTAGTAATTCGGGCGGACCAATGTTCTCTGATTGCAACTCGTATGCAATAAGGAAAACGAAGACACTGAAAGCCTTCTTCAACTCTACGTCCTAGTCTTTAAAAAAAACACTGTTTTCCTTTTTTTTTCATTTTTTTATCGCCTTTTTCGGTGACTTTTGAGTAAGTAGATTATTGTCCTTTGGACGCGAAAACTTATCTTATGAGGTTACTATAACCGAAGCTATGCGTAATGAGGGAATTGTAGTTTTAGGAAAGTTCATATAATCGTATTTATCGGAAGCGATATTTTATCAAGCTTGCGGTTTTCAAACCATTTGACCAAAGTGGTGATAGTTTCAGTACCGGTTGGTCGTTCAAACAGAGTGCATCTAAAGTTGATTCTAAACCAGTTTTTGCTTGCAAGAAGGATTGCAAAAAGGATTGGCGTGAAGCTGAAATTATTGAGAGAAAAAGACGAAGGCTGGCACGCTATAAATAAGAAAGGTAGTAACAAGGTAACATCTTGCTAATTACCAGAGATGTCTGGAGGATTCGAAATTAAAGGACTAGCGCTAGCCAAATTTCAAGGTTACCCGAAATGGCCTGTTCGAATCGTGGATATAATCCAAAAGAAGAACGGAACACACTTCGTCCTTTTCCATTACGGCAAATATGAGGTGGAAACGGTTCAACAATCTTGAATCTTACCAATAAAACTTCAATGAAGCTGTTCAGAAAAAAAAAAAAGGGAGTAACAAATGCATTCAGCGAAGTTGCTACTTTTCCAGATATCTACTTGGAATAGTTAAACTTGGATCGGGCTTCTCTTGCCTCCGTCGTGAACAGCGCACAAAAAGAACTAGAAAATCTCCGAAAAGGTTTGTGTAATGAATTTGAACAAAGAGTACGTGACAACCGAGGGGTTGCTCACTCGCCTGGCACAACTGTACACCCTCCCTGGGCACCGGCGCTCGCCCCGAAATGAAAATGTAAAAAAGTGCCATCTATGATTTTTTGTGACTGATGAATCGATGCGCGTGACAAAATTTAGTGTTGTGAAGCTTATTGCTTCAGATAACCCCTATTCACATAATGGAGGCCACTGTGGCACTTTGAAAGTCTGCTATTATGAGGGTATCATTCCTGAAACAAAACATACCTGAGATACCGGATGTAGGGTTCCCAGCTGCAGAAAAGATGAAAATTTTGGGGGTCACCTTCAACAACAAAACGAGATGGGAGGACCACATCCGCCAGATGTTAGGACAAGCCGTACCTCTCCTGAGGTCTTTGGCAATATTGCGTCGAATTGGTTTAACCGAGCAAGCACACAAGCATTACACAGCCCATATGCGTCCGATAATGGAATAAGCATGTGCCGTGTGGCATGCGCCCCTCACCACTGAAAAAAAAAGAAAAAAAGAAGATATTTTTACTTTCAAGCCTGGGTAGAGAGCAGTATTGTGAAGTCTCAAGTGCTGGAAGTGCTGGAACCGGCCTGACAATGTGCCAGACAAGAAATTCACCAAAGTTATGGCCCAGGTTCCCTTGCCAGTTCGAGTGGACCATGCATGAACATTGAAGATCACAGAAAGCAAATTACCGATGATATTAACAAGCTCCCGAAGGCACTAAAATGTGATACTGTTAGTGAACAAAATGTCTGTCATGACGTATCTCGTGACGTATCATTCAAGTGCTATATATGCCATGATATGAATGAAAGAGCTCATAAACTCATCTCTCCACTAGAGAACATCCAAGATTCCACAAATGGTGCTTTGCGGTTAGTGCATTCTAACCTGTGACTTGAAGGAGAAAGGGTGAGTTATGATTTACGATTTTTTGCTCTTGACTCTTTAAGGTGGCCGACAAGGGAGATAGTTTTAGACCTGTTACTAGGTTGCAGACTGCTAGAAATAATAATTACGTACACCAGGAATTGGTGCCTGGCAGAGGTTTGACTCGGTTACTGCATTCGGCAGAACTCGAAACGAGCGGTCATTCGTCTGGTTTTCAGGGGCAGTTGGAGAAACCTGTACTCCATTTTGGGACTGCGCCGACTAGTCAAGGACAAAACAACCTGATGGAATTGTGCGAGTATGGAAGAGGCAATAAAATCATTACTGGTTAAATTTGATCAAGTAGTTGACTTGTTGCGTTCAACTCATGACTGTAACGACACGAAATATTTAATTCCAAATGTTTATAGCAATTCTTGCAAAGTGCCTTTTTCTCGAAGCACCTTTCTTGAAGTAACGTTTCCTCACACCGTCTTAAAAACGCTTTATGTTTGAGAGCTGGCCAAGATACTTGATGTTTAAGAGCTAAGTCAAGATTCTGGTTAGTTGAGCCAAGACGTGAAACGATTCAAGAAAACGCACTATATAAGACCAATGTAATTGTATGTATAGAGGCTGTAGTGATCGTTGGATTAACAGATGTATTCGATGTAGGCAGAACTTCAATATTAAAAGTAAGTGTGTTTTCTAACCACTGTTTATTGAATGTAGGACCTAGAACCCACCGTCCGAACTTCCCCCTCCACAGTTACGAACCAAACCTTCGAGGACTAAGATCAGAGTACCGGTAAAGTCTAATATGTACCAACCGCTCGGGTACACGCTACACGTATTATAGTGATGCACCCTCACCCTCCAGATAACATTCCCATGTTTCTTCCGCTTAATTGTCTCCGTGTTCTTCCCAATTTAGCACCTTTAGATTGTGCGGTTTCTAATATCTCGATCCAAGCGTACGTGCGGTGCTAATAAAATAAATGTTTCTTGCTGAATAAAGTGAGGATTAATCAGAGAGTCGTCGGTGGGAAGTGTAGCGAGTAACACTGAATTGGAGTAGTTACTAGGAAGTGCCGTGGACAGTACTTGTGAGGACAGGCGAGGAACGAGCCACAGGAGTCACTCATCAACTAAGAACAGTGGGAACATTTCCCAAGTTCTTAGCCTCACCTGCTTTCTTGTTTATTACATGAATCAGGCATCACTCATCAACTAAGAACACTGGGAAGATTTCCCAAGTGCTTAGCCTCACCTGCTTTCTTGTTTATTACTTGAACCAGGCATCACTCATCAACTAAGAACAGTGGGAAGATTTCCCAAGTTCTTAGCCTCACCTGCTTTCTTGGTTATTACTTGAATCAGGCATCACTCATCAACAAAGAACAATGGGAAGATTTCCCAAGTTCTTAGCCTCACCTGATTTCTTGTAAATTACTTGAATCGGGATTTGTTTAGGTTAGAGCTCCTCGCCTAGTTCCCATATGTTCCCTCTTTCAAATAGTATATCAGATGCTCGGTTTCGTACAACAGTTAAATCATAAACGATGTAACCTAATTTAACATGACGACGAATTGGAAAGAATTAAGGATGCACACGTAAAACAAATTGAAACGATGATATCCGCTCGGGATCTATTAATCACAGAAATTCCAGATAAACTTTCTGCGATAAACGTAACAGTGTCTGCTGAGCCTAGAGAATCGTCTTTGCAAAGAGGTTTAGAGCTGCATTTACGGCCACTGAGTCCGAGAACCACGGCATATTGCAGTATTGCTCGCGGAGAATTATTACGGATGCTCGAGCACACATTCGGAAATCGGAAAATCGGTCCGGTAAAATTATACGGAAGACAAATCGTTTTCCTCTCCTGGACAGAGGAAATGCTTTGAATGTGGGGCAGCGACCACATGGTGAGAGACTGTCCTAAGAGGTTGGAACACTCCAGGGGCCCTCCAAAGGGAGGAGGATTAAATAAAGCAGGAACATCGAGAAAGGCGAATCGCGCTCAGATTGCCATCCCGCGGAATCGTCCCCTAGATGGTGTGGAAGTAACTTCAAAGAGTCTGTGCCGAATGATAAACGGTACTGTAAGCGGGAAATCAGACGAATTTCTCGTCGGCAGTGGCAGCGAAGTCACGTTCGTACACCGGAAATTGGTAGACAGTAACATGATCAACACGTATGATACTTTTCAGGTTGGTCGCGTACATTGAGATATAAAGGAATACCCCTCTGCTAATCTAGATATACACCTAACGGCACATTAGGTAAGGTCATGAAGGTGGCTGTCACAGATACCTTGGAAGGCGAAGCCTTGCTAGGTATGGACTTTACTAATTTGTGGTCGATTTGCAGAGAGACCATGGACCAAATCGGAAGTCCGTTCAATTAGCTCGATGATATTGAGCTCGACTGCATGCTCTCATCAGTGAAAGAGCCATGCACCTTTACGGACGATTTTTTGAAGATTTCGGTGGGCAGTCACGGTCGGACAACCCAAAGACGAGGGTAGAACGGCGCCAGGACCAGGCTCAGCACAACTGGGCAGTCCAAGAGTTCGTCAGCGTTGATGTCCGGCCTAGCACTTCAGCCTAAGTAGAATCAGCTCGAGATCCGCTGGAGACTTCCAGCCAAGCCCCCATGTTTACAGCTGCGGCAGAGAGCAGCCTTGACGCTATGGCCGGGCCATCAATGGTGTCACTCGAGGAAGAGCAAAAATTCAATCCTACGCTAAGAGCTAAGGTAGACGAGCTACTATGAAAGGAAGTAGCATTGAAAAAACTCTGTGACAGACTCGGGCCACCAGGAATTTCTCTTTATGCCTTTCGGACTGCCCGACGCATGTGCGACATTCCAGGCCCTTTTGGATGGAATCTTAGAAGGGAGTATTCGGGAGCATAATTTGACGACATAATCATCTTTAGTGACACTTAGGAAGAGCACATCTTACACTTACAAGATGTGTTTTCGCGACTTCGTCTAGCAGGTTTGACGGTAAATCCCCAAAAGTGCCGTTTTGCGTATTACGAAATCGAATACCTAGGTCATAAAGTAGGGAATGGTTGCATCCGACCATCAGAGTCCAAGACTGCAGCGATTATAGATTTTCCCAGGCCAAAGACAAAAAGGGATGTCAAGGCATTCCTGGGAATTGTGGCTTACTACCACAATTTCATTCAGAACAGGGCCACGATCGCAAGGACTCTTGTTGACCAAACATTGAAAAATCAGCCTGTTATGGTCAAATGGACACTTGAGTGCGAGACAGCTTTTAAGTGCCTGAAAGAGATCCTTGTTAGCGGGGCAGTCCCTCGCTGCCCAGACTGGGAAAAAGATGTAATAATTCACTGCGATGCATCAGATTCAGGTCTGGGAGTAGTAGCCTCCCAGAAGTTTGATGACGGGGAAAACCCTTTTTTGTATTTGAGCCGTTCATGGACCTCAGCAGAACAAAGCTATTCTGCAACTGAAAAAGAATGTTTATGCACAAGATGGGCCGTCTCAAAATTGTATCACTACGTTGAGGGCCGTCGCTTCTACGTGGTAACCGACCATGCTCCTCTGAAATGGTTAAACACCATGAAAAACGGCAACTCGCGGCTCACTCGCCGTGCCATGACACTCCAGGGCCTAGACATTAAGTTCCCGCTTAGGTAGCGACCACGGGAATGCGGACGCCTTGTCCCTAGCCTACATGGAGATATAGACCTTTTTCTTTTCAGTTCATCTAGTCAAGGAGACATTGGGACGCTACACCCAGCTTTGTGGAAAAGCCTCGACTTCAGCCGCCCTCAACGAGCTCGTCAAAGACCAACAGGATGACAATTGCCTTCGACCCCTGCTCCGGCGTGGAGGGGGCGGTAGAGTGGAAATTATAAAAATTCGTGGCATTTGGTTCAGAAAATTCTGTGACAAATTACAATTATTGTTACCGTGGAGATACCACACCAAATTATTTAGAAGGTGTCATGTTTTAGAAAATTCTGAGAAACATTTAAGCGTTGAGGTAACAATATCAAGGGTGCGTGCCAGGTTTTTCTGGCCGCGAGCATACGAAGACATTAAGAGTCGTGTGGATGCCTGTGAAGTTTGCAGACAGCGATAGGCTCGCGCTAACAATTTGAAATGTTGTCCTTGATGATTATCTAGTGCTTTGATATGTTTTCTGTATTGTTGGGGATTGATGTAAAGAGGGGGGTAATGTCATGACGTGTCTCGGGACGTATCATTCAAGTGTGCCATAATCATATATCATACCATAATATGAATGAAAACTCGTCTCTCGACTAGAGAGCATTCAAGTTTCCACAATGTCCAAGTCACTGTTGATGAAGACAGCCCCAGTGGGTACTCTGCTTGTGTTAACTGTCCGGTTCGAGGTTTGACTGGTATGTGTAACAACCGCATTAAGCTGAACAGTAAAAACATCAACCTGGGCCACTTTCGTTTTAAAGTAAATTGTTTTAAATGGCATACAGTTCGAGCTCACAGGGAACCAGAAGGTGCGAATGAACCGAAAGGACAAGTAGACAACCTACAGTCTACGGAATGTTGAAGAGGGGTAACTAGTCTAGTAAACTAGCCTTTTTTCAGACACAGTGCTCAAATGGGTGCTAGATATTCCAGCACTGTACCTTGGATTTCGTGTATGGTGCTTCGATTCTAGTATACACTGCATGAAAAACACAGTTTCTGTCATCACACACTGAGCACGGGCTTGGAGAAGCCTGTAATTACTACCATAAATTAAAAAACCCAAGACAATCCTTTACATACTTTCCTACCACAAAATTACTCGGTTGATGATCAAGGAGAGTTGTGCATGCGAAGCGTCCTGTGAGTCAGCTATGGTTCTACCTAGCAGTCTACTGGAATATTTGCTCTTGGGGCACTCTACGTTCAAATAATAGAGCACTGTTAGGTTTTTCATCTCCATCATCACCAAACTTGAGTTTTATGCTGGTTAAGTGAAATAAAATGTAGGTGACGTATCCAACAGTCAGAATTACATATGTTGTTCCTCTTCTTTGTTCTACTTTTGCAACCCAAAATATCAGGAAATGAGCCCAGTCTGACCAAGCTCTTGCATGAATTCTTGGAATTTTTATACTTTTTCTTTTTCGGTTGACTTTCGGTTCAGCTAGCAGCAAGTGAAAGAAATTTTAAAAGAGTTGTCTGTTGATTTGAATGCAATAAATTAATAAAATACAAAAACAAAACAGGAAGAGTATCCAGCATCGAATTTACACTACCTCGAACCTGCCCTAGAAAGGGTAGAAGGAAATTTCAGCCCAGTTCTAAAAAGGTCCCAACTGACAAGAAGCCTGAGTGACCCAGATCATTCCTTCCGCCCAAGCTGACTTTGAATCATATTTTACAATACAAAATGGATACGTAAGCAACGTTTTATTAGAGCTATATCTCAACCCTTCTTGGCAAGGGTCCTCTTCAGACTCAAATCACTCAAGGGGTCCCATGCCGAGAAAGGCCAAAGTATAGCTTTTAAAATGTAGCTGACATAACCGTTTTGCATCATAAAAAAATAATAAATGGTACATAAAAATGGCAAGGTACTTAACTTTCATCCGACATGGTAAAACTAAGATGAAATAAAAAATTTGGCAAGTATTTTGCATATTTGTTTGTGTTTTCTCCTGAGACTGTTCGTTGTTAGGCAACATTCAATGAGCATTGTGCTTGGTTATTTGTGACAGTCAATGTCCTGTATCGTTTTTGGTGGAAAAAGCTAGAAAAGCATACGGAGTACTCATTACTTCTAAGCGTCGTTACAATAGACACATACTGGCCCGGCTATATTCCGCATTCGCTATGCCGCACATACTAGCGCTGTCGTCATTCTGGTCACTACTGACTATGAAAGATAAAAAATGCATCCGTTCCACATGTATTGCAAATATCTCCTAGGACTACCTCCGTGGGCCCGTAATTCTAGATTGTCGGCAAAGTATAATGTAGCCGATCCGTTTATTGCAATATCTGAGCGAATTGCAGGTTTTATTCGTCCTCTTGACGCTAGCCATAGTTTGTATAGGGCTATGTTGCCCCATGTGTAAATAAGAGTATCAAAATTTATGTGTTACATGTTGTGTCTTCTTCTCTTTTTTTTGTTCTTTCTTTTCTTGTCTTTTCTTTCATACTCCATTTGTGACTTGTGTCTTAAAAATGGGAAATAAGTTTCATTCATTCCTTCAATTAAGAAATGTAAAATGCCGGATCCCATAACCCTTTCTTGTTGTAGAAGTACATTGATACAGACAAATATTAATTTCAAGAGAATCTGGCCAATAATCATTTCCATAAGAAAAGCAGAGGGATAAGTAAGACTCAGATGTAAATCATTCCTAGAAATCCTGTTTTTCAGGTTGTATAGATCATGCCATACTGACTGTAATGTCTGTCTCACGCTTTACCTCCAAAACTAACCTTAGACTTGGTGTTGCACGGTGTTGCATGTCTGTTTGAAAAGGGACTGCTATAAAACCATGCGCTCTACTTGAATGAATATGTTATATGGTTCGTAGGATTCCACTCTAGTATATAGTCTGTATTGTTCAAGCAATTCTGCGAGCACGAGATGCAAGGTGATTCGTAAACAAATTTTATAACTCCTGTCCTTATTTCCTTTATTACTCAAACGTCGGCCCAAACTGAGGCTATTAACCCTGTTCCCCAGTTCACAGCTGATGATAATCGATGCAGTGAAATGATGTATGGTTTTTTTTTGTCAGGGGTCTTGATCTTACCCAAAAGGAGGCTTTATGTTCATATGTTTCCAAACATACAGTTTCGGGGCTGCGAACCTGAGTTAAATCTCCAGCAAGATTATTCTCAGTGAGGAGGAACTGGCCTGGACAATCTGGCTCCGGATGCGACAGTGAAAGCGCCGTTCAAGTGAGAGACAGGAATGTCATGTTTCGGTAAGACAATTACTGCTGAAAATTATTCGGAAGCTTCGAAAAGTACGGCTAAGGGCGTAAATAATGCTTTCCGCGAGTGTGAATCTTCTCCTGATCTTTACTATCAGTTTTTGAAAAAGCAAGTTACAAAAGGCCCTGGTACTGATCCAACTGCTTTGAGCAAAACGTCTGCACTTCGAAACCAGCTTACTTTGGCACAAGATGAAGTTGTAAAACTTAAGGCTGGCCTGGTTAAAGAAATCGAGAAAAAAGTTCAGGAAAAAATTGCTTCCATGGCAGGAGCAGGAGGCTCATCACAACAAGCCACACTAAACCCTGAACTGATTGTTTCGGAAATTTATGATTCGATCACGCTAGAATACAACGGAAAGTTTGAGAAAGTTGAAAAAATGTTTTCATCTCTGAACAGCCAGATTCAGTCAATAGAGCTTCGGGTCGCTCCTACTGTTGGACTGTTGGACGATTACGATCAGGAGAGTTTGCTTGATTCTTTGGTGCATTTTGGAGTGAAACAGGACCCCGGGGTTGACCTGGGAACTGCTGTTCTGGAAATAGCAAAGAGAATGGGTGTAAATGTTCAGAAAGAACAGGTGTTGTCCGTGTACCGTTTTAGTCTTCCGAACGCCACGGGGAATATCCAGACACCTACGCCTGTTGCGCCAGTTCTCGTTAAATTCGCGACGAAAGATATGGCGTATACTGTTTCCAAAGCGAAATCAAAGCTGGCAAAATCGGGTGTATTCGTCGCTGAATATCTCACGAAAATGAGAAAAGTGATTCTCGATGGTGCGAGAGACAGATATGGTGTAAGGAACGTATGGGCCGATCGTGGCCGTGTTTTCAAACGTGAGCAAGGTGATATTCACCCAACACGCATCCACTCACTTGTTGACACACTCTAGCTTTTAGTAAAAGTTGATTATTTGTGTTTATTTGTATCACTATTTCTTTGTATTATTCAGTTGCTTCAACATTTGTGATGATTTGCTTATTATTGGTTCAAAGCCTCGAAGCCAGGAAGTTAGTCTACTTCTTTATTTATGTTGAATGATTTTTCTTCATTGAGTAGATTTATGTGTAATCCGCTCCGTACTGAAGATCATTTGGAGGCACAAATTGGACGTGATGACTTGCCTATTATTGGTTCATCTTCGCGAAAGTTCGTATATATTGCCGTCGCAAGTTAGTTCAGACATGTCGCTGTGTCTTTGCTCGTGGAATTGCCACCTTACTACAGGATATTTAGATGTTCTGCAGTTAATTGAGAAATCTTCTTCAAAATTTGATATTATGGGTATTTGTGAAACTTTTTTGAGTGCTGACCAATCTCTCTCGGCTTATTATTTTCCAGGATACGATTTTGAGGTAAGAAACCGATCAACTATGAGGTATATGGTGAGGGAGGATTTGGGTTAGAAGGTAAGTTTGAAAGTTTTTGTTTAGAACTGGAAATTGAAAAAAAAAAAGGTTTAACTAGTATGGTGTATAAGCCGCCCAGTGCTCGATTGGATGAATTTGTCACAGGTTTTGATGAGTTGATGAGGTTGGTTTCGTCTACAAGAATGGATTTTTTTTGTATGGGGGATTTTAATTTTAATCTTTTCGAACTTTCAGGTGATAATTTGGATTTTTTTAATTATATGGTTTCGAATGATCTTTACCCTTTAACTTGTGTACCCACCCG
The DNA here is from genome assembly GCA_023053575.1 of Branchinecta lynchi. NCBI lineage: Eukaryota > Metazoa > Arthropoda > Branchiopoda > Anostraca > Branchinectidae > Branchinecta > Branchinecta lynchi. Next base: position 1,990,146 of record JAKZAP010000009.1, on the reverse strand, counting down.
AATTTCTAGTCATTCAGCGTTCCTAATTGATAACGTTTTCGTGGGACGTAGTTATTTGAGTCAAAGCTGTTCTGATGTGATTATATATGCAGGCTCGGCTCATCTCCCGGTAATTGCTCATGTGACGTGTCTTAAAAATGGACGTATCCCGTCAAAGAAAATACTGACACGTGAGCTGAAAAAGCAAAATCTGAATAACTTTGCCGTGGAGTTGAGTTGTATTAAGTGGGACTCTGTCCTTGAGATTTCCGACGACTCTTTTCTAGCTTATGACCAGTTCATGTCCATTTTTCAACCGATTTATGAGAAAAAATGTCCCTTGCGACTGGCAAAACAAAAGAAGGACAATCCCCGCAAGCCGTGGATTACGGAAGAAATAATAGACACGATAAACAACAGAAATATGTTATATGAGCAATATCTGAATAGTCAGGATGACGAAGATTTTGCAGATTTCAAGCGAGTGAGAAATAAGATGAACAGTATGAGAAGGCAAGCAAAGAAGAAGTATTTCGAAGAAAAGTTTTCTGATAATAAGGGAGATACAAGAGCCACATGGCAAGTTATTAATGAATTCATGGGAAATCGAAAAAGTAGCCAGTCGCCATGCATTGATATAAACGGAAGTTCTGTGAGTGACAAAAATGTAGTCGCGAATCATTTTGGCCAGTTTTATTCTCAAATTGGCTTGTCGGTTCAAGAGAGTGTAAGGTGTGACAGGGTAAATGTTCTCAGTGAGGAATTCGAGGACTCTCGTGGAGACAGTGTTGAGTTCCAATTTGAAAAGTGTACAAATGATGAAGTGGTTAAGATAGTGAGAAACATAAAATCGAATTCTGCTGGGATAGATGGCGTGAATCTTAGAACTTTTAAAGCTGTGATGACGTATATACTACCATGTATCCTTCATATTATTAACCTGTCTCTGGAAACAGGGACCTTTCCAGAAGCGCTGAAGCAAGCTAAAGTTATCCCACTTTATAAAGGGGGTGCCAGGTCAGATGCCGGTAACTGGAGACCAATCTCGTTACTGCCTCTACTTTCAAAAATTTTGGAAAAAGTGATTCATCGTCGTCTATATGACCATCTCACGAAACAAAGCCTACTCACTGACACCCAAATCGGGTTCAGAAAAGGTCATTCTACTAGTAATGCTGCCATTCATCTTGTTGATTTTGTAAATAATTGTTTTGAAAAAGGTGAGATCCCCCTAACAGTATTTTTTGATTTAGGAAAGCATTTGACACGGTAGATTTTAGAATTTTATTGCAGAGGCTAGAATGCTTGGGTATTAAAGGAGTGAGTCTGAAGTGGTTTGAAAGTTATTTGTGCGGGAGGTCTATTAAAGTGATGATTGATGATGTTTTTTCTTCCCCTTATCGAGTGTCGTGTGGTGTGCCACAGGGGTCGGTTGATGACAGCTCCGAGGATCTGGATGAAGACCTATTTGCAGAGGATGATCTAGACATCGATAGCACTGCGCCTGTAAGTGGTGACAGCGATTCGAATGATGTTCTCGAAGTTATCGCAATTGTAGCTCATAATATAGCTAAGTTCCAACAACTTGCAGAAACAGACATTGAAAATCTCGGTTCAAGTAAATATTGTCTAGTACGTAGTGCCGCCGATGAGGCGCCAACTGCCATATAAAGTACATTCTTCTGGCTACTTCGAGAAAGTCCGCTAACAAAAATTAGTAGTGATCGTCTTCGTCGGGTCATGACAAACGGTATTTTCCCCATTCAGCTTCCATCTCGTGCACTAGAGCTGAGTCCTTAAGCATTGGAGACAAGTGTGTATTTTTAAAAAGCAGGCAAGTGGACCGTCAAGTGTATAAAAGGCACCATAAAGTCTCTGATGACCCTGTGAGGCGATTCCTTGTAGGGGGAGTGTTTTACTTTGGGGCACTTAGTGGCAAATGCAAATGCGGGTGCGCTGTCCTGGCGCTGAATAGTTGGACAACCTCTAAGTCTTATGTATATGTGTAATTAATTTTGTTTCTTGCTCGAGCAGATGGACGAAGAAATTTAAGACAATGGTGAAGAATATACCCTAGAAGAAGAGATGCCAGTACCACCGAAGAAAATCGATGCGACTAAAAACAAGACAAGGGACCGGATTATCGTGAAGTTCCACGCCCAAAATAAGTGAAGAAAGAGTCAGAGACTAAATCCTCAAAGACGAGCCTCCAAAGGAACAAATCGTCCAAGCAGCGCAACTACAGAACCCAAACCATATGGCCAGGCTAATACCGAGGTTTCAAGGGGAGCGTTAGTTCAAAGCTACAAGGGGAGTTGTTAGTTACAAGGGGAGCGTCGTTTGTCGACGTCATTTAGCGCATCATACATTTATCTGCATTTGTCGACGTCACTATGCGCATCCCTACGGTATGTGCGTCTGTCGACGTCATTCTGAGCATCCGCATGATTATCAGCGTTCGTCGATGTCAATCTGCGATACCTGCATTGCTTTGCTACGATTGTTTACGTTGGCTGCGTTAGACTACGTTTAGTGCGTTCAGTAAACTGTAACCCATTTACAGTCGTCAACTTGGTATGCTCCAGTCGACGCGCTACCAGTCGTCGTCGTCGGCATAAGAAGTGGCCTAGCTGAGGATGATGATGATTCATGTGTGGTATAGACAGTCGGTAAGAAGGACTTGAGGTGTGAGTACATACAATTTCTGAAAATGATGTACGCCCGTATGGTCGTATAAGTGCTATGTTTTGGCAACATTTGCGTTTTTTTTTTAAGTATTCTAGATAGGGAGTTGGAGGAAGGGAGGAGTCAAATAAATCGGGGCAGATTAAAGTTGTATTTCAGAACCGAGGTTGGCTCTTTTTCGAAGAGGGCAGGTGTAACCAAGGTGTACTTTCACAAGGGTAATACCTGGCTATACCTTGATTCTTCCAGTTTAATCAGCCAGGCATCAGCCAGGTAACATTCAGGTTCCTGGCGATCACTAATCTCAGTCATTGAAGTTTGAGGTAGCGAACTGGTAGAAATTTAATTCAGTTCATTTTGAGATGGACCTGTGGAAGGTCGTTGCCGGGAGCCACGTACAGACTAGCGTTGCCTAAATTGTTCGTAACAATGGGTTATGAGTTTAAGGGCCCATAACAGTAGTTTCGCTCGTGTGCTTTGGTTTCCCTGATAACTATCGGAACCGTAGTCCGTACTACATAAAATAAGACTCCCGGTTCCCTAGAATATAATACAATATAGAATATATTTTACACGAAAGCCTAAAGGCCAGTGCAAAAACATATAGTGTTAACATTGGTCTGCGTAGTTCTCTCCTGCGGTATTATCAAGTTTTTATGGTAGGTTGAGTAAGGAACCTGGGAAAAAACTACAGGCTGAGAAATTTTTTTGGAAAAGCTGACCAAATTTTTGGAAAGCTTATAATTTGTGGGCTGAAGGGACATCTGGGAAACTGCCATATAAAGTTGCTCCGAAATGCATATCTTACGACACATTTTTTGTCTTCTTCAAGTTGGATAAACTGCCTATAATGACAGACATAGAGATACTGCTGTCAAGGATTTATTGAGAAGTATCACAAGCCGTGACTATTCGTAAGAGCGTGGAAAAGGATAAAATTAAATATAACTACTAAATTGTTAACTTTAATTAATGGGTAAATTATGCATAAAAAATAAGAAAATTGAATTTTGTTAGTACCGTAAAGGTAACCAGATAACAGTTATGATGAATAATATAATGTTTAAGTGAAAGAGACTAGTAGTTCAGTCTTTTGGAATATATATTGTTAATTGAGTATTGCATTCTGATCTGCATGCTTGAATAGTAGTGTCAAGTTAAAATATGCACATTCTATTTTAGCTGGAAAAATGAATCTAACAGTAACGGCAGCGAAACGCAGAGTATCTGAGGAGTAGTAATTTGTTGTGATTGATGGAAAGCTTAAAAGTAAGTTGAAGGCTGAGTGGAAATCTGGGAAATTACCATATAAACGTATATAAAGTTGCTCCGAAATACACATCTTACGACACTTTTTTTTTTCTTCTTCAAGCTGAACAAACTGGCTATAATGACAGACGTAGACATACTGCTGTCAAGGGTTTATTGAGAAGTATCACAAGCCGTGACTGTATTCGTAAGATAGTGGAAAATGTAAAAATTAAACAATGAATATCAAATTGTTAACTTTAAATGATAGTATTGAGCATACAAATAAGAAGTGAAATTTGTTAGGAAAGTTAACGAGATAACAGTTATGATGAATAATATAATGTTTAAGTAAAGAAGACTGGTAGTTCAGTCTGTTGGCATAAATATTGTTAACCAAGGATTACATTCTGATCTGCATGCTTGAATAGTATTGGCAAGTTCAAATCTATGCGATCTATTTTAGCTAGAAAAATTAATCTAGTAAAGAAAGCGAAGCGCTTGGTATCTGAGCAGTACACAGTCCAGAAGGACAGAAAGCACAAAATTGGCTCAGGCCACACGGTTACCTGGCCACACGGCCAGCATGACCCTCAAAAGAAGGGGTCACCCAAGGTCTCTCATGTCTCGCGAGGAGGACGAAGATGAAAATGTAGTTGAGTCAGCATCTAGCAAAAGAAAAATTAAGTTTAAGAGGGAGTGTTTCCCTCACCGTGGAAGAAAGCGCACATACGTGTCATTCCAAAGGTAAACCCGCCTAAGGGCTGTAATGACTTGAGACCCATTTCCCTAACCCCATCTTTTGCTAAAGTTTTTCATACTCCGCCTCCTGTTGTCTCAAGTTCATGAATCCATAGACAAATATCAGTATGGTGGACTCCCGAAGTGTGGGACCTCCGTCTACCTTGTCAGAATGTTCGACCGCATTCTAAAATGGCAAGAGACCCAGGGTTGTTTTGTCCATCTAGCTGCGATCGATTTTCGCAAAGCGTTTGACCTTCTATCCCATCACACTGCATGCCTTAACTTGAAGCAAATGGGAGCTACGCGTCAAACTCTAACAATCGTACTGGATTTTCTTTCTGGACGGCAGCATAAGGTATTTGCCCTCCACGAAGAAGACACTGACTCCGACTGGAGTGACATAACCTGCGGGGCCCCACAAGGCACCAACTTGCAGGCATAACATTTCTCGCTGTGATCAATTACATGTTGAATGAGCACGAAGACAGGTAAATTTGTGGACGACTTATCACTCGTGCTCGCTTACCTACTTGAGGATAATGCTCCTCTAGCCCAGTTTTCTGCTGAAATTTTTGACGAACTAAATTCCCAGTGCAACGAGTCCAATCTTACCATTAACCCCGCCAAGTCAAAAAGTCTTCGGCTAAACCCCTAAAAAGAGACTTTACCCCCCTGAAGTCCCTTTCCCTGTCGTGTCAGAAGTGACGATTTTCTCCAGAGACTGTTCTTTCGCCCCACATGTTGACAGTGTAATTAGGAAGGGTAACGCCTCCCTTCAAACACTGTCTAAAATGCGTCACTTCGGTTACGATGTCAATAGTCTCCTCCGTGGCTATCTTTGCTATGTGCGACCAGTCTTCGAGTATGCTTGGCCTGTGCGGGGCCGGGGCCCTTCAGTACTACACACTACCCACCTGATGCACGACCTAGAGTCAGTGCAGAAAAGGGCAGTCAGGATTATCCTGGGTTGTAGAGATATTCCTTACCAAGAAGCACTCAATAAACTTCATATCCAGTGCATAGAAGAAAGATTGTGCCAGCTCATCATGAGGTTTGGAAAAGCATTGCTGTCAAACCCAACCCATCGAGACATCCTACCCGCAGACGCCCCACCAAACAGCAGAACCAGACAGAGACTCAAACTGACCCCTATACGTGCGCGGACAATCCGTTATTCTAATTCGTTTGTGCCCTTTTTTACGTCTATGTTTAACAGTGCCTAGTTTTTTGTATGTAATGTTTTGCAACTGCAAATTAGCCAAGAGCTACGAAAGTAGTATAATAAACAGCTCTCTCTCTCTCGGTTTCAACATCCGTGCTCAGCAGTGAAAAATGATGCATTCTCTCATTGGCCTCAAAAAGTAAAGGGCCAGAGTAGGTGTAAAAACTTACCGTGCGTGTTGAAAACTCGCGAAATGTGTTTGAAATACAATATTCCATTGCGTCTAGAATAGGACAGGAACTGCTTCAAAGTGTTCCCCATTAGAAAGTGAAAAGTGTCTGTGCTTATCATTTTTTTTATAACTGCTTGATAAACTCACTATATCTGATGAAAAACTACTAAGTAGATCATACTGTCCTCAACAGCGTCCGTGCTCAGCAGTGAAAAATGATTCATTCTCTCATTGGACTCAAAAAGTAAAAGGCCTGAGTAAGTGTAAAAACTAGCCCTGCGTTTTGAAAACTCGCGCTATGTGTTTGAAATGCAATGTTCTATTATGTCTAGAAGAGGGCAGGAACTGCTTCAAAGACTTCTATATTAAAAAGTGTCTGTGCTTAGTATTTCTTTTGCAACTTCTCAATAAACGCACCATATCTGATGAAAAACTACTAAGTTGATCGGACTGTCCTCAACTAAGTACACGCGAGAAAACATAGAAAGGTTCCTCCACAAAAACTAAAAAAAAAAATTGCCGATGATTAGATACCCCAAGATGTCACGCAGCCTAATATTCAGAATTTCCGATCCAAGGAAAATAATCCTTGACTGAAAGGGATAAGAGAAGTTCTGCGTCATGCGACATACGACACAGATCGTGCGACAAGCAACGCAGAACTTTGCGTTTTGTCGCAGTGTCGGATGCGCTGAAATATTTCAACTGATCCGACATAACGCATGCGATTTTTTTAGGGAAAGAAAAGAAAAAACAAAGACTAGTTAATTTCCAAGAATAAAACTTGCTCTACGTTGGACTGACTGTAACCCTAGGATGGCTGATTGCAAAATATCTTCTGAATAAACTAGTACGAACCTGTTTTGAACAAGATGACATATGGTGTTTGACTGAAAATGTCCTAATGATGGGTGGTATTCAGATGGGTAATCTCCCAGCATCTTCAAATTATGTTTCCACAAGGGTTTCTTTGTCCTTTTGCACAGTAATCTCGTCGAAAAATTTCTTTTTCCATTTGCGTCTGCGTGGTAATAGGAACGTCCATGCGATTCTGTCGCACGTCAGAACATCAAAGAAAAAATCGTGTCGCACAAGAAGCAGCAATGTGAACTAAGGGTAAATTCTCGAAGACATGGGAACTCCAAACGAAGGAAATGGTAAAGCGTTGACACACCGGCCTTCATATTATGCTGAAATTACTTGCTAAAAATAGGTTCCCTGAACTTTGCTCCGTTTTTATGTTTCTTTTATACGTTCGGGGCTAGAATACTTGGTGGAAGCTTGGCACTTTGGCCTTACTGAAGATCAGGCTTATCGGATCAAAAAAATACAGAAACGTGCCCTACTAATGATGTCGCGATCCCCAAAAATTCCTTACAATGAGCTCCTTCAGAAATTTAAACTCGAGTCCCTTGACTCCCGTAGGTTGAAACTGTGCATGGTTTCCAGTAAGAAAATGCTTGAGCACCCTATCCATAAGTCCATACTTCCGCCACCGTTCAATACTGCTCGCGAACGACCTGCAAGAGCGGCCTCAGTGGTGATCCCAAAACTCAAACACGTAAAATGTGACCATGTACGGTATGAAAAGACGTTTGTACCGTCTTTCGTTAAAATTTTTAATCTTATTTAGTGTTTACTTTTATATATGACGTTGACATATTTATATGAGTGTCTACAAGTATATATGACGATTTCGACAAATTTGGATTTCACCACGATAGTTCGAATAGAAAAAAGCGATATCTATCTATCTACAGCTATCTATCTATCTATATGTCTCCAAAGGAAGAAATTGTCCAAGCAGCGCAACTACAGAACCCAAACCATGTGACCAGGCTAATACCGAGGTTACAAGGAGAGCGTTAAGAGGTGGACGAGGGGCCATTACTAGGGGAAGAAGGTTACCAAGGACCCCATATTCATGTGACCAGGCTAATGCCGAGGTAACATGGGGAGCGTTAAGAGTTAGACGAGGGGCCATTACTTAGGCAAGAAGGTTACCCAGGACTTCATATTCATGTGACCAGGCAAATGACGAGGTTATAAGGGGGGGGGGGGTTAAGAGGTGGGCAAGGGGCCACTACAAGGTTGGGGCAACTCCAAAAAGCTTCTCAAAGAAGCGGCCGCCGTCTGTCAATTCCGGTGCGCCGTCAACAAGCGCCTCTGGTGATTACTTGGCCGCAATCGCTGAGCTTAGTTCCACCCAACCGAGCCGTGAACCGAGAAAGCGCGTCGGCAGCCCGTTGGATGCACATTCCAAAGGTGCCAGAGCTACCCTGGAATTTGTTTCCAGTACAGGCAATTGATACGCCTGCAAGCCCTAGTTCACCCCCAATTACCAGAGCAGGTCGGCAAGCGCATCGTCTGGGCCTTGGAGACTGTTCCCTGTTGCTGGCAGTAGGCCTTTCTACGCAAATATTCCAACAATACCCTCGTCGCCGACATACCCTTCAATCGTGTTGGCAAACCTGAGGTAATGCAACTAGCACCGTTTGTCGGAGATTCATAATACGTTATTGGGCTGAGAGAAGGGGACAAACTCCCCTGCGGCCAGAAGAAGCCAAAGGGCGCCCACAGAAAATACCGGGCCAGAAGACGCGAATTCATCTTAAACTTTAAGAAATTTTATTCGTTGAATATTAGTGAAATGAACGGTTAAAGTGAAGTGTCAATTTGTATTTGGAAAAAGAAGGGCAGGTTTTGGGTCATAAGTGACGGGTGTGTACAGTGGAAAAAGGCATTCAACTCTTTTAAGGGGGAGATTTGTCACGGATTTACTGAGAAGAATCACAAGCAGTGACTGTATTAGTGGGAAATATATAAAGTAAATAAATAATTATTAAATGGTTAACTTTAAATAACAGTTAAATTATGCAGAAGAATAAGGAAAGTGAATTTTGTCAGAAACGTCAACCAGACAATAGTTATGATGAATAATAAAATGTTCAGGTGAAGGAGACTGTTCGCTTAAATATTCTTTGGGCCCAAGCTGACTTTGAAACATATACTCAAACAATGTTTACAACGGATATACGTCAGCTACGATTCTTCATCAGTGATATTTTGGCCCTTCTAAGCAAGGGTCCAACCTTGCCCAAAAGGGCCGAAATATCTCTGACGAAGAATCATAGCTGACCTTATCCGTTGTAAACATTTTTTGAATATACTGTTACTTTACTCTTCTGGAACAGCTATTGTTAATTCAGTTGAAGTATCTCAGGAGTGTTATTTTTATTGTGATTGACGAGAGCCAATAAAATGTGTTCTTTTCTTTACCCCTTGCCTGTAAGGTTTATAGGCTTGGTCTATGTGTTATTGAAGTCTCTAACGGGACGGCGGCTAGTACGCCAGCTAGGCTAGAGGTCTCGCAGTGACGTCCAGCAGTATTACCGCCCTTGCTGACCCTTAGTCGTCACAACTGCTTCAAGTCAAGCAGACCACGTGGAACCATACCGACAAACGAGTCCGTATCACACAGAATTTCCGACCACAAACTTTGAGAAAAGACTTTTGGCTGTTCCAAACTCCAGAAAACGCCCGTACACCAGGAAGCTGGGAAAAGAGCCAGAGGTGGAATAATCTGAATCTGTTTGTAACACACTGCCTTCGCCGTGTATACATGGTATAGCTGATCGTAAACGTTCCACGAGCAAACCCCGAAACCAAGGACTAGCGACCGACACAGAAGCCGGAGGAACCTCCAGAGCTATCGGCTATTGAGGATAGTCCAACGGTTGACCCACCAAACTTCCGCCCTCAGCGAATGACGAAACCACCGACACAACTGGGATATGATCGCCCTGGCGGAGTAAACGCCAGGCATTGATAAGGCGTTTGCCTTGAGCACTCCACAGGAATTGTTGGAATGTTTCACTAAAAAAAATAACTGAAGATAATTGTTACTCCCGATGAAAAATGTGTAGCCTGCGTAGTAGTATGGTAGTAGTACAAAAAAGTTGCAAGAATACTATGTAATAGCAAAGAATACTATCATTTAATGTGCCTCAGACTGGTCCAATGTTATGTAGTAGTATCTAGTAGCATCCTGTCTTGCCATAGTAGCATCCAGTCTTGCTAATAGTAGCATATAGTAGTATGCAGTAACACGGTAGCCTTGAAGTAGAAGCGTGTAGTAGCATCATCAGTACTGCATGCTACTTTCTCGTACTACCTTACAGTACAATTTTAAGATAAATTTTTCATCAGGCTATAAAGGAAATAGGAGTGTGTGACGAATAAGATTGATTGGGTAATGTGAAAATTATGTTACTTGTGTTATGTTGCTGGTGAATTCTAGCTTTGTAAATACCTGGTCTCCCGCTATAAACTTTTCAGGTGATTAGTTTTGTCAAACTAGTACCGCAGTCAACTGTAACTTATTGTCAGTTGTCGTCTTGGTATGCTCCAGACCAAGACGAAGATCTTATGTTCACACTTTAAAACAACGCGGGGTTGATTTCCGGTGTATGCCGGACGTCAATATCTGCAAGTGGGTTATCGTGGCCTTTCTCAGTGGTTTAGGAAGGTTTTCCGTTTCGCTTTGCCTCTATTTAGAAAATATGCAAGCACCTGTCTTAGGCACCATTGCAAGCAAAACTTTTCATGACTTTTAAGATGGCTGTAAATTGACAAGATTTACCGACAATTTGAAGGCTACAGTTAAAAATGTTAAGAGCACCGTCCAGAAAGGAAAGGGATTTCAACACATGATTAAGCGAAAACTGCTCACTATGAGGAAAGTTAAAGCCCGCGTTGCAGTAAAAAAAAAAACACAAGAACAGGGCTAAGAAGGACTTCTTCTTTTAACTCACCAAAACTTGGAAGGTTTTTTGCCAAGTCAAGACTCTGTCCCATCCCTTACCAGTGCAGTTAGCCTGTTTATGACTCCAGCTGTTAATATGGGCTTGAAAGATTCAAGATATGGGCCTGAAAGATCCAAGATATGAGCCACAATACTCTATCCCCACACTATCAGTTTAGATTCATGTCAAGTGAAAACAAATTATTGACATTCGGAACTCCCTGAAGAATGTAAGGTGAAGGCTATCAAAGATGATGGAACACCAGCCGTCACTAAAGACCAATTAAGTTATGAAAAAGGTGTCTTGCTGGCCCTATTTCAAAACTTCCCGGTTGCCATTAATGATCAGATTATCTGCAATGGAAATAATATAAGTGAGTACACCAGTATGGCTTCATACGAACTGATGACCCCTCAGTCCCTCACAGAGCCAAAACAATTCGTGGTTAGATATCGGCTATTATCTGAAGGATGATAAGACCCTTGCCCCAGCATTGTCAAAGGCTAGAACACAAACCCTGCATTTAGTTACATTTGGTCATGCATTTATGCCATCTTATGAATTTTTTCAAATTCTTAAATTTCTCCTGCCTGGTCTTAAAATACACCTGCGAACTACTCCTTCACCATCATGTTTTCTTCTTAGAAAACTTGCAGCCGATTCGCCAATTGCAGAAATTCATATCATTGAATGTATCCTATGGGTGAAGAAAGTAGCTGTTTTACCCAGTGTGGCCCTTGGAGCCATGTAAAGAGTAGCGTAACACAAACTGTTCGTAACATTGGGTTCAGAGTTAAAGGGCCCATAACAGTCGTTTCCATCCACTACATAAAAATTTCCGTTATTCAGGACGTCAGATCCCGGCAACGTAGCTCGCATGCTTTGGTTTCCGTGAGAAATACCGGTACCGTAATCCGTACTACATAAAGTACGGCTCCCGGTTCCCTAGACAGTGCCTTTTCCGAAACTTATATCGATGTTCAAGAAAACAGTTTACGTTAGTTTGAATTTTGAAATTTCATAAGAGCCAGCGGAAAGCAACACAATATTTCTATCACTAGTAGTTTAAAAAACTTAATCCAAACTAGTTACGTAACTTTACGAATACAGTATGAATCGCTAATTTCTGGCAAAAAGGTGGTTGAGGGGATATTCAACCGTGAGAGAAATCTATCCTGGATTTGCTTATTCGCAGGGGGGGAGGGTCGACTCCCTTCTATATAGGTTTTAGTCAAAAATCTTTTTAAATAGTGATGACATTCTACTCGTCCAATGCAGGGGCGTCTCTAGCCAAAGCTGGAGGGGGGGGGGGCAGGGAGCCTACCAGCGCCCTGTCGCCCATTTTAGCTTTTCGTCGAGCGTGTCGTCATAAGACATGCGATATCTGGCAAGCGTTGAAGTCTGAAGAAGCCTAGTCGTATCTAGAAGCTCAGGGGCGGTTTGAAGGGCTTGGGCGTGGGAGGTGACTACCTCAAAATATACGACAGAGTTCCAACAACGCTCAAGAGTCATGTCAGTTGGAATATGAAGACATACTAAAATCGTGTTGGCAGTGACAGAAAATACTGAATTCGTCTTCATACTGACAGAGAATATTAAATCAGAAACTACGGTACTGTCGGTGCAACCCTGAGCGTCACTACAGGAGGCTTTTTGCAAGATTTCGTAATCACTTTTCAGCCGCCAGCGAGCAAAGCACATCGCGAAAACTTTTCAAAGGGGCGTCGCTAGCTAGAACTCGTGGAGGGCCATTTTAGCTTATCGTCTTACATTAGTCGCACAGTAATAAAACACGCGATACCTTGCAAGCGTGAAGTCTGAAGAAACCTAGTCGTATCTACAAGCTAAGGGGCGGTTTGAAGGGCGTGGGCGTGGGAGGTGCCTACTCCAAAATATACGGAAGAGCTCCAGCAAGGCTCAAGAGTCGTACCATTTGGAAACAATAGCCAAGTAACACAGCATCTCATGCTGGAAATTGTGCGAAATTACATAAACTTAAGGTGAACGTCATTTGTAATAACAGGAGTTCGCTAACACAATAGCCCGCCTCACAGCAGTTCCTAATGAGGGTATATCAGACAGAATGAAAACGAGAGCCGCAGGCGAAATTTGTGTAAGTAGGCTATGACTTTTTTCGGGCAAAATATTACTTCCGCCAATAAAATCTAGAATTTTAGGCGACCGAAGCCCCGAAATTCCAAGCCTCAAAGATGAATGAAATGATGCGAACTTCCAGTAAATAGAGCCTACTACAAAAGGCGCCGCCAGCAAAATTATTTTGTATGACCAGAATACTTCCTTTCGTATCCAAAATGAAATTAAGGGGCGACTTAGGACGGATCTGCCAGTCTGTCTTTGTTGATGATGAATCCAGAAAATGTGACACTGATGATAAATCCAGAAATGTGACACTTTTAGATGGAAGTTGGTAATGTGCTTCGGTCTGACCCCTTTCCGAAAAAGTACCGATCATCCAGAACAAGAAAAAAAAATGTGAAACAGAGCAGACTTTCTGAGTTTCCATTTAAAAAACAAAGAAAAGCCAAATGACATGTTGCAACAATCAGGCTCCTCATTACACCTTCACTCACTGCTCACAAAGCCGATTTATTTTTAATTGTCCCACTAACTAACTAGAATCTAACAAATTCTTAAAATTCTATGCCACAAGCAAAATCGGCCTGATTTTTACATGAATTAAGAGATATTGCTACATAACTGATTTTGTTAAAATTGTCAATCTGGCAAGCTCAAGACATGCAGCTGAGAATCCTGTTCCTGAAGTCTCAAACTCTCGAGAACCCAGAATGGCATAGGTCCGAGGTGGATGTCAACTCAGTTTCTTGGTAACCCTGAACTAGCCTTACTGACTTTTTCAGGTCCCCATTGAGCTCTCTCGGTTGATCGCCCGTTCAGCTGAATTTTTGTGTTGGGGAGCTCTATGAGTGTTCAGTTTTGGTAGGGCACTCGCAGAGCACCCAGCTTAATTTGTTTGGTTGGGCGCTCGCAAGCCCCCAGATTAGCTTTATACTTTCATCCCCCCCCCCCATATTAAGGCCCCTGATCCAGTGTCAGTATGCACTTTCTTGTGCTTATTGAGCCTTGCCACTGTCGGAAAAGTTTTCGAAAAAGTTGTGCAGCTTACACACCTTTCCTTTTCCCTGTTTCCGAGTATATATTTGTATCTATATACAGAGCCGAGCAGCCAGCAAGGCGTTGGACGCATTTACATTTATAACCTCCTGAGACCCTGCGTCCACCCCCGTGGACATTCTCTATATGAATTTTTTAAGCAGCATAGAAGACGCGCTGCGTCGAAACTAACGCCACCATTCGATTCCGCTTGATTGGAATGCCATCTATGATTTTTTTCATGAGTCAGCTATGCAGCAGTACTGAGAAACTGACAACCAAAAATCGCTGAAAGTCAGAGACAAAGAAGAAATCAAAGTGGGAAAGGTAAGAAATTATTTAAAAAATAAAAAATAATTAGGTAAAATAGTGGAAAAATTCAGGTAATCAGAGGAGGTTCTGTTAAATATATTGGTGTTAGAAACGAGCTAGTCAGTGCCCTACACCATTTTGTGTGCTACTTATAAGCTTCATGTCCACCCGGGTGGACAACCGGTCCCAACCTAGTAAAAAATGGGCAGCCTTTGAAAGTTGGGAATTTGGATAATTTGTGCGAATAAAAGCGTATATACGTAAAACAGTTAAACTCAGATCCTTGAAAATTCTGGATAGCCGGTCTTTGTAAACTAACCATCTATTTCTTTTTCAATCACCGTACAAAATGCAGTGGAAATGCTGTTCGATAACAACAACAGCGATCTAGATCTACCAAGTGAAGAGGGAGATGACCGATGAAGTGGCGTACTGAATCAAACTTTCAGCGAACTAACGGTCCAGAAAGGTCTTAAATAGATTACAGCTTGTTCCCATAGTGGACCCCTGAGCAGTTCGAAGCAGCAGTAAAGAAAACTCATGTGATGTTGTTTCGCAAAGCTGGTATTCGTGTTGCTAAAAATGATGTGCAACTGTCAGGTCGAATACTGTGTTATGTCGATGAGTTCCGTTATTTAGGATTCACGTTCAAGTCTAACCTGAATGATGATCTTCATGTTAAAGAATTGATATCGGGGCTATGCAAACGTGCAAACGTTTTAATTCGTAAGTTCAGCAAGGCTGACCTTGATGTACGCGTTCAGCTGTTTAGAACGTACTGCTATCATCTTTTTGCTTTAGCATTGGTAACTAATGCTACCGCTAAAAGTCTTAGCAACGCTAAAATAAGTTCTAACCGTGTGTTCCGGCGTTTGTTTAAGCTACCATATATCTGCAGTGTTTCTTCGGTGCTCGTTTCGAGAAGATGCCTCACTTTTGAGGAAATTCGCCGTAAGGCTAGAGCGGCACTTCTGTGCCGTCTTTTGGATTCAAAGATTGAGGTTATAAAATTTGCCAATGTGCCAATTTTTCATTGCCTGCCTGTATGGCAGTCTCTTCTTGCTGCAACGCAACAGCAGGAACAGACTGCATGATTTTGTGTTTGTTGTTGTTTTCTTTTCTGTGTGTTTTCTTTTTCGTCTATGGCTATTTGCTGAATTAAAAGTATTCATTCATTCATTCAAACGTTTCCCCTCAAATCAGACAAAGACCTGAAAGCATTTGGTCGTGGAGCTTCTGTAATGTACATCCAAAAGGATCGAAAAGTAGCAGTCAGACAGTGGTACGACAGCAAACCAATACTGCTAGCGTCGAACTGTCAAGGGATAGGTGAAGAGACGACCTCAAGACGGTGGGATAAAACCCACAAGAAGTGTCCTCGAATTGCAGACGACTACAATTGCTTCATGGGTATCACAGATTCACAGCCAGGACCAAGAAGATGCTGCACCTTCCAATGGTTTCGTTCAACTGCGTGCCCATAAGAACAACAAGTATGCTGAGGTGATGAAGCAGCTGATCGAATTTCGCTTCCACGTAGCCAACTTTTTTAGGAGAACCAAGCATAGTGAGGGACGATTGAGTGACGAAACAGTGAGCAGGATGATCTCCCCCAACCGAAGAGGTTTCGCGCTCTTCTCCCCGAATTCGCTAGAGCAGGCATTCACTTACCTCAGTTTGAGAATTTGAAGAATGCGGCCAGGTTTCGACATCCGGGCTGTGACAAGAAGAGTTGTTGATATTGCATACACTGCAAATTTTTCTGTGCCTTGTTGGGAACAGAAACTGTTTCAGGTCGTTTCATTCATAACGTTTCACTTTGTTCTCGTCGTTTTTGTACTTAATTTCCAAACTTGAAATATATGCCCTTAGCTGAAAAATGTGTTACTTTTTCAAGGATTGGGACCGAATGTCCACCCCAGTGGAGATTCGATACTGGGGAGGGGGGAGATGGGGGATTTTTTGGAGGCCATTTTTAAAATCTATACATTTTTCTGATTGAAATTCGAAGTTTTTATGATTCGGAGTCAGCTGGTTAAGACTCGGGTCTCAGGAAGATAAACTGTCCTTGTGTGACGTCATGTGCCTATACTAATCGGATACAGTTTGTTCAACACCACTCTCCTGTACAGTAACAACTAGCTTATTTATATTCATGCACTGTCAATTAGAACCTCAATAGGTTTAGCACCCTTTCCTCTGTTCCTTTCCTTTTGATTGTTGTAAAATTTTATCAAGAAAAAAGAACAAGATTTAGTAAAGTTTTTAAAGAAACAGTTAACAAACTGAATAAATTCAAACTAAACAAGTTACATTTTAGTAAGTTAAACTTTTCTCTAATTAAACAGAAGACTTGCCTGTTTGAGACATCCTACTATGCTCAAGTGCTGAAAATCGTGTAGAAGACAGTTCTGGGCAGGTCCAACTTTCAGGAAGTCAGGACCAGTAGCTGCAACAAAAATGTAAGTAACTACAAGTTTATCTTGGGTAGGATACAAAATATCCTTAGCATGCCAGCATGGCTATTTAAATACACAGCGCTTCGTCTCTTGCGTTTAAACAGCAGTGCACTCTAGAGGTCAATATTTGTACCAGAAAATCCACTGACTGGCAAACAGATGGCTCTCTATCAATCTGGCGAAGTTTTAAAACACGACCTTAGCATGCTTTATTTTGTGTGGATTTGAGTTAAAAGAACCAACTTCCACAAGATGAAATTTGGGCCAATGGTAATTTCAGGTAAGTTCTATTTTTCATATCAGTACAGCATCCATAGGACACCTGGTAACATTCATCACTAACTAACAGTATTTAAGGCCATCATTTCAAAAATACAATAAATACAGAAACTACAAATTTTGGTATGAGCTTAAAGATGATGTTATGGAAGAACTCGATCTGGTCTACCGAATTATAAGATTCCAACTCAAATTACTCCGAAATATATGGGGTGTAATTCTTTAAGGAAATAAAAGTTCGTTACCTTAAACTCATTCTGAGCTCTTGGCATTTCTCTGCAGTTTTTACCATATTCAAAGCCATCACTTGAGAAATACAGTAAATAGAAAACACACTGTACAGCCTTGAAACAGCCAAGACAGAGTTTCCTGGTGTCTCTAGAACTGAAATATGAAAAAAAAAATATTCTAACTTCACTGGTCTCCTTCACCCCAAAATCAATAAGAACAGGAGAATCTTTTTCACCTCAGTAGGAGATTCCCTTGAGCAGGAGAATTCTCCAAAAAATCTGGTGCCCAACTGATTTACACTACCTCGAACCTGGCCTAAGAAGGCTGGAAGGTAATTTCAATCCAGTCCTAAAAACTGTCAAGAAGGAGACCTTGAGGGGACACCACCATTCAGCCATTTTAAGATTGATTAGTTTATATATAAATGAAATGCATGTAGCTGGTTATACTATAAGTTTGTAGCCAGTTAGTTGGCTACTCGTGGTGTGCCCTATACAAACAAGCTTAGTTGGCTAGACTTGTCCCCCCAGAAACACACTCAGTAGCCAACTAGTTGGCAACCGGAAAATCTGTTAAAAGCAAAAGTTTTACTTTAAGTTGATTAGATGACTGATGTAGAGATAAGAAGAGACGCTAAATCCATATATGACAATCGTTGTTTACCCAGTCATGTAGCTCGTCCGGAGTCAGGCTGAAATCGGAAAATATGTAGATGTTAAAGTTTTATTAAAGTTAATTCGATGAGATGTTTGTTGTAGGTGTAAGAAGATTCGCTGAATTCGAATCTGAACTTTCTTTTTTGTCATGGGGAATCATCTTTTCTTCTTTAGGCATGCACTAAGGTTGAATCACTCTGCCTTAAAACTGAGAATTTGTAATGCCGACGTCGTCTTGTTGCCAGGCACTGCCACGTTCTGATCCTAACACCGTGGGTGGAGTTCATTCATTCGTTCATTTATTCTTACTATACAGACTACATAACATCAATATAATGCAAGAAACAAGACCCCTGAAGTTGAGGGAGGAGTTCCGAATTTCTAGTGATCCCGCGAGTTCCGTACTTCCTGATGTGCTACAACAATAAACTTTGCAGGTGTGTCATAGGGACACGAACAGATTGACTTGAGAATGTACGTTCCCCGATCCGACCACCGTGGGCGGAGTGAAGAGATTGTATGACTAAGGTTGTCAATGGTTTTTGCAAGAGCTTCCAGATGAAAATTTTGTCTCAAACTAGTAGTATGAAGTTGTACAAAAAAGTAGCATGCAGTACAAACTGATACTACTACATGCTTATATGTCAAGGCTACAATGTTACTGCATTCTACTGCACACTACTATTAGCAAGACAGGATTCTAGTCGGTACTACTGCTTAAGATTGGCCCATCTGAGGCACATTAAATGATAGTATTCTTTACTATTACACATCAATACATGCAAGTTTTTCGTACAGCTCTCATGCAACTACGCAGGCTACAAGCTTGTCATCGGGTGAACTTCCTGGGTTGTTATCAGTCTCTTTCTGTATGTTATACTCTTACATTTTGTAGGTGTCGATGGATAAATGACTAATGCTGCTTGCGGCTTGTCTACCAGCATTCTCAAATTATATAAACCACGATGCACCCCAGTGCTTCAGAACATTCTGCAGATATAGGTTTTGTATTGGTTCCCATCAAGCAGGAATTGGACATACTTTTTGATTCTGTGGCAGCTGAGCCAAGGGTGGACCCACCAGACAACGAGAATCCCAGTGAGTCAAACCAGTCGGAAACCACGGACATTAAGTTTGAAGAACCTGGACTGGATCTGTATGAACCAAGCATTGATCTAGAGGTCCAGCTCACAGACATTGTATTGGATCCACTACACCAACCCATCTCCAATGAATGCGGCCTGTCTCAGAGTGTGGAAAGTCGGCAAACAAATATACAGGACCATCTTGCATCCAGTTCGGAAATAGTACAGATTCATCTCAAAACTGAGTTGGACTGGAGCTTGGAAGATGCGCGTGGTGAAAAAGACTCTGAAGTGGCTGATTATGGCACATTACACCAACCCATCTCCAATGAATGCGGCCTGTCTCAGAGTGTGGAAAGTCAGCAAACAAATATACAGGACCATCTTGTATCCAGTTCGGAAATAGTACAGATTCATCTCAAAACTGAGTTGGACTGGAGCTTGGAAGATGCGCATGGGGAAAAAGACTCTGAAGTGTCTTATTGTGTTACTCCAGCCGATGGTTCTCTTCAAGGTGGACATGGGACATGCTGTGGCGTGTGTGGTAAGTCTTTAACGTCAGAAAAATCACTTACAAGGCACATGCTTACTCACACAGGAGAAAAGCCTTACCTTTGTGGCCAATGTGGTAAATCCTTCCGGCAGTCCGCACACCTTGCTGATCATTTGCTAACGCATGCAGATGATAAGCCGCAGACTTGTTTTATATGTGGCAAGTCGTTCAAAAGAAGGTCCTACTTACAGCAACATCTGTTGACCCACGACCCCGATTCGCGAAAATTCATGTGTGAATATTGTGGTAAAGGTTTCCTGAGAAGTGATGATCTAAAGCGTCATGTAGCGGGGCACGATGACGAGCGGCCTTATCCCTGTCTGATCTGTGGGAAAAAGTTCAAACAAAAGACCCATTTGAAGGGACATTTAATAACACACTTAAATGAAGGAGACTTTGTCTGCGCATCGTGCCATAAATCATTCAAAAATAAAGAAGACCTGCAGAAACATGATGAATCTCATCTGGAATATGTGAAAAAGCGCACTTGCCCCATTTGCGGAAGACATTTTACAAAACCAATTGATATGAAGAGGCATTTGACAATTCATGGTGATGAACGCCCCCATTCCTGCACTATATGTGGCAAAACTTTTAGACAGAAGCCACATTTGAAAATACATATGGAGACCCATGTGGTAGCAAATGAAAAGGACTATTCTTGTGAAATATGTGAGAAGTCTTTCTTTCGCCGGGATTGTTTGAGACAACATATGGCAACACATGTTGAGGACGAAAAGAAACATGGCTGTGAAGTGTGTGGTAAAGGTTTTCCACGAGAGATTGAACTTAAGAGACATTTGATTGTACACTCAGATGAACGTCCATATGAGTGTAACCTATGTGACAAAAAGTTTAAACAGAAGTCTCATTTAAAAGGGCATTTGTCAGTACATAAAAAAACAGAGACTGATTCAATAGGCAAACAATCGGGTGAAGATCACACGAAACACCTTTGTGAAATATGTGGTAAAGGTTTTCTGAAAAACGTTGATCTCACAAGACATATGATGATGCACTATGATTTACGGCCGTTCTCATGTGAAGTTTGTGGTAAAAGTTTCAGGCAAAGTTCTCATTTAAAGGGACATATGCAGGTCCATGTTGAAACTGAACTCCATCCCTGTGAAGTTTAAAAGACTGGACTGTTTAAAGCAACATGTGCTAACACAAACTGGAAAAGCTCTTACTCACATGTGCCCTGAAAAGCTCTTACTCACATGTGCCCTGTCTGTGATAAAAGCTTTGAGAGACGAGGGTCCCTGTCGAAACATTTGGCAAGTCGTACAAACGACAAGACTGGCCAACAGATGTTGCACTGCAATTTATGGGATATCGCTTTTGTACTGAAACGGCTTTTGTTAAAGTGTAACTGAAAAGGCAACTTACTTTTATTTTATTTATTTCAAAATATAGCCAACTGGGGCTGCTAAGAACTCATTTATATACACTAAAAAAAAAAAAAAAAAAAAAAAAAAATACGCTGAAGGCACGAACCCTCCAACAAACAAAGCACTCAATCAGGATGGGTCGAACCCACTCGAATCAGGATGGGTCGAACCCACAGTAAAGTTCTTCCCCCATGCTTGCCACAAAGGCAGAGACAGGCGCATTCGCTGACCACACAGAAGCACCAGCAGAGGATTGCTTGACGCCATAATTCGAGTGTCATTTAACTGGATACACTGAATTATTTGGATTCTGCAAAGGGATTTTTTTATTTTCCACTATCTACTCTAGTTATGTTGTTCAGAATATCTGCTGCCGTCCCCTCAACGAAAATTCTACTATGACGCGGGAAATTTTAATCTGAACACAAACGTGGCTTTTCAGTGGGCAATGGTGAGATTCGGGAAGATTGCTTAGTGCCTGAACAAGAAAAAATCATAAATCTTTCTCGTAAGGCATGTAACAAAAATACAAGCGCATAGAGGTATCACACATCACACTGAAATTCTACTATTTAAAAATCGTTTATTCGTGAATAGCGGAACAAAGAAGTAACGCATTTTCAGCGGGTCTTCAAGCCAATTTAATGAATAAGTGATGGGTAACTAGGCTGTCATTTCCCAGCCCTTTTCGGTTAAACTTTAAAGTATAAGTGGGACGCTCATGATACTAAAAGTAATCGGCTGAAAATAATAAAGTTCAACCGAAAAGGGCTGTGATACGACAATCTAGTTACCCTTCACTTAAATTGGCTTGAAGACCCGCTGAAAATGCGTTACTTTGTTGTTCCGCTATTTACAAATAATTGATTTTTAAATAGTGGAATTTCAGTGTGATTGTGGTACCTCTATGCGCTTGTATCTGTGTTGTATGTCTTACGAAAATGTTTCTTTGTTTGCTCAGGCACTAAGCAATCATCACCAATCTCAATACTGCCCACTGAACTTACGTTGTGGAGACGGCCTCAGTCATAACTAGAGCAGATAATGGAAACGTAAATATCCCCCTGCAAAATTCAAATGATTCAGTGTCGCCTGTTCAGTTAAATGACACAAAAATAAGTTGGCTTTTTAGTTAAACTTAAAAGATGAGAGTGAATAATATGATATGTGCGTATGTATGTATGTATGTATTGTACATGGAAAGCCCAACGGGCCATGGTACAAAAAGATTAAGCAAATCAAATACTAACTACAGATTCAACACACTTTCTGAATACAAAACAAAGAAAACTAACTACACAGTTAAACACTTTAAAAGAACAAAGACCTGTGTCTCAGCCCCACCTGAACAAACACTGCCAGGTTTTTAATAGTAGTAAATGATCGACCCCCCATCAGACCATTTAGCCACTCCTCATCGCCTGTCTGTCTCTGGAGCTGCTCCAACCTTAAATCATTGAGTTCCTGGCAATATGACATGAAGTGGTCCACACTCTCTTCCGGCTCCCCACACATAGGGCACGAGTAAAGACCATCTACCGCACGCTCCCTCCCCAGGTATTTCCTTCTTGATCCCAACGGCAGAAAATTTCCCCTTAAACCCATATAAGATTTTAGCTCTTCTCTCTTAAGGCCCGCTTTAAAATACACTTCTTCACCCCACACTCTCTTCCACTGTGAATACGACTTGAGAGACAGCGACGCTGAGACCTCACACGTCCACTTTTGTATTTCTTGACACTCAAGAATCCATTGCACTTGTGTAGCTACTGTCCCGACCACCTTACCTTCCCCTAATCCAGCATTCCACAGACCTGATAGCCCGCAATTGTTCAATACAGCCCTTACCTTACTCTGCCAAGCATCTTTCCTGTTATCATTAAGGTCCTCAAGCAGCGCAGCCTTCACGAGTCTATTATCTGGCAAACTTGATATCCGTTCCCAATACTTCACCATTTTTACAATTCTCTTACCTCTTAATGAATGAATACCTAGGTCACCTCTTAGTACTAATCCGTTAAACTTTCCACTTAACCCTATCAACCTTTTATAATGACTTAGCTGCACGCGCTCAATTTTTTCCCCCTTTTCATATCCCCACACTTCCGCTGCATATGATAATATTGGACTTATTTTTGTATTGAATATTACTTTTTGAATTTTCATCTCTCCTGGGCCTAAACAATTTATCATACTTTTCATTACCATCCATGAAGCTTTCTGGCCTTTCGCCGCTATACTATCCAGCTGTGCACCCCACTTCCCCGTAGCCGAAAACTTACAACCTAGATATACAAACTCTTTCACTATTTTAAGTTCTATCCCTTTAAAATAAAATCTTTCATTGCATTCCTCATTTTTACCGAAAACTAGTATAACAGATTTCTCGGTGTTTAATACTAGCTTTTTCTTATCCAGATAATCCTGCAAAATACCAAGCAGCCTCCGCAGATCATCTGCTGTCTTTCCTAGAAGAACTATGTCATCTGCGAACAATAAACAAAATAAATTAAATGCCATCAGTTGCAGCCTGGGGGCTCCACTCACCGTAAAATAATCTTCTATATCATTTATATACAAAGAAAAAAGCCTTGGGGACAGCGTGCATCCCTGTTTGACACCAAGCCTACTTATTACTGCTCTAGAGTATTCTGACCCTACCTTTACTATTACCTTAACTACTTCATACATTCTTACTATTATTCTCACAAAACTCGGTGGGAGCCCAAGCTCCACCAAACTAGAAACTAGTAACTTCCTAGATACTTCATCGAATGCCCCTCGTATATCCAGGAATGCTGCGAGCAGTTTGTTATTTTTTCTTCTCGTGTATTTTCTAACCAAAACATTCAAACAAAATATCTGGTCAACTGCACTATAATTTTCCCGAAATCCTGCCTGACATTCTATAAGCTTACTCTTCGTTTTTAACCAATTATCTAATCTAGAACAAATTATCCTACAAAACAACTTACTGAGACTATTACCTAGTGTTATGTTTCGATAATTTTTATGCTGGTGCCTTTCACCTTTCTTGAAAAGCGGGATAACCACCGATGTTGTCCATTGCTCAGGCCAATGGGCCAAATTAATCATTGAAGAAAAAAGAGTTGCGATTATTTGTAACACCCAAACTCGAGCAAACTTCCAAAGATTCGTAGGGATACCATCGGTACCTGGTGCAGATCCTCCTCGCATACCCTTGAGTGCCTTCCAAACTTCTTCGTTACTGACCTCCTTTATTAGCTGTTGATCCTCCTCTAGTAGCGGTCTGTCAACCGTATCCTCCATTAACTGTATCTGGTGAACTAATCTTGACTCATCTGATGTAGACATATTATCTTCTATTTCCTTGTACTTACCTTCTAAGTGCTGAGGCCACGTATCTGCCCTAGGTGTACTCCGCGTTCCTTTCTTTGGTCCTATTTCCTTTTTAACTAAATTCCAAAAACCTTTGCTATCACTGTTCCTAAACTTATTTTTTAACTTCAAACTACACTCCACTTCATAATCCCTCCTCTTTTTCTTTAACATATTCTTATATTCCCTACGTTTTGCCCTATACCACTCTAAATTCTCCTCTAACGACCCGGGTATACTCGCCTTCACATCCTCAAGCGACTTTATTACTATTTGTTTCATCGCCTCACAATCCTCATCATAAAACAACTTCACATTCTTATTTGTCCGGCCCTGTTCTTCCGATACCTTCTCACCAACCTTATACACCAAATCTGTCAATGCATTAAGCGGTTCCTCCACCCTTCCCTCTTCTACCAACTGTTCCAATGCTCCCAGACGCTCGGAAAACTCGCCTGAAAATAGTTCCTTCACAACATTTTCGCTCTCTTGATGGACCAGTAATTTTTTCTTAATTTCCGGGTGAGCCTTTTTTTCAAAACTGCGGCTACAACTTCGATTCTTCGTCGCAATCGCTTGCTTCAAAGACACGCTGAAAGGGACGTGATCAGAGCCCGGCAAAACCAGAACCTCAAAATCAACACACAGTGGAAGGAGTCCAAAACTCACCATGCTATAATCAATAACACTGGGCGACCTCCCAGAATAACAAGTAAATTCACCCACCCCCTTGTCCCTCCCTACCCTACCGTTTAAAATTACAAGATTTTCCTTACTACAAAACTCCAACAATTTACTTCCATAATTATTCTTCTTTCGTAGATGATCCTTACTCGTTCTCTTCGCAACAGCAACATCACCCTCCGAAAAAGTGTCCACAATACCTTGGCAAGGGTCCACTTCATGCCATCTTTCGCCAGAATCTCCAGTGTAACCATTGAAATCTCCTACAAAAAGAAATTCATCCGCAGAAAATTTGACAGAATAATCAGACATCTCTTTTTCTAGAATGGACCACGTATCTTCATCTTTAAACGAGCTAGATTCAGGTGGGACATACACAGAACAAATAATCAAACTCACCGAATTAACGCAAAGCCTAACCCATACAATATTACATGAATTGCTTCTCAGCCTTGTTACTTTTGTATAAGCTTTCGAAACCAGAATACTCACACCTCCGTATGTACGCCCATTTGAAGAACTCTTACGGTGTGATCCAAAATAAAGAAAATTATCAAAAGCTTTTTCCTCACGTAACCACGTCTCAACAAGCGATATCACAGAATAATCCTCCACCGATACCAACGATTGAAACTTAACACTAGAAAAACCTTGAATGTTCCAATGACCTATTTTAAATAACGGACCATGGCCCTTCCCGACCTAATCACCTTTCGCGACATTTGCTGAATCACGTGGTTTAAACAACCTTCTTGGCGCGAGAGACCCCTTACTGGTCCCCGCAATTCCAGCCATGTTAGGCTCACCTCGAACCGCTTTACTCTTTTGACGCAAATGATCATCTGGGCTGATAACTTCTTGGTTATTTCTTTTAAGTCCGAATGCCGTTGCTGCACCAGCAATAGGTGTCTTCTCATGCTCATCCTCGTTCCCACTTGAAACCTCCTTATCAGTGTCTATTGCGCTACCGAATGAGTTCAGGGACACCTGAGAATCACACCTGTTCTTCTGCCTCTCTGTATCTTCCTCACCTGTGCGCTCTGTTCGCTCAACCACTTGTTTCTTTTTGAAACTGTACATGAAACACTGCTGCTCAACAAAGAGCCGCAAACCCCTAAGCTTTGCTATCCGGTTTTCCGCCCGGGCTTGCTCAAGAACCGATTTCAGAGCGTTGCGCGCAAACCTTTCTCTCTCAGTATAATCTGGGCTCACAGCCAGATTAGAGCCTTTCAACCTTTTTCCCGATTTAAGGATAAAATCACGATAATGGCCACTTGTAAATTTCACGAGCACTGGTCTCACCCCTTGCGTCGCGCGCAGCCTGAAAGTATCACGAATGTCTTGTGGCAACAGCTTTAATTCTGGGAAAAAATTGTTCAGTACCCCTACTATATCGTCTCTTAACGTCTTTCCTCTAACCGATGGGGTAAAGTTGTACACTATGATGTTACATCTTTTTGATTCATCTTCCAATCTCTGGAGCCGTAAAGTCGTCGAAGTAAGTTCTGCGCGTAAGCTACCAACATCCGTCTTTAGAACTGAAGTTTCAGCACTGAAGCTTTTTACCGCGGAATCAACGGTCGATGACATATACTTCAAGTCCTTCGTTAATCCATCAATTTGGATGGAAATCGGGTCCAACCTCTCCAATCTGCTGTTAATGTTTTCCAGAACTTGGCTAAATTCCGTACTACCCATCATAATGACTTGGGCTAAAAATAAGCGGGTACTTAACTTGAAATAAGGGCCGAGCCCCACGGTCGCCTCCGAGTGACTATTCCAGCCAAACTGTGTAGGGTCGGCCCACCTGCTTATCTGCACGGGAGTCAAAACTCATATGAACGTGCAGTTCTAAATCCAATCAACAGAGTGTATTTCAACTCTATTTCAATGACGCGGCTAGAGAGTTGTTTTCACCGCGACTGCTGAATGAATACTGAATACCGTAATGAATACCGTATCCAATCGTGCTGGTTCCTTTTCTTTTCATTGTACCTATCAATTGTGACAGGAATCTTGGTAGCGTGACCCCTACTTGACTTGATACAGCCTGCCGTCTGGGTTCGAGTCTCCTAGAGCTTGGCAATGGAAATTTGTAACAAATCGTTATTATTTTTAAAGGACCCCGCCGACTATTTACTCTTCAACTTACAGTATTTTAAAGTATTTGATTACTTTAAAACTAAGCTGCGCTTTCAAAAAATAATCCACGGATTTGGCTGTTTTAAGCCTTTTCCGAGATCCGTTGACTAATAAAGAAAGCAGGGAAAAAATGTACACAACCGTTTTTTCTGATGAAAAACTTCTCGCAGACAACCGTCGGCAGTGTGATACACATCGAATGGAGCAAAACACGGCAAGCGAGAAAATCAGCGTGGTTTTGCTAGAGGCGTTATGATGTACCGTACGAAATTGGAATCTCTGGGTTTAGAGATATATCGAGTGATTATAGAAGTAGTTTGCGCTAGTATTATAGGTAAGACAGGTCCTTTAAAGGTTTCAGTCTAAATAATTTTATTACACGAAAACTATTGTAACATGGATAGCCTAGCTTTGACTGTATGAAAGCTCGAGTGGTCCTTTAAGGGGAGTAAAAATAAATAGGCATACTTCCTTTAGTGTAACGAACGAACGTACTAAGCTGCTAAAAAGAGAATAATTCGTTTGGGATGAACGAGACGAGAAACGACAGAAAGATCAAAATGGGAAAAGCTTGCAGCATCAACTGAAAAGAATAAAGAAAAAAATATCAGCGTAAACAATCTGTAAGCGCGTATTTGAACCTGACAAGTTGCATATGTACACTGTCAGAAGTTTCATAACAGACAACAGAAGGATGCGCCGTTTCAACAGACAATACAGACAACACTTCGGATGTTGTCTGTTGTGTTTGAAAACATTTTGCATAACAAGCGTAGCCATCAGCAAGAGCCGAATAATCGCCAAAAAGGATCTGCTGGATTTTCTGACGTCATGACGACAAACAAAAAGTCAGTAGATGCTTTTTTGGCAATTTTTTTGGCTCTTCCTGGCGAGGCTTGTTCTTCGTCACATTTCACGTATAACGTTTTCCAACACAACGGATTACATCCCAAGTGTTTTCTGTTACCCCCTTTCTGTAGAAACCGCGCATCCTTCTGTTGTCTGTTATCGAACTACAATGAACGTGTCCGAAAGCTCCGAAACGAACGAAAATGCTGAATTAATTCAGCATTTTATGCAGCATTTCGCTTTCGAACTTAAATTTTCGCTCAATTAATGCAGCTTAAAATTCATCGACAAATTCAGCAAGAATGCTAAATTTTCATGAAGAAACTGAAGAGTACGGCGATTCTCTCAGTGTTTTCGGCGGCAAACGTAACAAATTCAAAAAGACAACTGACGATTCGGCAAACATACGAAATTTAAGACAACTGGCGACCATGGCCAACGAAGAAAGGAAAGATAAGAAGGTTGGATATCAGTAGCTCATCCATTTTGTCAGCTTTATACAGCTAATTCTTTTTTCTTCTTCTTCTCCCTGACTTAAATTTTGGTATTCTAGAAGTGTCAGAGAAGAAAAAAAGGTAACAGCTTTCGGATAAAAAAAGAAAAGAAATGCAGCATTTACAGCACCAAAACGCTTTCGGACACGTTCAATAACACAAACTGTTATGTATAGATTTCTTCTTTTTCTCCCTCCTTGGCAAAGAAATTCTAAAATTATTAGTAATTAGACTTCTCGTATCGGTTATCACGGAGAAACCGTCTGTTCCCACAGAAAATTTGTCCGAAACGGCGTACGCGCGTCTGTTGCTCTCTCGTGGGCTTATTCGGCCTGTACGTCGGCCACTAGGCCAAGTTGGTAGATGGGCCAAGTTGGTAGAGACGAGGAAAATATTTTTTCAAGATGATGTCAGAGTCGATTCAGGGGTTAGGCGATACGCTGAATCCAGAACTGAACTTCATTTTCTCACCGGACAAATAGTTCGCCCGGAATCCGGCCGGAACCGTGTTGAAAGTAAAAGCTTTATTTGAAGTTGATTAGATGTCCGAAGACATTCGTTATGACGATTATTTTCCACCCGGAAGTATGTTTCGCCCGGATTCCGGCCGAAGCCGGAAAATTTGTCAGAAGTAAAAGTTTTATCTGAAGCTGATTAGAGGTTCATTGTACTGGTAAGGAAACCGGAAAATTTGTTAAAAAAAAAGATTTATCTGAAATTGATTAGAGGTTGGATATAGGGGTAAGGAGACATGCTGAGTTCATTTTAGAGCTTTAGTTTTTTTGCCAGAAAATTAGTTGCTTGGAATGCGTCCAAACCCGGTAGAAGTAAGGCAGGATGTTTTTGATCAGTTTCATAAAAGTAGATATGACATGATAAACACACATGCTGAATCCACATTCAAACTTGGTTTTCCCAGATAATCAGCCATTAGAATTCAGATAGTCTTCCTTGTCCTTCAAGCGTTGCAATGTACCGACCTCAACCTTGCTTTGTAATCGACATTTTTTCTGTCTGTTCTCGGAATACTTGTTTCACGGGTCTCCTGTCATTTGCATTCTGATGGCTTTTCCACTATGTCAAAATTCCATTCGAAATTTCTATTCAAAATTCCATGTCTTTCACGTGTAGTTAATGTTTGACCAACAATCCATGTACATCCTCGCTTTTGGCCTATACTGTATAATAATGTTATCCAGTCAGAGTTCACTTTAAAGCACAACTCTTACTAGAAATGATATTTTGCCTACGAAAGGGATCAGAACAAAAGTTTTTCAAAAATACCATTACTTTCCACATCGAATTAGCGATTATTTTGTTAGCGCTTGTCGGTACTAACCAGCATTCATGCTCTCCGACGCGGCCGGCGGGAGCAAAACATTTGAAAACTGAGCGCACCGTGGTTAAAAGTTGGAAAATTAAGTAAATAAAAGAAGTAAAATTTAGAAGATTCTCATACCCTTATGTTTGAATGAGTTGTCAGCGGTCGTTAAAGACTCCTGTAAACTTTGCTTTGTGTGACGGGCAAAAACTCGGCATGGCCAAAAAAGTGCTAAAGTTCGTTAGGCAGAAAACTTACAATGGAGAATAGTGGGGATTTTAGAAGCTCACAATTCAACAAGGGAGCTAGGTATGCTATAAAAGGACAGAATAAGCAAGAGGGGTCCTTTAACAACTAACCTATTGTAAATTTGACAGGCTAAAATCTGAAAGACCTAAGTGAGGCGGATACAAATCACATGGGAGTAGAACAGGTAGCCGAAGAGCTGCCACCATGAATCATGTCTCCGAACTATCGGGGTTTTGAAACCTGGTTTAAGCGACTCGGCTGGTCTTTAGGTACGGGTTTTTATGGCTGAAGCTGGGCAGAGCCAAAATTAACACAACATTTTTGAACGACTCGGATTGTTTTTAATTAAAATGAATGCCCAGGACCTCGGCGAGGCCAAAATAACCGACTGATACGACTTGGCAAAAGGTAGGGGAGGGGGTGAATCACCCCCCCCCCCCCTCTTCGGGCCACCCCTGGTGATTGTAGTGACTGTAGAACTTGATAGTCTTGTGTTTTCCTTCATAGTCATTCAGCTGGCCCATGCAAAACGTTTAGGCTCGTACCGAGAAACATAGGCACGTAGAGAATGGTTGCCCTGTGATTATTCGTTGTTCCGAGTTCATTTTCTGATTCTGTGGCTGGCACATGGATAACACTTGCGCTGGTAGCCACGAACATAGGCACATTAGGTAAGATTCGCTATATTCACCAGTGCCATACCCAAAGTTTAAATGAAAAGGGTTGAGACCGGACAATGTAGTTACCCATCCCTTATTCACTTAAAGAGGCTCGAAGACCCGATGAGAATGTCTTACTTCGCGGCTCGGCTGTTCACGAAAAATCAATTTTTATATAGTGGAATTTCGATTCGGAATTTTGGTACCTCTACGCGCTCGTATAGTAGATATTTTCTCGCCGTAAAAATAGTTCACCGTGAAAACCGGAAAATTTGTGAGGGAGAATCATGGGTCTTGAGGTATGTATAAATATATAAATTTTTAACAGGTGATCGCTGATCGGATCTTAATGAAACTTGATTTTTGGAAAGACCTCGTGTCTCAAATTTCAGTGATGGTGAATTAAGGATGTGCTAGGACGACGAAACATGATTGGCTTAGGAATTGTCAATTCCCAGATCCGACTATCCCTTAATGTGCTAATCCTAACTTGATAGTTTAACCGAACAAGGCTGGGATAGAACATTCCAGTTACCCATTCCTTATTCACTAAAATTGGCTTGAATACCCGCTCAAAATGCGTTACTTCGTTGTTCCGCTCATATACTCATATCGCTCATATCATAAACTGAACCGATTGGGTCCGGGTCGCGGAGATCTCGAGAAACGGTTAGGATGGAGGGATCGGAGTGAAACTTGCTGGGAAGAACAAACGTCTGCTCCATGTAAATCTTTTACACAATTGGACTGGATTCGGACACTTGGGGGGGGGGGGTGAGGGACTTTTCCGAAATTCAGGTTTTGGGGGATTTTCGTGATGAAACTTGGCAGGCATATCATGACCCGGTCAAACTGATTATAAATAATAAAAAAATCCTCGATATGATAATCTTAGGAGGGATTGGAGGGAGGGGAATCCGGAATATTGAGTCATGCTTAACTTTGGAACGGGTGATCGGATTTGAGTGAGTTTTAATAGTTGAACAGAAGACATTTCTCTCTGTTGATCTTTTTCATGACCGAACCGAATCCGACAACTATTGGGGGGGGGGATAGATGCTCAGGATAAATCATTTATAGAACCGGGTTAGCTCCGGGTATTGTAGGGGGAATAGGATGGGGGGGGGTTGTCTGGGATTCGGGGTGATCGCGAGTTAAGGTACTTCCAGATGTGCCAGACGATGAAACTTCGTTGGAGTATTAGAGATTCGACAAGATTTGCTTAGACATCGCTACTTCCCAAATCCGATGATTCTTTAAAGTACCGATTTTGACCGCAAAGTAAGACAAATATTTTTAATCAATATATGCATTTTCATGATCCCCATCAGCGCATTATCATTTATGCCTTAAAGCTACGTTTTACACGGAGGGTTTTTACTCGTACTCCGCGGGTATTTTTCCCGCAACAGCGACCAATCCCCGGGTATTTTGGACTTCAATTTCGCGAACTTTTTACCCGGGTATTTGTTTGTCGAAGGGCTTTCTTCGACATCAACCACAACAACATCGGATTTTCGAGCAACGATTTGATTATTCCCATATATAAAGTGATCCAAATGGACACATGTTGTTGTCCCTTGTAGATAGATATCCTGAGCTTTAAAACCTTGGAATTTATTGCCGCATGACAGTACTCTCCCTTGAAAAATACCCGTGTGCCGTGTGAACACTTTCCCCTTCCGTCTCCTGGGAAAAATACCCGCCGTTTAAATGATCGTTAAGGGTTTGGCTTACAAATGAAGTTCTTGATCCCTTAGAGTGCGCATCTCAACCGCATTGTCGGAACTTACCTTTGATCAATCAATACATCTCAACCCTTGCAAGTGCCATATGATCTTACAGCTCTTGTTTTTTTGTTCAGGCACTAAGCAATCTTCACCAATCTCACCGCCGCTAACAGAAAAGCCGCAATTATGTTGAGACTAAAATTTCCAGCGACATCGTAGAATTTCCATTGTGGAGAGGGGCGTAGATATTCTGAGCGTCACAACTAGAGCAGATAGTGGAAAACAAAAAATCCTTTTACAGAATCAAAATAGTTCAGTGTATTCAATTAAATGACACAAAACCAAGTTGGCTTTTCAGTTAAACGTTAAAGTACAAACAATACTTTTAAGCAAAATATACATTTTCGTGATCCCTTTGAGCCCATGATCAGTTTTGCCTCAATGGTTTTGCCTACAACTGGATTTCTTAAAGTACAAAACAATACTTTAGAGTAAAATACGCATTTTCATGCTCCCGATTAGCTTGTCATGCTTTTTGCTTGAAGATTTTTGATGATAGATGATTTTCTAGCACCCTTAAAGTTTAACCGAAAAGGGCTAGGACACGACAATCTAGTTATCCATCACTTGTTCACTTAAATAATCTTGAAAACCCGATGAAAAAGCGTTAGTTTGTTTTCCTGATATTTCCAATTAAGCGATTATACCACTGTGCTTGCCGATTTTCCCGTTTTTGTGATAGCTCTATGGTGCCTGGAACATTTGGCAACAACACCAGCAACAAACAAATAAATAAACGGGTGGTGACTAAATTGTGACGGAATTCCATACAAACGTGATCATGTACCAAATAAACAAAAAAGTGTCTGCTAGTGAGGTGTCTTGTGTATTGATATTGGCTGCCCGATTTTCATCATCAGCAACTGTTGTATCAGATGGAACACCTTCAGCAATGTCTTGGCACCTTTATTACAGGGTTGGTGGGAGATACAGTGTTTAATTAAATTACTGGTCTCTCTCAACCTTGTGGTTACGGACCAACATTCGACAAACGTTTCCCACCTATTACTTGTCTGAGGTAAATCCTTCCTTATTCCTTTGAATCACTAAGAATGGCCGATTCAGTCAGGATTCAGGGGGACTGTATGGCCTAACATTGTCGGAACCACTCTAATAATAAGATTTGTTTTCAAAAATATGGAAAGTAGTCAGTAATCACTAGAATTTGGTTGTATCAATGTACAATGCAGGGAAAGGACCTGACCTCATTTTACACTAAGAGCGTGTTCCATCCTACTTACCGTAGTTACCACGCAAGACGTCACAAATTCTGTTTTGTTGCCGTCAAGGCTGGAACGATTTTTCTATTTTCCAGCAGAATCTCACGCCAGGGGCGAATCCGACCAATCACGTTGCAGAGATGCGTAGTTACTACGCTCCCGAGCATGGTAAGCAAATAGTAACTATTAGTTACTATTCTGACAAGGATGGAACGGTCAGCGTAGTAACTTTTTGTGAGGATGGAACGGAAATAGTAACTAATAGTAACTATTGTTACAAGGGCGGAACACGCTCTAACTCAATTTTTGTAGCGAAAATGTTTAAATGAAATGTACATGTTGTCTGAGAGGCAAGAGGTAAAATATGACTTTTTTTAATAAAAAAAGCTTCTGGCTCTTGGGCTCAAACCCTTATTAATGTGTTCAAAATACTCAAATTCTGTGCCTTTTCTTTGTTTTCAAGCTGCTCTGTAAAGGTATATTCGGGCCATTGACTTTGATAACTGAATTGATCTTTTCTGAAAAGAAAATAATGTTTAACTAGAAATACTGAAGCAATATTTATCTGTCCATTATATAAATCATTCAATTAGCTTCAGTCTAGTATGTTTTTCATATTTGTTCGTTCCGTTTTAAGCCAGATAGATTATTCTGAAGGAAAGACTTTTCTGGAAAATTGAATTCTTGACTGAGGTTGTCAACCCCTCCTTTAATGCAGAGCTATGCGATTCAACACCTTCCACATTTTTTCCCCCTAACTTTGCTGTATTCCACACTTTCTTGCTTATGAAAAAGTTTTTTTTACGCAAATTCAAAACTTCTTTCATTTGATGGTTTAAATGAACTAGCAGCAACGTAAAATAATTTTTACGAAGTTGTCGGCTAGTTTGGGTGTCTGACCTACCAGTCAAGGAAAAAATCTGATTTTTTACATATTGACAAAAATATGTTAATTTCCAGACTGTTATACGTTTGTTTGTGAATGCTTGGAGCTTTGAAAAAAAAACAGAGCCGAAAATATTCAGTGGGACTGCATAACCTTGTCAAAACCATTCGGACCCTATACTATAAATTTTCTGTTCTATTTCCCACCATTCAGTAATCCCTAGGATTTGCCTGTAAAATGCAGATAGAACAGTAGCAGCATGCTTATTTGGACACCTCTCTAAATTTTTCATACCTTGGCCCTGTTCACAAAACAGTTGACAATATAGTGTAATATCAAACTTCGTATCAGTAAACAGGAGTCTCTTGCAGCAATTTTCTTGTCACAAAATAAAAAGTTGTTTCTACCGACATTCTTTGAATTTAAATTTTTCCTTTTTTAATTTGCTGGTTCAAATCGACCAACAGTGAGGTAAACAAGAAAAAAAATAGAATGAGTTGTCTGTCGGTTTGAGTGCTTGAGGTATCTGTGAAGAAAAAAAAAATCTGATAAAGTATGTACACGCTTGTTACCTACTGACAAAAATACGTCGAGTTTCAGACTGTTGTGTTGTTTTGTGAAAGCTTGGAACCTTGAAAGAAGAAACAGAGCAAGGGGGAACAGA
The DNA here is from genome assembly GCA_023053575.1 of Branchinecta lynchi. NCBI lineage: Eukaryota > Metazoa > Arthropoda > Branchiopoda > Anostraca > Branchinectidae > Branchinecta > Branchinecta lynchi. Next base: position 1,954,875 of record JAKZAP010000009.1, on the reverse strand, counting down.
GCCTAAACTGTTCAAGTCTTGGATGAAACCTAGCAATTAGTACATATACTAGCATTTTGGCACCTTTGTTACGTTGGGTACAGTATTGATATTTGATTTGAACCGCTGGTGTCTCTCAACCTTGTGGTTAAGGACCAATATTTAGCGCACCTTACCTGAACAATGTTTTAGCACCTTTAGCACGCACCATTCTAAGCACATTCCAGGTTTCACCTTCAGCTCAGTTTGCCTTCCATCCACTGTGTCCAAACCCTGACAACCATCAACATGCTAAAAAATTGTATCAGTCTACAAACTATGTTTGGCCAGACAAGTAGCCCATTTCTTAGGCCAAACTACTGAAATGCAGCTGCTCAGAATAAAGACCAGTCTATTTTTTTTACTATTTAACGCCAAAAACACAATGAAGCACTCAGAACAAAACCGTATATCTCTTTATTGTAAAGCCTATTATGCTTCACTAAATTTCATCAAATCAGGTGCAGTTTTGACTGATGATGACCAACACAGCTGTTCCAATGTAACTGGCACAAGCAAGCCTGCAAGGCTGAAATCGCCAGGTCCATATTATCCTGAAAGTAATCATAAAATTAGAATGCAAGTTTATGTTTGAATATAAGGCTTCATGCTACTGTTTCCCTATGGCTTCCCCGTCTTCTTCTTCAGATACACAGCTGTCTGAGCACTGAGCAGTCCTCACATAGTTAATTAACCCCCCAAAATACCCTGTTTATTGGTATATAGATTATATTATTTTCAAAATACTGAAAACAGTAGTTTCATAACAGATAACGCAAGGATGCTCAGGTTCAATGGACAACACTCAACAGACAACACCTTGAATCTGTTGTGTTTGAAGCTCGTTATGGGTGAAATGTTATGCATAATAAGCATTGCCAGGAAGAGCAAGAAAGGGAGTAAAAGTGAAAGAAGTATTACATAATTTTAGTAAGGACGAAGCAAACCTGGTCATCCTGAACCAAAGTACAACGTTTCAGGTATGAAATATTTGCTTTCAAAGTAGATACTAGTTTTGGGCAAGACCTTAGACCTTAGACCTTAGATCCTCCTGTGCCACCAGAGGCACCCAGGGCATCCACGAATAGGCGCCAGTCTTCCCTCTGGTGGGCTGCCGCCAGGACATCTTCCCACTCAGGTTGCAGACTTGCGTGGACGTTTGCAAGGTCCCTCTGGTAGGTGCGACGGATCGTATTTCTCGGTCGTCCCCTTCGACGTCTTCCTTTTGGTTGCCAATGGAAGATGTTGTTTGGCAACCTGGATTCGTCCATGCGAAGGACGTGGCCCAAGTATCGCCATCTTCTTTTTCGGATGAATGGGCAAGAAAGGTAGTATAAAGAAATGTATGATTTTCGTGAGGATGAAGGGGAGTTAGTTTCGACTTACACCTTGACAGGGGCGTAACTAACATCCTGAGAGGGGGGAGGGGCTATGCTAATTAGCAAGCTTCAAAGATTCAATCCTAGCTAACAAATTCTTGCCATTAGCTACCGGCATGATATAATTACCATCTGCAAACACGTAGGTGAATAAGGGCTTTTTGAACATCCAAGCCCTTGTAAGTAAGCTTCTGAGGTGTGAACACTCAACTCGCAATTGCCTTACACCAGTTCAGCGCTCCAAGTGGATTGGTTCTGCCAATCCCCCATTGTCTCGGAATCAGTACTCGTATAGACACACTAAGCAGTCGGATCCATAAGGTAGTGGGTAACTTTCAGTTTCTGCGACATGGCCATTAGGGACTCAGATTGCAGGTTTTCTGCTCATGAACCTGTGGATCTATTTTACTCTGTTTGATACAATTGCGGTGGTGAGTTAGAGGGAGATTTACAGAAACTACAGGAGTGTTGCATGAAGCCGCCCTTACTATGGCACCGCCCACCCCCCAATTGGCCATGGTACATGATCCTGCCACCTTGGATCATGAAGCTGCCACCCCCAGAAAAATCATGCAAATTCCAAGAAAACAGCAAATTTTGTTAATTGCAAAAGGTCAAGGAACCTCTCTGACCAAACAGCTGGCCTCTAACTTCACCATGTAGCAAAATACTATTTTTAGCAAAGTGGGCGACTTCATGATCACTTGGGTGCCTATATTCTTTCGTGTTCTCCAGCTTAGCCTTGAACAATTACAAGTAAACTATGGTACCAGCAGAAAGTGAAGGTTCTAAGCTTCCTTTCAGGATACTCCACTGGATTTTATCTCAACCTTTACTCTTTTTCCCTAAGTCATTTCCCAAAAATAGGAGTTTAGGGTGGCGGCTTCACGCAGCACTCCTGTAGTCCGCTTAGAAGCGGTGAACCGGAATATGGCGAATTTCCGAATACTGAAGTTTCAGTTGTAACAGGGGTTGCATTTTTAACCACTGACAGAAACAATTAAAACTCATTTTGCATTCTTCTCATATATTCCCTTATTATGTCTTAAAGGACACCTCGCACTACAGAGTGTTTCTGCTGTTTTGGGATATATGACTACTTTACAACTTAGCTTTCCTTACAGAAAATTACACAAGGCTGTAGCTTTTCCTGGCCTCTCCTTACAGCCCCTCCCCCTTCATGGCAAACTGGGCAAAACTTGCATAACCAGTTTTCGCACCAATGAGCTAACAGTATTGGCCTGTTTGACTATCCTCCCATTTTATTTGTCCCCCTGCTAACACCCCCAGAATACCTAAAAAAAAAAAAAGAATTCTTATACCTGTGTCACAATCCCAATGCAAGATCTACAACTGAAAAGCTAGAAACCTACCTAATGTGATACTCTTCTTCATCAAGTTGGTTCAAACCAGCTGTTACCAACAAAGCTTCTATAGATGCGGCGCAGAAAAGTGATTGCCTTTAGTCACCTGTGTCCTCTGATTGCTCGGTGGTAGTAACTATGGGTTGATCTTGGAAGGGTGTTCTTTATTTCTCAAGGCTCGACTGCACTTCAACCTAAAATAGAAACAGTTTTCAAAGGATGGAATTTCTAGCCAATTACACTGTAAAAAGTCTCTCCTACATCGGTCTTTAGAGGTTGCACATCACCAAGTCAGTGATTTTTTTTTTCGAATTCGGAGAGTTACAATCCGAATTCGGAGAGTTAAAGTCCGAATTCGGAGAGTTCAAATCCGATACAGGATTAAAACGCTAAAATGCGAAATGTTGCAGATTAAGTTATCCTAGTCTGCAGTATTTTGCATTCTAGCGTTTTAATCCTGTATCGGATTCTAACTCTCCGAATTCGGATTTTAACTCTCCGAATTCTGATTTTAACTCTCCGAATTCGGATTTTAACTCGTCGAATTCGGATTTTAACTCTCCGAATTCGGATTTTAACTCTCCGAATTCGGATTTTAACTCTCCGAATAAGAATTTTAACTCTCCGAATTCGGAATGAAATTGCCGAATTCGATGATGTGCAACCACCAACGTCCGATGTAGGAGAGACTTTTACAGTGTAGTTATCTTGTCACAGTTCCTCCAAACATTTATATGTGGCCTCACCAAAAAGTATGACTAGATAGTTTCCTTGAAGAGCCAGACCATGTTTTTATATGCTACCCAAAGTCTCAAGCAGTAAGACTGGTTTGGTCTCAAACAGGGAGCGGCGAATCAGCATGGTACCAGATATACATAACAAAGTCACCCCTGTTGTTTGTATGGTTGAGAGTCTTGATTACCTCCTAGTAAACCAACCATTGCTAATTTTTTTCTCATAAAAACCTGACATATGTTATGTATATTTTGATGGCCTAGCCTACTACAAAGCGATTATTATTGGGTTTTTTTTTTATCAAGGAAATATTCAATAGTTACCCATGAGTTGCGATTCTGCACGTTGACATTCTGCTTCTGCATGATCTATGTTGGTATACTGTCTGTGCAGATGGTGCCATTATGGGCTTACTGGTTAGTTTTGTTTGTAATCCTGTTCATTTACTGATTTCATTTGTGAAAATAAAGCAAACAAGAACATAGAGTATGCACTGTGTAGGACAGAATCCACAGTAGGTATCTGCAAAGGCAAACAGTGCAAGGATTGCTGTGATGATCGATTATTTGCTTGGTGTGCTAGCTTTTTGCAAGGGACCTAAGGCTGACTATGTTCCAGGCTGTCTGGCATTCCATTCCCTTTTTGGCTCTTTTCACATGGTACAGGCAGGTCGATGCCAGTCCATTTTCTTCAGAAATACAGAATTGGACTGACATTCTCGTCAAAATACATTGAGGCTTGCTTGTTTCATATTTGAAGGCAAAGCAACAGACTTCTCTGTTGCAGTGTGTAAGATTATAGCTGGTAACAACAACAACAAGCATGCAGACAAGATTGTAAACAAGATGTAGGCTATTTCCAGAAATCAGAGGATCTGCGAAGGCAAAAAGTCCAAGGATTGCTTCTGGGATTGACTATTTTCTTGGTAGGCTAGCTATTTGCAAGGACCTAAGGCTGAGTATGTTCCAGGCTGTATGGCTTTCTGTTCTCCATGGCTTTTTTTCACAAAGCCAGTCATTTTTCTTTGAAAATATAGAATCGGTATGTCATTCTTGTCGTAGTATATTGAGACATGATATGAACTTGGTCTTTTTAGGTTGTGAGAAGCCAAAGGACTAATTTGAATTAATAGGTGTGTGGTACTGCATATGTGGTGTATTTGCTCGGCTTTAGTTCTATTTATTCATTTTTTACCTTATTTTTTTGAAAAGCACCAGGGTAAAAAAGGCTTTCTTCTTTGCAACTCTTTGAGGAACCCTGAGTGCGCAATTTACTTGAATTAAAAGCGACTTATTTGCAGATGACTTGACTTCGCTACGCTAAAGTCTAGTTAATTTTTAGCCAGTTTAGGTCCATCGCTAGTTTGTCCTGTTTCTTCAGTATTATTTGAAGGTGCTTTACGGAAAATTGGTATAAGAGTATTCTACAAACCTGTAAAGATTCTGTCGATCCGTCGTTCCAAGAGGACCATGTGAACTTCATAAAAATTCCTCCATTGACTCCACTCCGTTGAAGAACACTGGAAGATTTCCTTGACACGGCAAGTCTTCTGGTTGTTACCCTTGTCAGTAGGCAGTCTTCTGAGCTGTTTTTATAATCAAGGATTGAGCGACGACTGATATTTGCCATATCTGTCCTCGACCAAAATATGAGCTTGAAAAATCACGTTTGGTCGGTATTTTAAAATTTCGCGGGCGAATTGTGGACGGATTCACCATGGGAAAGCGTCCACATTCCCAACGTCCCTACTGAAGACTACTGTGGACAGAATGAAAATCCCTAATGGGTGTTGTAATAATTCAATGTGTTTGAATCTAAGATGTAAAAATAAGTTGCCTGTTCAGTTAAACTTTAAAGTGCGCACAGCAAAATACATCACCAAACGATACATTCTCATAATTTTCAAGTACCTATGATCATTTTTATCTCAAAGGTTTGCTTACAAATTATCACAGTAAATGAACAAACCCACGAATGACGAATTGCTGCTTTCATTTCCTGACCCAGCCTTGCAAGTGCCATATGAGCTTCCGGCTCTTGTTTCATAATATCTTAAAATTTCCCCATGATCTTGTGTCGGGCCAAAGCCCTCATTCCATACAAAGGATGATCCTGCGTGGTCTAGGAGAGCTTTCTACTGAAGCGGCCACGATATTTCTCTTCTTTTTTGTAATAAGACTGAAACCAAGAACGCACCTTTTAGCAGCCTCTCATCTGGTAACTGAACTAGCTTGATCCAAAACCGTATAATCTGGACGAACCTATAGTTCCTTAGCGAAAATGCTCCAGGGTCTCCTTTCAAAGCCTGCGTGGGCGTGGTAATCTGTACTCCAAGAATTCTCTAATAGTGCTATCTGAAGCGATTATAGTTGCGCTGTCGCATCGAGACCCTAAAGTTCTGCGCCATAATGGATTGCGAATATTCGTTTCTGCATCTTGAGCTCCCTTACCCCCGAGACACAAGGGTTTCTCAAAATCGCCGATGACAGTGCTTTTCCTCGTTCCACCATCTCCTTTATATGCTCTTTCTACCCCCCCCCCCCCTCCTTACTAGGGAGGATCGATCCTAGATACTTAAAGCACAGAGGACAGTATTTACGATTTAATTCATGTAAATACTTCAAGAATAAAGAGTTTCCAAATAGTACGCGTCATCGCTTCCGATTTTATCGTTTCCGAGTTCTTGCAGAACCTCACTACCTCAGCGTACCATGGACATTTCATGAGTGCGACAAACCACAAAATATTCGAAATTTCTTCAGTTTTACACCAATTACACCCTTTATTGGGTGGCTGTATTATGTCAGAGTTGTTTTTGATTCCTCTGGTGTTTTGCAACTGCATTATGATGGGTTAGTTTTCGTCTCAAAGAGGCTATTGGCCACTGCAGCCTGAAGTGTCTATCACATCATGGAAATAACTCTAGCAAGGTATGGAATCTTACTGGGTTCATTGTTTCTACTTCTCATGATGATACGATCTCATGATTCTGATGTTGTTTTTTTTTCAGTTTAATATTCTGTTCTTGATCTCACAATACCACAGTAATCTCATTGTGAGACCTTCCTGTTGGGTTGTCAGTTGTAAGCTATTTCATAAGGCAGCATGATTTTGTGGGATCTAAATACGGCACTTACAAGGGCACTACAAACTGCAAAAAATTTCTCTGAGGGGCCTTACTAGTAGTTTTAATTGGTGGAAAGGTGCATCACTTATGTTGGGCCTTAGGTTCAGCATTTTAGCCCAGTCAACCACAAATCCCTGATTTTTGGGTACCCTATGCCAAACGCTGGGTATATCTAACGTTTGGCATAGCCTATGCCTAACGCTGGATACCCTATGCCAAACGTTGGATAGGTGTTGGCACCCTAACCCTGACCTACCTCACTACAGATGAGTTCTGATTGGTTGATTTCTGAGCTTGACTCAAATCATCAATATTTTATTGGGTCACAGTATCCAGCATTTGGCATAGTGTATCCAGCGTTAGGCATAGGAGTAGTTATATAAAGGGGCTCCCACTCCACCCTCCCCCCAATTTCAAAACCCCATTGTAACATCAATTTCTTAAATTTTAACATCCTTTTTACCAAATTATCCCCCTCTTTAAGAACATTTTTATTTTCTTACTTCCAAAATAAAGGATACAAGAAATGAGAAATATTGCCCTTTACTACATATAAACTACTACAATATACACTACTTCTTTTTTTTTACATTTTTCATTTTTTATTCAAATATTACTGAGTAAACAGTTCTAAATCCACATATGTTTCTTTGTTCTTGTTTTCGCGTACAATAGGCTGCAAAACCAGATTTTTCTTTAAAAGTAATTCGTTAGCAATGGCATTATATCTCTGTGGAATAAACAAATCACATGGTTTGTTATTATGATTAATAACGACAACCAACTTATCACCATATTTCGTCTTAGCAATTCTCATTTTATCTATATTATATTTCAATCCTAATACCAATGCAAATACAATGATTGTCTCATTGTATTTATTCATTCTGATTGTATTCAAGACTTCCTTTGTAGACTCCATTTATTAGGGGATGATTTTATTAAATAAAAATCCAGACTCACAAACTCACATACATATTTTTGTTAATAATATCTAATGTAGCTTTTCTTTCATAATATATAACACAGTAAACATTATATGGTACGGGTTGATTATCTTTCAACGTTAAACTTATTTCAATATCAGCAGTTGTTCCATTATAAATATTTGACTCGTGTTTGGAAACATCGAAACAGAATAGTGGATATACTTCTTTAAATTCTTCTATACTAACAACACTACCAGTATCAAATGCTAATTGTTTATAACCCAAATGTACAAACCTATTGTAAAGATTTGAGTATTTACATTTATCATCGCTAAAATCACATTTAAGTGGTTCTTAAGGATATTTATCCCCATTAATTCTAAGTTCTATGTCTGTTAAATTCATATGATCAAACACCATATTATTCATTAATTGATTGTTATGCTTTTCATTTTTCTGTAGCATCACAACTACTTTTGTTGGATTGTTTCTCTCAGAAATAACTTTCCAAGTGTGTTCCTTATTTTGACTAACATCGCTTTTATAAGTATTACATGCTTCCCACATCAGATTATGCTTTTTATCCTTAGCAAGACCCTTTTCTAATTCACTCATCATTTCGATACTAGGAGCTACAATAGGGATCTTCCAGGATAAATACTCGATTACTACTTTGAAATTAGTATTTCCATTTCTTATAATCATGTTGTTATCATCATTTCTTCTTAGAAATAATTTATGCGATGCACCTCTGAAGAATCGTTTGTTTCCTTTCAGAAATCCAAACAATTCTGATAATGGTAAATACATATTTACTAATTTACTGCTCTTTGTTCTGTTATATCTTTTTTGAAATCCTTTATTATAATTATTATTATTTCTCAAACTGACTGTTCCACCCCCTGCTGCAGCCCCTGCAGCCCCTGCAGTAAACGAAGCAATAACAGGATTAATTTCTTTTCCTTGATTATAATCCTTATACCAGAAATGATTTCTTGCTGCACTTCTAGAATAATCATCAGAGTATTCAATCAACTTTGTAACGGTAGTTGTAATACCAACATGATTAATTTTTTCAACCGATTCATCGTTTATTACATACTCAGCGGTACTGAATAAATTAAATCCATTATTCGTTAAAGTAGCAACATCGGTTGCAGCTATATTATCTCCATTTTCTTTCACTATTCTTACACTAACATCAAGATAACTTTCACTTGGATAAAACCAGGAATCTAATTTCTTCGTTACGAATTCAAACTCTGATTTATTAGATACATTCACATCTGTTTCTCGAATTTCTTTAAATTCGTATTTTACCACTGTATCATCCACAAGCGGTTCGTCAAATATATTCCATTGCGGACTGATAACTTTAAAATCCTTTTATTTGTACCGATAAGATCCTTCATCGATTTTTTGTTTCCAATTACATCAATGAGTTCCTTCTTGTTTACATTGATCAGATCTTTCCCATATTCTATTGCTCTGTTTTTCAACAACTCAAATCTCGGTTTAATAATATTATTATACATTGACATAGCCCCATCTTTTATTTGTTTTGCTGACGTTTGAAATAACTGGGAATTAACAATGTTTTTGAATACACTACCGATTCCACTTCCATACTGCTTTTTATAAAGTAATCGCTTATTATTAATCAACATTTATAGGTAAATAATTTTATTTCACTAATCAATAACCTTTTCTTAAATGCAGCACGTATCCAACGTTATCACCATTCAAATCGATAGGTCTTCCCAACTGATCAGTAATTGTCATTCTCAAGGAGTAAATAAAGTCTTTTGTGTTAATAGGAAGGTAGATTAATTGTCTAGGATTCTCAACAATTTGACAACCCGGTTCTGTATTAGGAACAAATGTCCAAATGACATCTGATTTACTTTTGTTTACGATAGAACTGTTTACAAGAGAGCAGTGAATTTGTATTTTATCAACGCTTCTTGTTATATTCGGAAGCTTTGTACCTTCATTGATTTTCTTAGATATCTCACTATCCTTCTCAAATCCTAAAATCTTACACAAGTCACTATTAAATCTAAACACATATTTTTCTTGTAATAGTATGACAAATCTCATAGATGCTGGATTGGATGAAATTACAATAGGACATTTATCTTTTGGGGTATCAAAATACTGACACAAAAAATAATTCAAACAATCATCGTTATACATCCCATTAGGAATAGTAACATTCATCCATCCCCCCTCTTCATCTTTCCTGTATTGAAATGTATTATTTCCAAATTTATCACTTATATTATGCCATGAATACCACAAAGTACACTGATTCAAACCTATTTCATAATCCCAATTACGATTCAATTCGATTGGTTGACTAAATGTTATATCAATGATACTTTCATTACCTTCAATGTTTAACAACACCATTTATTAGAAATATTTTTTATATATTGAATTGTAATTTCTCTTCGTAAGAAATTTATTTCGCATTAACGAATCCAAAATATCAATAGCTTCATTTCTCACCTCATCAGATGTATGTCCGTTTACTCTGCTACATATCAAAGTGTATAATTTTGAAATCATTTCATCACAATTCATAAATATTCCAGTTCCTTGTTGTTTCATAAAGGGTATACTAGATTGAATTTTTTTTAATCTATCCTTATAGTCTTGTATAAATAAAATAATTTTATCATACTTATTCGAACTACTTTTACTTTTCAAACCACCATAACTTTGACTTATAGGTGTTAATTCAGCCAAAGCATCTTCTATATTCTCTGGGTTATCATAATAAAAATGAGGCATCTCAAAATATTCCCCTTCATATCTTCTATGATTATCTCTATATTTCACATTAAGTGTTTTTAATAACTCTTTATCAACACCTTCATTCAGATCAACAACTTTTATACTTGTTGGAGATGCTTCTAAAGCGGTTGACTGCATTTCTACCCCTGAAACTGGAAGCTGATATGGTTGATTCGTTTCACCTATCTGGAGAAGCCTTGTTCTTGAACTATCATCACCTTCCTGTAGTTTATTTATGATCATTTCAGTGTTTTCTTGTAATTTTTTGATGGTATCTTTAGTGTTTTCTTTTTGTGCTATAATAACTGGAGCGTTTAATTCTGAAGCATATTCCCGAAATCCTGCCTTCTCCATCTCATTTTGTTGAACCTTTCTTCTCTGAATTTCTCTGTTCTTCACTATATCCGATAAAATATCACTCAAGCGTCTTGAATCCATTTATATACAAGTAATTTTATTTCATAATAAATTTTGAAAGTTCTTTTTCATAGAACCCTCCTTGAATTAACTCCCCACTTTTGTCAGATATTTCATAAGTAATGGGAATGGTAGGTCTAACGGTTGCTATTTGGAATACTTCATCCGTATAATTAGGTAAATATCCTTTATCGAAAATACTTTTTTCTTTTTTAATTCTGACTAAATCCCCTACTTTGACGTTTCCTGTGATTTTGTAGTCATCTACTGGAGGAAACAGAGCACTAAAAACCTTTTTCTGATTAACCTTTTTACTAGCATCAACTGGTTTCATTTGTATTGATCGGTGATACGAGTTATTATAATTATTTACGAATACAGGTAAAATATCAATCCATTTACTAGTTTTGTTGTGAGTAAAATATATCCATAGCTTTTCTTTCAGCGTTCTATTGAATCGTTCTACAATTTGCGCTTTCAATTCGCTTTCAGATGCAAACCAGTGTATATCGTTATTTTTCAAAAAAGATTGAACATTTCTCATCACAAATTCTTTACCTTTATCAGTTTGTAGTTTCTTAGGAATTCTTTCTTTAAATATAACACTGAATGCTTTTATTATTTCAGCACCCGTTTTGTCTTTCAGAGGGATACACCAAGCATATTTACTAAAGCAATCAATTAAAATGTAATTTGTTTTATTATTTTCTTTTTTATATTTCTGCATGTCAACTAAATCAGCTTGCCATTGCTCATCAACATAGTGAACATACACTCTCCTCCTTTCAAAGTTATGATAGGAAGGTTTGTGTAACGTATACACATTCTCATTTTGCAACACATTTTTTATTTTATCCTTGGAAACCTTAACACCATTTTCTTTTAATTTTCTGTAAATATCATCCACACCTGAATAATTAGAATAATACGTCTTTAAAATATCTGTTTCTGCGTTGAGGTTTTTTTTAAAAAGCGATTTTTCATTGAACCACAGATAACGCAATTACCTTTCAGCATTGGAACATTGTTTTTCTGTGACACTGCCTTAAACATTGATTCAGAGTCAGTGCTCTTTTTACATTTCATACAATAAATCTCCATTTATTAGAAAACAATTTTCTTAAACGAAAAGCTACCAACCCTTCATTTTCCGCTGGATGTAGGAAATGCAGTGAAAACCACAGTTTAATTCATCTATATTTTGAACAGCAAGATTTTCATAAGCTATTTTTTTCTTTGAAGTTTTTAGATATTTAACTATTTCTTTTCCTGGAGGAATACCGAAAGAATCGAAAAATTCGACATAGGGGGATTCAGGTAGATTACAATAGGCAACCCAATGTGTTCCAGGCATTCCACGTTTGTCATAGTTGATTACACCACATTCCGAATCGTTTATATGTTTGGGTAGCGTATCTAAAGAGAAAACACCTCTAAACTGTGGTATATCCCCTAATGCATCCATAATATCAAAATTAGTTAGAGGTCCTACTTTACTTTTGCTTCTTTTTTGATGTCCCCGTTTTTTGGCTTCCTAGGCCTTCCACGTACCCCATGACCGACAACTTTTTGTGTTCCTGGAAGTGTAAGCGTGTTAACATCATCGGTTTTCTTCTTAGGTCTTCCCCGTCCCACAACTTTTTGTGTTCCAGGAAGTGTAAGCGCCCCACCTGTGTTGGTTATGTTATCCACCAATTTCTTACCAGCGAATGTACCCAAAGCAGCAGCTCCGCTTGTTAAAGCTGCCTTACCAAGGGCTACAGCTAACGGTATTAAGAATGGAAGTAATCCACCTTTTTGAATCGCTTCTCTCATCTGCTTGTATGATACATCTATGTCACAACCCTTATTATTCATTTTACATGTTTCAATTTTATCAATTTGTCGTTTACTTAAAAGTAACTTGACTGGTTCTCGTTCATTTTGTCTACTATGACTAACACGTATCTGACATTTTTGTTTAGCACCAAAACATTTCTTCAGCTTTCCTTTCTGAAGCTTTGATAAATAAACTGTATACTCAAATGTTTCAACCATTTATTAGTGAATTAATTTATCTTATAAAATTTATTTACCAGCCATCATTTTTTCTATTCTGGTAAAGAATGGTTTGTCAACAGGTTTTAGCTCTAGCTCTAGAAGCCTTTTTAAAATATTTACTACTGCTCTTTCAATATTATCGATACGAGTTTTTTGACCAGCAATCTTTCCTTCAATTATACCGTTATGGGTGTGTTGCCCAAGAAGCTTTTTGTCATAATCTAAAAGATTCATAGTTAACGTTGCTAAATTAACAGCATCATTTTTGTTTCTAGGGTTTTGAACATTTGTTATCAACTTTTTTTCAGCGTTAATCTCTTTATCATTAACTCGAACTATTTCTTTTACAAATAACCCTTTATCTTTAATCCTTACCAATAAATTATCAGGAGAATCATGTACCGCAGTTAATCTGTTGATATCTTCGCTAAAATACTGATTTACCCCCACTTGTTGTGCGGTAATTTCTTCTTTAAATTGATTCAAAATAATAGTCATAGATCTGAAACTAATAGCGTCCTGGTCAGCTTTCGCATCCCCTAACATAATAATTATCTTATCTTGTAGGTTAATATTACCGTTGTCATCAGTAACTCTCTTTTCATTCGATTCGTTACTAACCTTTTTTCCAACACTACCAAATTTATTCATTTATTATAGAAATAAATTATCCGGTAAATTTTTCAAAGTTTTTCCTGTACTTAAGGGTTTTATCTTTTGTTTTTAAATCTATGAAGAAAAAACCGTAGCCCTTGGTTGCAGTCTCGAATTGTTTGAGAAATTTTTCATTGTCTATACTGGATACATGGCTTTGTCTTATTAATTTTACTTCTTTTGGATTAGAACACTGAAAGAATGCAAAATAATTGCACTGGAGCCTTACCACCTTTGGCGTTTTATGATAGCTTTGAGACAAGTAAATAATTGAGGCATTTTTCTTTCTTCCTCTTATGAATAAATCTTCTATTTTCTTCTGGTCTTTTTCAGTTACAAAATCGTCAAAGATAATCAAGTTTTGGTATTCAGGGTCTAAGTCGTCAACATCGACAATATCATCAAGATTGTTACTTACTGTTAAGACTTTCGATTTGCATTGTGACTCTAAAGTGGTTAAATTGGTTATAAGGTCTTGATATTTATCTTCTTCAAGATCTTTAGCATACAAGTATATTCGGTTGAAACAAAGATATTCATAAATTAAATTCAAAAGAAGGTTAGTTTTCCCTGTTCCAGAACTACCACAAATTAAGAGTCTAAATGGCCACTGAGGTGCAAGGTCGTGCTTATTCTGATAAGTGTTCTTTTCACTAAAATCATAGACTTTGATTGGAGCCTTTTCATTCATTTATTTAGGAAGAATTTTTCATTATAAGATTTACTTGAGTATTTTAATTATATACTTGAATTGTTTAAGTAGGTACTTGAATTGTTTAAGTAGGTACTTGAGTTTTTGAAGTAGGTACTTGATTTTTTTAAGTAGGTACTTGATTTTTTTTAAGTAGGTACTTGATTTTTTTAAGTAGGTACTTGAATTTTTTAAGTAGGTACTTGAATTTTTTAAGTAGGTACTTGAAGTTTTGAAGTAGGTACTTGCATTTTTTAAGTAGGTACTTGATTTTTTTAAGTAGGTACTTGAATTTTTTAAGTAGGTACTTGAATTTTTTAAGTAGGTACTGGAAGTTTTGAAGTAGGTACTTGAATTTAATGTTTATAACCTAAAGGTAAAGTGTGTATTTTATCGCTTGTTACTATCCTTTTATCACCCTTAGGATCTAACGCTTTTTTATTCTGTTCTTCTAGAAACATATTGTGCTTGTATGATCTTAAGTTGTACTGGGTCACAGAAAGGTTTTCAGTTTTACCAAACAGTACATCCTTATAGTTTTGAATCGTAATTTTATCTTTAACTATATTCATTTTTATTCCTTTCAGTTTTTTGCTAGCTTTTGAAGGGTTTTGGTTGTCCTTTAAATAAGCATATACTTTTGATCGTAATCCAACAAATTCTGTCATAACCTGTCCACCTAATTCATCTTTCATCATTCCTATCACTTTCTTATTTACACTAGGAAACCCATATGGATTATCTTTCGCGTAATCAGATGTATCGAACCTCTCATTCAAATCTTGTTTGATATCCTCATAGAAATCTTCGGTTTGAATGTCGTATATGAAAGAATCAGTATCCATGTAACATAAATCTATTTTATCTCCATATTTAGGCTTCATATAATCATAATGGAATTCATACATCAATAACTTGGATAGTTCTAATACAGCAAAACCGATGTACATTGGTTTGTCTAGTTTTATCTTTTCCTTCGACATTCTTGCCACTGAAAAGTTTTCACTAAAAATTATTTCAGATTTAAAGTTGGGCTTCTTTATTATTTTTTCTCTTGTTTCATTATCCGTTATTATTTCCATATCCGCTCGCTTCCTTACGTTTTCCATAGTTTTTCCAAAGCAAGCATTATTCATAAGCTTAAAGAAATCCTTTTCAAAATCATTTGTACCTTTAGTTCTAAGTGCTGTGTTGTGGTCTATATATCCTTTTAAGTAAGCACTTTCAGTGAATCCTAGTATTCTGTGTACTCTTTTCAATATCAAACCTTTTTGTAAATAGAATTCTAGGTTCCTGTGGTGAACTACATAGTTAGTTTTATCTAATACTGTGGTACATAGCTTACCGTTAAAGTGTTCGGGTGCTAATGGTAAATCCTTGTGTAATTCGTGTAGTTCTTGTGGATATTCTAAATCTACCTCATATATAGCACCTACATCTTGTCTCACCGACTTAATCGTAATCACCGACTTGATATGAGTTTTTAGATGGTTGTAATACTCGACTGATTCGTATTCATTCCTTTCTTTCAAATCATCCGGTATGGAAATGAATTGGAAATCATTCGCTGGTAAATCTTGTGACATTGCCCACCCATATAAATTATTTTTATCCAAATACACTAAATAATTAGATGGCTTATTCTTATTATAATCACTTGTATATTTATTATTTGCTTTTGCGTATCTTTTTATACATTGGGATACACCACCTCTTATTCCTTTTTCTATAAAGGTATACATGTCTTCCTTTGAGAATAACGGCAAGTCTACTTTCGAATGCTTTAGGAAAGCATCCCATGTTAGTCCTGGAGCTGAGAAGTAATGAAGTGGATTCAGATCATAATTATGTATACAAACATTCCTGAAATTCTCCACAACATCTGATAGAATTAACACATCACTTTTTAGGTACAACTTGGTATAATCAAGTAAATTTTCACAGTTAAATTGCTTCCATATAGATACCGCTCTTTTATAATCACTTTTGTCAATACCTTTCCCCGTCAACCTAGAATAAAAGCTTTCTATTGGTGGTAACTTTGTACATTTCATTTTATCGAAACTATCTACGAATTCATAGGGATACACCCCTTTTTTAATTATTTCTTTGAATTCATCGTCATTTTTGAAGCTGTTAGATGTGTACTTGAAATTCTGTCTTAGATGATTACAAGGTACTTTGCAATCACATGTTGCTAAATTTGCTGATAGTTTGTCTAAAGATGAAGCCATAAATCTAATTGAATCTATAAACCGCATCTCGTATTTTATTTCCGTATCCGCTTTTGTAATACTTATTGATTTTGAGAATGATATGAAATTTTCTGCACTTTAAAAAATTCCGTTATCAGGTATTAATTCTCTAACAAATAAATGAGAGTCATATTTTGATAAATTATGCATTACTACCGGGATATGCCTAGGAATCCTGTATTTCATATTACATTCAGCATGAGCAAATCCCCTATCTTCTCCTGTCATGTGGTCGTGATCAAAGTGAGGATTTTCAGTAATTTCAGTTGTACAGATGTGACAAGTCTTATTCATTAGATTTTTCCATTTTTCGGTAATTTCTGCATTGGTATAAGTATGGTTTCTTTGTCTGCTTTCATATTTGTCTGCAATTTCTGTGGATACTTTTGTAACGGTTTTAACAAAATGTTTTGCAGCGTCTTCACCGAAATAGTCATAGTATTTGTTCTGGTTTGTATCAAAGGAACAGCAAACCTGAAATCCGTAAGCAAATGGTTTCTGTTTGGCCACTTTTATTGTTTTCTTCCCGTTTACCTGATTGTATTCTTCGTTATAAGACTCAAAGTCTGCTATTATGCAATAAGGTACTTTCATTTGTTTTGCAATATTTTTATATTGTATACTTGAACCTTCAGGAGGCATTATTATATCAGGATCTTCGCAATTATTTTTACTTTCATGTTTTTCAAAGCATTCTTCCTTCTTAAAATGCCTTCCGCAATAAGTGCAGAGGTATGTCTTTGTTTTCTTTTTAGATATTTGAGGACCAACTAATCTGCTCAGATCCTTTACCAGTACATAATGATTATCGAAATACAATAAATTAATAACATGTTTAGCTGTTTTGCCATTGATTGTACTTTTTAGTATATGACTTCTGATTATTTTCTCTTTATCAATTTGAAATAAACAAATTTTAATGTTGTATCTATTTTCAAATTTGTGTATATCTTTAATATCCATTGGGAAGTTGGTAACCCCTTCGAAATCAAATTCGTTCTCATATTGTTTATATTTCGAAATTCTTTCCGGATGATCCTTAGCTGGATGTAGATTTGCTAAGATAGACCAAAGGAAACATTTCTGGTCGTTATTTTCAATATTCAAGCAAGCTCTTTTATTTCTTACGAAATCTGGCAGTATTTTAAACGTTCCTCCCATGTAAGATTCTATTCGTGTCATCCTATAATCAATTCCTTCATACCGACTAAATTGTAGCCCAGATCGAGGGGTATTACTTAAAGAACTAAGTCTCTTGTTATTATCATTCAAATGATTATGAGCAAGAATGCTATTTTTATTTAAAATCCAAGAAGTACTGTTGTAATACACTACTACTTCTTCATCATTCTCCTGTCGATGGAAAATAACACGAGTTACAAACTGAACTCTATACTGATAAAGTTCATTCATTCTTCGTCTCAAATCTGCGAAAACAAAAGCAATAAGAGTATGTTCATCTCTTCCATTGCTTTCAACTGATACGTTTACAGTGTATAAATTCTCATTTTCCCTAGAGATAGTAGGTTGTTGTTCTTCTTCAGTTCTAAATAAATGATCAGGAATTAATTTTACTTCTTTGATTTTTTTCTTATTTATGAAGAGAGTTGATAAACCAATTGGTTTCTGTCTACTGTTATCACGTCTTTCTGTTTGATCTCTTATGATATCTCTATTTTTGTGTACGGAATCTTTATGTTTGGTAATAATATTATTATAGTATTCTTCAACCTTTTGTATGACTTCTTCTTGGTTTCCGCGAGTTGATAGGTTCTTGTTTTTCAGAAATTTCTTTAATTCACTTGTCTCTTTTTCTTTGTTATCATTGTATTCTTGTTTTAGTTTTGTAATGGTGATATTATTTTCTTTTATCTCATCTTCCAGAATGATTCGTAATTTCGGTTCTGGCTTGTAGTCTGATGGTCTGTTCTTATTGATTCTTTCGTTTCTGCGTTCAATATTAATTTTTTCTTCAGCTATTAAAATATACTTATCAAGATGGTTTATTATACTATTTGTTATTTCATGTTTCTTAGCTCCATTTGTTTTTATTTTATTAATTTTCGCATAAGTCCTCAGTTCATTAATTCGGTATTGCGGTAACCTTCGTATAACCGCTTTGTTGTTTGATATAACCTTTTTACAAAGCTGAATAACCTCTGCAGTATTCATCATTTAATAGGGGAACATTTTTATTAATGAATTTCTCCCGACTGCGTTTTCTTAGTCGTAAAGAAAAGCACTGGTTTTCCAAATCCTTTACTATGTATTTTCCGACGCCCTTATGGGTTTCACACATGCTTTACTACTAGTCACGGGTTTCCTTTATTCTTTACTACTCTTGACGAAATCGGCATTTGGTTACTACTCTTAACGAAAATCCGCTTTTGGTTACTACTCTTGACGAAATCGACATTTGGTTACTACTCTTTATTTTGTTAGAAATATTTTTCGAAACAATTTTATTATATTATAAATGGAAGAATTAGAAAAGAAAATGTATGTTTACCGTCGCAGTTACAAGTACTACAATCATATAAGTAATAGCTTACTTTTATCCAAATTTCTCTTCTCGGCAGCAGGAATGTCTGCGTTTCTATTTCTACCTTTAGCTTCTTTAAGTTTGGGTTCTGTTATCATCGAAATAGTCGAAAAACATTTAAACATTGCAGATAGAAAAGCAGAATACAGAACGACTTATGATTTTTATACTGAACTGATATCGTTGTTAAAATGTGGACAGTTAACGGTTGAAGAAGTTATTCAGCGAGAAACAGAGATGCGTAAAACCTTTCGATTTTTTCCTCGCGAAAAATATATGAAACAAGTCCGTCTGAATGGCTATAAATATTGCAAGAATACATCAATAGTTCAGAAGAATGTTCCACCAGTGTGACTCTTCACACATAACCACCACCTAGCAACAAAATCTAGCTTATAACTCAATCAATGAAACACCAATTTATTGAGAAAACTTAATTCAACATTTATAGACTCAGATTATCAAAATCAATCAACACTTCATCGGATAAGAAAACTTGCGCAGGATGCTCCTTGAGTAATGAAGACAATATCTCATCCTCTTGGATCGCTTTGCGAATAGCTTTTTCATTTTCGACGATGCAATAGTACCCTTTCCCACAGAAAGCTATTCCAGGATATTCGCGGACTAATCCATACAACTGAAGATATCTTCTTATTGTTGATTTGCTTTCTCCATATTTCTTAAATCGTTCTTCAAGAAAACACTTGTATAGATTCTCAGGGTTGTCATTGAACAGTTTTTGCATTTACGCATACACTTCACCTTTTTTCGCTTTTAGTAACACTGATAAATAACCCAAATACACCTCCACTTTATTTAAATCAATAATTAAACGTTCTGCTTGTTCCAAACTGACTCCACATATTTTGCTGCTCAGCACCTTCTTGATGCTTACGTCCACTTTGAAGTTTCCAAACCTTCGCGAAGCATGTAAATTCGCTTTAATATCGGCTAAAAACTGCACGCTCTTCTCTTTTTTCTTGTCAACAGAGGAACACGCTGTCGTACGGTCTTCACCTTCGACTTCATCTGAGGCTGTGACTACCTTACTCCACAGCGAAAGGAATGTTTCTTGCTCCGATTTCTCCAGTTTGAACAACCCATTCATATACTTTTTCGGAATGGTTGCTGTTTTCTTCTGAATACCTTCGCTGTTCATCTGAAAATACTAATCTTTTAACGACCTTGATGATTCCTTTACAGAATTTTTGAAGGCCATTTGATTCCTACTTCATCTCGTGTGACGCGCTTCGCAACATTATCTAACCCAGATAATTCCTTTACAGAATTTTTGAAGGCCATTTGGTTCCTACGTCATCTCGTGTGACGCGCTTCGTCATCTGATAACTCGTTTGTTATATTTGATATTTGCGTAATTGTTTGTTTCAGATGAAGCTATTCCTATCTTGCTAGATATCTACCTGGATATCCTTGTTTTTATCGCTAGAAAACTAAAAATACTTACATTGGAAATTTTTTCTTTCTTCAACACCTTCTTAATCTCAACTTGTTTACAAATGTCTCCTTAACCAGATGCGCGACACTATATATATTCGCGAATCTTCTCCGCCGAGTCTTGTTATCTGCTGGAGGTGACGCATCTAAATATTCGAGAATATTCGAGAATATTTAGTGTGACGCATCTCTCACACCACAGGTGTTACGATCTGCCGGTAATTAGGAGCTTTGGATTTTTATTTAATAAAATCATCCCCTAATAAATGGAGTCTACAAAGGAAGTCTTGAATACAATCAGAATGAATAAATACAATGAGACAATCAGGAAAGAAGCATTGGTATTAGGATTGAAATATAATATAGATAAAATGAGAATTGCTAAGACGAAATATGGTGATAAGTTGGTTGTCGTTATTAATCATAATAACAAACCATGTGATTTGTTTATTCCACAGAGATATAATGCCATTGCTAACGAATTACTTGTAAAGAAAAATCTGATTTTGCAACCGATTGTACGGGAAAACAAGAACAAAGACACATATGTGGATTTAGAACTGTTTACTCAGTAATATTTGAATAAAAAATGAAAAATGTAAAAAAAAAAGAAGTAGTGTATATTGTAGTAGTTTATATGTAGTAAAGGGCAATATTTCTCATTTCTTGTATCCTTTATTTTGGAAGTAAGAAAATAAAAATGTTCTTAAAGAGGGGGATAATTTGGTAAAAAGGATGTTAAAATTTAAGAAATTGATGTTAAAATGGGGTTTTGAAATTGGGGGGAGGGTGGAGTGGGAGCCCCTTTATATAACTACTCCTATGCCTAACGCTGGATACACTATGCCAAATGCTGGATACTGTGACCCAATAAA
The DNA here is from genome assembly GCA_023053575.1 of Branchinecta lynchi. Taxonomy (NCBI): domain Eukaryota; kingdom Metazoa; phylum Arthropoda; class Branchiopoda; order Anostraca; family Branchinectidae; genus Branchinecta; species Branchinecta lynchi. The sequence continues at coordinate 1,933,592 of JAKZAP010000009.1, read as the reverse complement.
ATATTGATGATTTGAGTCAAGCTCAGAAATCGACCAATCAGAACTCATCTGTAGTGAGGTAGGTCAGGGTTAGGGTGCCAACACCTATCCAACGTTTGGCATAGGGTATCCAGCGTTAGGCATAGGCTATGCCAAACGTTAGATATACCCAGCGTTTGGCATAGGGTACCCAAAAATCAGGGATTTGTGGTTGACTGGGCTAAAATGCTGAACCTAAGGCCCAACAACATTCTTAAAGAGGGGGATAATTTGGTAAAAAGGATGTTAAAATTTAAGAAATTGATGTTAAAATGGGGTTTTGAAATTGGGGGGAGGGTGGAGTGGGAGCCCCTTTATATAACTACTCATAGGGTATACCAAACGCTGGACATACCCAGCGTTCGGCATAGGCTTCCCCAAAATCAGGGATTTGTGGTAGACTGTTTTAGCCACACTAAAATCTAAAATTTGGGTTGGAGTTGAAGTTTGCCGAAAAATGCAAGTTGAAAAAAAATTAGTTGCCCTAGGCACTCGGGTTACATTTGTCTTGAGTGCAGTAGTATCAAGCTGCTTGGGTGTCACTGATGAGAAAGCTGCAATGAAGGACCTGCTTGGTGACATTGCTGTTGTGAACAACCTTTTGCTTAATCTCGGTAAAAATTGGCGGTAATGTGTCATCAAACCTGTGTAATCTTTCACCTGTAGCGCCATACTTCCGATCCAAAGCTCCCAAGTCAGCAACCTCAACAAGGTATGCTATTAATGAGCTAACTTTGAAGATATCAAGCTTCCCGATGAAAAATTTATCCAAAATAGTAGTACGAAGTTGTACAGAAAAGAAGCATGCAGTACGAACTGATGCTACTACATATTTCTATGTCAAGGCTACCTTGTCAGTTGTCAATGCATTCTACTCTATGCTACAACTAGCAAGACTGGATGCTACTATAGTAAGACAGGATGCTAGATACTCCAGTCTGAAATCATAGCATTATTTACTATTACATATAAATACATTCAACTTTTTCATAAAGCTATCATGTAACTTTGCTGTCTGTAAATTTTTCATTGGGTATATGTCAGCGCTGGGGTGGTCTATCTGCCACAGATGCATGATCATAGGCAAATTGGGGTATACCATCAGCTTCAAATAGCCTCTGCCTACTCTTTTAACCTGTGCTGGCTAGCACTATTGACTAAAATTAATTTTGAATGATTGTTCTGTGGATTTCAGTCAAATTGTCAATAAATTCTACAGTTAGAGTTTTAAGAAGCATATCTACAGTTTTTGGGGATGATGCGCCATGATATGAGCACTGATATGGCGGAGCAAGGGCACAATAACCTACCAGTCTGCAAAAAAACTTGATTTTGTATGTCCCATATCATATACTGGGTATATCATCATTTGGCATGCTCTTTTTCTAAGTCATTGTGCCCCAACCTTGAGCACCAGTGCTCATACCTTGGGGCGTATCCTAATTTAAGAGAAAGCATATCCTAAAATCATGGATTTGTGGCAGCACACATATTCAGTTTCTGGAGCTTTGGGATCCTATCTTAGAAAAGAACCCCGAACTCAGATTCAAAACTAAAAAAATAAAAATAAATGCAATTTCTATACTTAGTATGTGCTTGGACAGCTCCCAGAACTTGAATATTCCTCCAGATGTAACAGAAGTAGAAGTGCTTGAACAGCTCCCAGAACTTGAATATTTCTTCAGATGTAACAGAAGTAGAAGAAGAGGGCTGGAGTGCAGCAGAGAAATTGCTTGGTTTACTGTAATTTACCTTTTACCATACCGTATGCAGTTTTAAGTGCATCACTAAAATATAGGCTATATCTTTCTATTCTATCAGTAGTGCAGGCCCTTTCCATATGTTGAAACCAGATGCGGGACATCTGTTGAAATGTCCGGGGGCTAGTTCGATCATAAAAAATATCACTGTTGGGACAAAATCACTATAATCCACAGCAAATCTTGGCCAGCATGGACTTAGCTCCTACATTTCGTTTTTGATCGTTTACTTCATTGTAATACTCAAAGGCATTACTAGCCAAAATGTTTGGGGGGGGGGGGGTCGAGGCATTTACCGACTGGCTGGTAAATTTTACCGACTGTTTCTGCAGAAAAACGACCGTTTTCAACAACAAAAAATGACAGTTTTGACCCAGTCCTGACGCCCCTGGTAATACTAGATGAAGTGTATCGCAGCATGAATGGGCGTAACACTGTTCGAAGTGCCCAAGGCAGCTAATTGCTCCAGGGGTTGTTCTAAAGTTGAGGGTCCATACCATCCATATTTTCAAAGTCTCAATCTGATTTTTTTGGGATCCCAGAACGTATGGAGGGATACCTAGGACATTGCCAAAGTTGTCCGTCCGTCTGTCTGTAAGCACGATACCTCTCGAAGGGAATGAGATATTTTGATGAAACTTGGTGTAGGGGTTCGTTGGGTCAAGGGTAAGGTCGAGTTTGTTGATAGGCTTTGTAGCCCTATATTTAGGGGTGGGGTAGCGGGTTTAAATTAAAGGGCAAGCAAAATATTTTTAAACAGCTAATGAGACAGTCGATTATGAGGTAAGAAGACATGCTGAACATGATGGTGAAAACCTTTTTCTCGCCGGACGAGTATTTCGCCCGGAATCCGGCACAAACCGGAAAGTCTGTTAAAAGTAAACGTTTTATTTGAAGTTGATTAGATGTTCGGTTTAGGGGTGCTGAACACGATAGTGAAAACCATTTTCTCGACGGGCAATTAGTTCGCTCGGAATCCGGCCAAAACCGGAAAATTGTTAAAAGTATTTGTAGTTGATTAGATATCCAATTTAGGGGTAAGAAGAGATGCTTAATCCGTGTATGACAATCATTTTTTACCCGGACATACAGTTCGCCCGGAATCCGGCTGGAACCGGAAAATTTGTTATAAGTTAAATTTTAATTTGAAGTTGATTAGATGTTCGATATAGGGGAAAGAAGATAAGCTGAGTTCGTTTTTTAGCTTTTTTTGTTTTGCCGGACAGGCGGTTCCGGAATTCGGCCGATACCGGGAAATTGGCAGAACTAAGGCAGGAAGTTTTTGTCAAAACAGATATGACTTACAGGGGTAAACACAAACATGCTGAATCCATATCTGAACTTGGTTTTCTCAGATGATCAGCTTTTTGGCCTTAACCTGTTCTCTGACTTTTAATAGTAAAAATGTTCAAGGAGTCTGGCGAAGAGAAGACCCAATTGTCAGGATCAAATACTGAATTTTTGGGATCCCATCGAAACCTTTGGTCTTGTTGTATGTTGCTTCTATGGTGTAGATGAAACAATGAGCTCTACACAGTATGATTAGTTGATTAGATGTTGGGTTTAGGGGTAGGAAGACATGCTGAACACGATGGTGAAAACCATTTTCTCGCCGGGCAAGTATTTGGTCCGAAATCCGACCAAAACCAGAAAAATTGTTACAAATATCTGTAGTTGATTAGAGATCCGATTTAGGGGTAAGAAGAGATGCTGAATCCGTGCATGACAATCGTTTTTTATTGGACATATGGTGTAGATGAAACAATGAGCTCTACACAGTAACTTCGATTATCACAGACAAATTTTTTTTCAGAGTAGGCTATATAAAAATAAACTTGTGTAATTCACGATCATTCGAAAAATTTTTACCTTTTAATCAATACAAAATGTCAAAACTATTCCTTTTCCCTGGGAGTGCTGAAGCTGGAAAAACTCGTGATGCCAATGTAGCTTTTGCCTAGAAAGAAAAAAAAAACATATGACGTGTCTATCTAAGTCACAATTCCACAGACAGAAATTTGTGTACGCCTGTTCGTTTTCTTGTCCTCAGAGCGTTTGTATCATGCTTGTCAACACCATCACCATTTGGTTAAAGGGGCTCTTCAGGGTGGCTGAAGTTTGCAACTATACAGACGAACTGAGTTTGGGATCCCGAAACGTAAGTGAGGGATGCCTATGGCATCGCAAAAATTGTCCGTCTGTTAGCATGAAAACTCTGGAAAGGGTTGAGATATTTTGTTAAAATTTGACACGATGACTCTTTGGGTCGAAGTATAGTTCGAAGGTGGGCTCTGTAGTGCTATATTTATGGGTGGGGCAGGGGTTTCAAATTAAGGGAGGACAAAAAATATGTTTCAAGCTAGTTGATTCAGAGGTGAGGAGACATGCTTGAAACGGTGCTTCCCCTTACTCTATTGCATGTTAGTGACTGGGTAGCATGGTCGGAATAACAGCAATATCTACCTTAGAGTGGTGTAGAGGCGAGTTCGCGGTCCGTCTGCTCCTGGGAGTCTTTACCCGGTATCCTAGTTCAGAACGCAAGCTGCGGGTTGATCCTGGCTTTATTCACAAACATAGGTTGATCTCGTTATACACAGTTCATGTCTTATACAACACGTAAGCACATACAATAAGTTTTCATAACACTGGGTCAATCAGTGACCATATGATATGCACGCCACGCGAGTTCTGAGGGCGAGTAATGTTGTTCTCTGTCCCTAACTTTTTCTCTCCGCAGGCTTTACCAGTTAAGGCTTTTATAGGCTTAAAGAACGTGCGTCACCGGCCCTGATTTGGTAAACAGTTATCGGAAATCGTCAACCACAATAACAGGATATCGGCTAACCAACTATCGGAAATCGCCAGTCACAATAACAGGATATCGGCATCCTGTTCCCTTAAACGACACACGCTTAGCATTTAGAACTGGGAACCCGGAAATGTGATTAACCATAAGATAAGGCAACTGCGTAGTACTTTAGTCTCCAAGAGCCTTCAATTGTTACACTTCTTTATCCTCATATTTTAGTGTCTCCTGACACTAGCCACAATTATTTTTTTCACTACTTAGGATCAACGCCATTTACTTTTTGGGATCCCAAAACGTAAGTGGAGGGATACCTATGACATCGCAAAAGTTGTCCGTCTGTCCGTCCGTCCGTCTGTCCGTCCGTCCGTCTGTCCGTCCGTCCGTCCGTCTGTAAGCACGATAACTCTCGAAGGGAATGAGATATTTTGATGAAACTTGGTGTGAGGGTTCGTTGGGTCGTCGGACCAGTCAAGTTCGTAGATGGGCTTTGTAGCTCTACATTTAGGGGTGGGGGAGGGGATTCAAATTAAGGGACAAACAAAATATTTTGAAACAGCTAATGTGATAGTCGATTATGGGGTAAGAAAACATGCTGAACACGATGGTCAAAACCATTTTGTCAACGGACAAGTAGTTCGCCCGGAATCCGGCCAAAACCGGAAAGTTTGTTGAAAGTAAAAGTTTTATTTTAAGTTGATTAGATGTTCGATTTAGGGGTAGGAAGACATGCTGAAGACGATGGTGAACATTATTTTCTCGACGGACAAGTATTTCGCCCGTGTAACCAAGGTGTACTTTCACCAAGGGAGTTCACGACACCTTGGTTTCTATAAGTTTAATTCCGCCAGGTAACAACAGGTTCCTGGCGATGAATAACCTGAGCCATTCAAGTTTGAATTGGGGCGAAATTTAATACAATGCTGGGCAGTCTGTTTTGAGTGGGACCGGTGAACGGTCGTTGCTGGAGATGTTAAAAGTTAAGTGTTGAGTTTTATTTATTACCTGCTATCTATCGCCATTGTATTGTAAATGTAAATACACGAATATGTTTTTACAAAAAACATCAACTTCTGAATTTTTGAAATGACTACCATTATCAGACATCAGTGTGTGACAAAACCCAAATATGTGACAATATTTCTCAACAAAAGCTCTCAAAAATGTATTGGCTTTAGCGTCCACAATGGGTACTAGATGTACATGACGTGAAAAATAATCCGTAATCGATAATATGTACGTATTACCGTTGGACGTTTTCGGAAATGGTCCAACTAAATCAACAAAAACCATATCAAGTACTCCTGCAGGGACAGGCATTTCCTGCAGAGGAGCATTCGGAGTAACATTCATCGGTTTCCTTTTTAGGCATTTTTCGCACGATTCACAAAACATCTTACATACTGAGTACATCTTAAAGAAGAAAACATGATCACGAAGTTTTGCGTACGTTTTTGATGATGAAAAATGACCTCCGTAAGGTGATTCATGAAAATCATTCAAAATCTGAGGAATCATAGTATGCGGTATTACTGGGACTAACACGACATCAGACTTTCGACATTTCCCAGACGGCACAGACGCATGACACAAAATTCCATCCTCAACAAAAAAATTCTGAATTTCCCTTATAACTCTTCTTTCCAAATCGTACGGCATTTGTACACCTTGAGACAAATAGCGAATCATTGCAAGACAATCTTTATCTTGCTTTTGACTTTTCCGAAGCTGCGATAAATCAATAGATGGCGGTAACACTGGGAAAACTAACTTAGGCTGTGGAGAAATAGAATTAATCGTGGGCAAACGACTTAAAGCATCCGGGACAACGTTCATTGGTCCAGGACGATAAACAATCTCAAAGTCATACTCTTGCAGAGTTAGCGCCCAACGAGCTAGTCTTCCAGTAGGCTCTTTTGTCGTCATAAGCCAACGGAGACTGTTATGGTCAGTCTCTACTTTGAAGCGGGTACCATAAAGATACTGACGAAACTGCTTGATAAAATGAACTACGCTAAGTGCTTCCATCTCCGTAACTGTGTAATTAGCCTCGGCCTTATTAAGACGACGAGAACCATAATGCAATACAACTTCCCTCCCATCTTGCATTTGCGACAACTTACAAGCAATTGCCTCTTTTGAAGCATCTGTAGATAGTATGTAACCACCTTCTCCTGGTCTAGCTAAGCCAAGGATAGGCTCCACCATAAGTTTCTGTCGAAGAATATCAAAAGCTGCTTTTTCAACACTTTCGTGGCGATCTGGGAAAAATCTGGTACGTATTTCCGGAACCACGAAAATAAACCGACCGCAGACCGAACTTCTTTTATGTTCGATGGATATTTCAGATTTTTAGTCGCGGCAATTTTATTCGGATCCGGTTTTATTGTACCATTCGACAAAACATGACCCAACACCGTAACTGAAGTAGCTAGAAACGAGCATTTGGAAGGACGTAGTTTTAGATGAGCCTCAATTACCTTATCTAACACAACCTCTAGACAATCTAACTGATCTTTCGTATCTCGTGTGTGAACCGTAACATCATCTAAAAAACATTCTAGGTACTTGAACAACAGGGATCTAAACACTCGTTCCATCAAGCGTTGGAAGGTTGCTGGCATGTTGCACAGACCAAACGGCGCTCGAATGAAACGGAACAGGCCAAATGGAGTTATAAAACCTGTTTTATCCCTGTCCTCTTCCTCCACTAAACACTGGTAGAATCCTGACAAAAAATCTAACTGCGAAAAGACACGACTAAGAGACATGCGATCCAGCATATCTTGGATATTCGGTAAATTGTAGCAATCTTTCACCGTATCTCGATTCAATTTTCTGTAATCGACAGCCATTCTATACTCTCCCAAATTCTTCTTCTTCAGTAAAATAACCGGTGAAGAGTACGGTCCGTCGCATTCTTCTATTATCTTAGATTCTAGCAAACCATCTATCTTAGACTTCAGTATCTCACGCTGTGCATGGGGCACAGTGTAAGGGCGACTCTTAACGGGTGGTGCACCATTCGTATTAATCGCATGTGAAATGAGATCACAAGCGTCTAAATGCGATTCGTGAGTAGCAAAAGCTAGTCTCCGTTTGTACGCTAAATCTAAGAAGTGATTCTTGACTTGTTCTGATTCCAGATGTGACAAATCGAACAGTTCGGTGAATTCTTCTTTCGTCATATCCTTAGGGTCCTTAGGAACGGATAGATCACTAGGCTTAGTACTCGTATTGCTAACAGCGACGCTATTTATCAAACCAGACACATAGTTAATAACCCCTTGCGCATCAGAATGAATGTCTGACTCGCATAGCGGGACTAAGTAGCCTATCTCTGATTTACGAAGAGAAACAGGTTGATCTGATGTGTTGGTAACGAGTAAGCAGAAACGACCACTCGTGGAAACCTCAACAACTTGATCTTCAATATCTAAACCTTTATACTGTTTCCCAGGAAAATAGCCTAACGTAGGTGTAGCTTTCTTCGTTTTCAAACAAACATCTATGCGGGAAATTGACGAAGGGTTAACGGTAACACGGTTTGATATGATAACAACAACTCGATCAGTAACCGGTATAGGCTCGCTACAAGCCTCGAAAACGGTCGCGTCTGTCAAAATCGGTGGCTCTACGGAACTGGCATTTTCCGGAGCGGAATGAAATCCAGCACTGACGTTAGGATTCGAACCTAATTCAGATTTCTTCGCCTCAACTTTTGCCTCTACAGCCACAACATTACAATCTCGTGAGTCTTTAGACAATCTGTCTTTGAAGAAAACCTCACAAAATTCCGCGTCAAACATCAACTTATTACGCTTCATATCGGTGAAACCAATTACGAGAGGGTACGGCAACTCATCACAAACATAAACTTCAAATGTAGCACATCTTCCATTCAACATCAGACTAATAACAGCGCGACTACTATATCTTAGCGAATTGCCTGTTATAGACCTAAAAGCCCCCTCCTCCTTCTCTTGTTCCACCACACACGACTGATCTAGTTTCCTAAAAACACTAGACCTAATCAGAGATTTCGCCGCACCGGAATCAAAAAGTGAAAAAATGCTTCGATCCTTCGCGACAAAACATTTAATCATTGGCAGATCTTGCCAATTTCCGGTATAAACCTCATTTACACGTTTGGCTGCAGGCAAAATTTTAACCGACGGGTCGCGAGCACCTGCTTTTACTGGCGACCGGACGAGTTTAAATGAACGCGACATTTGACGGCGATATGTCCCACTTTGGAACAGCGATTGCAAATCGGCTTTCCATCTTTTGAGTACTTGTTCTGTGCCGGTCTCGAACCATTGGCAACAGAAACATTATGCTTGCGACCGCGTGAATAACCGCCTCGATAATTTTGAACGTGCGAATCACCACGACTAGCCGAAACGTTATTAGACGCACCTGCTGCCTTTACCAACGACCGCATACGCATAGCTGCTTCCACCTCTTCAGCATTTGCCAAAATCCCGACGCACTTTTCCAATTTAGCGGGCGACTTTTCATACAGGAGTTTCGCGTACTTATCGGGTAAACCATTTCGGATCTCGTGAATTACTACGCTGTCATTCACATCCTCACCAAAACGTTCGACGCATGCTTCTTTTACAAGGCCGCAATACGCGAGTAATGATTGGCCGGCTTCCAACGCGATTTGCCCGTATTTTAATTTCCTTCGATGAGTCGTACATGCAAAGCGGGTCTCGAACCCTTCTTTGAACGAGTCAAAGTCGCAATACTTTGTAGCTACAAAAAATGAAAATGCATCGCCACTGAGCTTTAGACCTAAGTACTCTTTCAACAGCGACCAATCCACAATTTTCGTCAAAATGTCCACCTTTTTCAAAAATTCCGATACGTCCGTCTTCCCTCCATAATCAGGAAGCGAACCCAACAATTTCAGTACGAGACTCGAATTATCGGCATTTAACTTAACTCTCACGTCGTCTTTCGTGTCACCCTCATCACTAGACATTTTGAAAACCAACTGTAAAGGAACAAATTAATAATAGGCCTAACAAATAGTTCTCCAACAACTAATCAACGAGGCAAGACATCCCGTAATTCCCTCCCGTAAACAAAACAAAATATTTCAACAATCCATATTCAAGAAAAAAGAATTTGGGGTTCAATATCCCTCGCTGCGACCACTGTTGTAATGCGTTATTTAGCTGTTACTATTTAGTGTTTACTCACTTATTTAGTGTTACTCAGTATTCATTCAGCGCTCGAGCTGTGCACACGTCAAGGCATCTCTCTCAGAGACGTCGGTGAAACGTCGGAGCCACTAACTAGGATTTTGGATTTACAGTCTTCTACCTGCATTTGCTGAAAGCGGGGGGCTGTACCTGGGTACTGTTATCGCCCCCTTGGAGTAAGTCTTCCTTCCATGCAATTTCTACAGGATGTCGCGACGAAACCTTGTCAACGAGCTCCTATGCTTCTGCGTGAATAAGATCGATAATACTCCGATCGCTATTCTTAGCAAAATCTGCTATGAGTTTTACAGTCCGGAAGAAGTAGCAAAAGCGAAAAATGATCTAGCGTCAGTACTAGATGATGACGATCGTAATACCTTCGCTGATCGCATAATCACGACAAAAAGGTCGAAACAAATTATTTTGGACGATATACTATTCCTACTCCAGAACATGAATCGTGGGAACCTGTTCATATTTGCGCAGAATCTTTCAAGGCTACCACCAATGTCTATGGAGAACTGCGATCTTACTTCTATTTTAACTTCGTATTCCATTCTCCAAGCAAAAATCGAAGAACTGAGCGCATCGCTTACGGACGTCCAAGCGAAGTTGCTATCGAAAGATGACGTCACGAGCATCATAGCATCCACTATTCCAACGCGGAATATGAATGATACGCGTTTGCTCCCTGGTCTTACTTCGCAGGCGCCAGCTGATACGGCTCCGAGCACGGTCGCCTCGGGAGAGCAGCGTCAGGAATCTATTTCCGTAGATGACGGCCGATCAAATACAAATCTGTCTCGATTGCGATCTGATAGCAGGAGAAGAGGTGGGTCGATTCGTGGAAGGTCGTTCGCGGACGTACTTCGCGGGAATAATGAGGTACCGAGGGTACAAAAACAAGGTCCTAAAGTGGTTGTGGGTTCTCAGACCCGCGGCAGATTCGGGGGGGTGAAATCGGCCCTTGAGTCCAAGTTCATCAGTGTTTTTGTTGCCCGTTTGGACTGCAGTACTACAGAGGCCCAATTGTCTGAGTTACTCATTCGAAAGCTAAAGTGTCCCCGGGAAAGAGTTGAGTGTACGAGAATACAAGCTAGAGCGACAAGCAGTGCGTCATTCAAAGTGACGATGCCTGCCATTCACCGGGACGAAGTGATGAGCGACAAGTTTTGGCCAGCTGGTGTACTAGTGAGGAAATTCTATGAGTCTCGGCAACCGGCTAATCCATCCCCAACTCCACAACTTGATGAACAGTAGATTAAGGTGTGTTACGTATAACTGTCGGTCCATCCGAGCTAACCAACACGAGGTTCTTGAGCTTCTAGAATCTGCGGACATCGTGTGTCTACAGGAGATATGGCTGATAGATTGTGATCTAAATATGTTACAATCACTCCACCCTGATTTCTATGGGATTGGTGTGTCACCGGTGCTAAGTTCGGAAGGCCTAGTTGGCAGACCTTATGGAGGTGTAGCTATTTTGTGGCGTAAGTGCCTAGGATCCCAAGTTTCCATGTCTGATTTGCCGGATGATAGAATGATAGGGGTTACTTTCCAGTTGCTGGCGTTCAAGATCCTTTTTATAAATGTGTATATGCCTGTATGTTGTGCCGAAAATGAGCCACTGTTTTTAGATTGTCTAAGTCGTCTTCAAGGATATATTGAGTTAGGTTCGTACGATAGCTTGTGTATTTTGGGAGACTGGAATGCTAATGCGAGACCTGGATGTGAAACCCCGTTTTTCAAACAATTGTTAGAATTTTCAACAGCAAACAATCTGGTTCTCGCGGATGTGGAACAGCTACAAGACGATTATACATATGTCAGCGAAGCCCATCTGAATTCGGTTTCTTGGCTAGACCACATACTAGTAAGTAGAAATTTGGGTTCCCTTGTAAGTGACCTTAGGATTCGTAAGGAATTCGGCCCTGACCACTTACCTTTAGCGTTTAACCTACGAGTCCCTGTGGATGTCATCGGCAATAGTAGCAGTAGTGGTCCCGTGAATACTGTGGACTGGAATTCTTGTGACCCTGAGTCAATAATGGCTTATACTTCATCAACACGCGCCCAGTTTAACGAACTAGATCTCCAGGCCCCAGGGCTTCAGTGTAATAACAGTCAATGTAATGACCCTTCGCACGTGTCAGAGCTAAACGACGTATATATTTCTTTTATTAACGCTATGATCCTAGCTTCTAAGCTTCTGCTTCCCTCCAAGGGTACGAATGGCCGACGGCGTCCACCAATCATACCCGGGTGGAACAACCATCTGAAAGAGCTTTACGCGCATTCGAAAACTAAATTTCATGAATGGGTTGCTGCTGGTAGACCCCTGCTATGTTCGGTCCATGAAGCGATGAGATCTGCAAGATCTTTATTCAAAATTAAACTGAGGTGGTGTAGGGGGAATGAGAACCAACTAAGGGCTGAAAGTCTTGCTAAGTCTTTTTTGCTGGATAAACCCAGGAAGTTTTGGTCGCATGTGAAGCGTGCTTTCTCGTCTCGGCCCCCGATTGCTCAGTGCCTAGATAATATTACGGGTGAACAGGAGATAGCAAGACATTGGAAGATGAAATTTGAGAATCTGTTTAATTCCATTCCTAGTGATTGTGATGATTTATTGGTTTTACCTGATGAAAATCCGATAGTCATTTTTCAAAGTTGTCTTGTTGAAAAGTATTTGAAAGAGATGGACCTTGAAAAGGCAGGAGGCCTTGACAGTCTGTCAGCAAAGCATCTCAAGTATGCTTCTTTTGAGAAAATAGCTATTCTGACTTCCCTTTTCAATGGTTTTGTCCGTCATGGTTTTGTTCCTGACCTTCTTACTAAGGTTGTTATTGTTCCGATACCTAAGGGGAGGGGTTGTGATATAACAAAATCCGATAACTATCGTCCAATAGCACTAGCAACCCTTATTTCGAAAATTTTTGAATATTGTCTTGCTGATGCTATCCGTGAGTCGGTAAAGACTAGTTTTTATCAGTTTGGTTTCAAGGATAAATGCAGTGTCGAATTTCCGGTATTTCTTTTGAAGTTTGTTGTAGAATACTTTTGGTTTTTTTCGACACCTGTTTTCGCTTGTTTTGTGGACTCTACGAAAGCTTTCGACAGAGTAAATCACAAAAAAATGTTACGGATTTTGTTAGATCGGGGCGTGCCACCTTCTGTTGTCCGACTGTTATGTTTTTGGTTTCGGTCCCAGCGGTTTTCTATACGGTGGGGCAACAAACTCAGCGATGAATTCGTCATGGTCAATGGTTTGAGGCAAGGTGGCCTACTTTCCCCAATTTTGTACGCGGTGTACGTGGACGGTCTAACTGAGAGGCTTCAAAAAGCATCAGTTGGGTGCATGATTGGTAACCGATCGTTCAACCACTTCTTATTTGCTGATGATTTAGTGCTTTTGAGTCCGACTGTTTTCGGGCTAAACAGGTTACTGGAGTTGTGTGATGTATATGCCGAGGAGTTTGATATTATGTTCAATACTAAGAAAACTTATGCTATGGCGTTTTTGCCTCCTAAATGCAAGGCACTTAAAAAAGACATTTTCCTTTCGGGTAGGCGTATTGAGTACGTAAGAGATTTCCGGTATTTAGGTTTTGTCATCAATGAATCTTTAAATGATGATAGTCATCTGCGGCAGACGATGGCCAGTCTTTGCAAGCGTGGCAATGTTCTTATATGGAAATTTGGGATAACTTGTACTAGTGTTAAACTTTGCCTTTTTCGCACTTACTGTTACCAGTTATTTGGTATTGCGTTAGTGTATAAGCACTCTGTTCGGACGGATTATGGGCTCAATGTTTGTTTCAATAGCATTTTCCGTCGTTTGCTAAAGTTGAGCCGCTTCGCTAGCATGTCACAATCTCTTGTTCTGAACAGATGCTGTACATACAAAGAGCTTAAAAGAAAAGCTACAGTGTCGCTTCTTAATAGGCTTTGGGATTCTGAGAATCCGCTAATTGTTACTGCTAGCAACCATATCCACCACAGTCTGCCATTGTGGCGACATCTTCTGTCAGTCCACACATTCCCAATGCGGTGAGATGTGGAATTTTGTTGTTTACTTGTCTTGTTTATTTTGTGTGTTTTTCTTTCTGTATGGTCTGTAGACTGAATTAAAAGATATTGATTGATTAGCTGTTACTAAGCGTTAATTTTACTACGTCTTTAATCTCTCTACTGTTACGGAAAGTTATCCGTTACGACATGGTCCCCGAGCGGTGTGGACCATGCTTAACAAAACCAAAATAAAAACACCCACTAAACTCTACCTCGTTGGTCAATTGTAGAAAAACATATTCGTGTATTTACATTTACAATACAATGGCGATAGATAGCAGGTAATAAATAAAACTCAACACTTAACTTTTAACATCTCCAGCAACAACTGCCCAGATTATCTAATTCAATCTGAGTCTTGCCGAGAAAAACAGCAGGTATAGTAAAAGTTTCAGAAAATACTGAACATGCGATTGGGACACTCAAACTTCCGCTATTGTTCAGTATGACCTGACTCTTGTCGTCGTTGTGATCACACGAAATAACCGCTTCCGTATTTTTAGCAGTGAACCCCCAAGTGGTGTCACGGATATGTTGGAGGATTGGCATACTATCATCACCAAAATGTGAGAAAAGTATCTTACAATTCTCTTCCATTTGCTGTTGCATTTCGTTATAAATCGCGTAGTTGCAAGATTTTGCAACTTTCTTCATAGTAGGCTTATTGATACTACATAACCTGGAATCAAAAGTTAAACAGTCGGCGAAATCTTCGTTGTCGAGTTCCATGTAGTGCGTGCGTTCTTCTCGCTTAATCGCAATAAATGGCTTCGAGGGATAAATGGTAGTCAAATTTTTAGGTAGACTAATTTGCATGGTTGGAAACGGAATAATTCGGTAAAGGTCATATTCTCCTGCAACTGAAATCAATGGGATTTTGACTAAAATCCTTAGTCCGTTGGTCGTTAATAAAGTAGTCGTCTTTGCAAACTTGTGATAATAAGGCCAAACATTATGCGTTTCCTTCGTAGGTAAGCGGTAAGCAGCGGGTAAGATTGCGGCTAAATCGTTCAGACATTCATGTAGATGCTTGGGCTTCAACATGTTAATTGGCAATCTTCCCACAGCAAGAGAATTGAGGTCAATTTCTAAGGACTGTACTTTTTGTCGAACTTCTGAAATGAGCCGGTGCAATTTCATGTACGCAAATTCCATATTGTATTGCAAGGTTATTTCTTTGGTATACTGAACAAATTCAGAGATTTGGCGCCAATTGGTTTCAATAGTTTGCAAGCTATTAGTAAGATTGGAAAGAATGTCTGCCTGAATTTTGTCGTCCATTACCAATTTTTTAATTACAGACACCTGTTTTGCAACAATCGCATTTTGAGCGCTACCAGCTAATTTCAGTAGTTTAACAGCTTCATTAACGCTAGCAACATCGGCATCAGTTGCTGTTCCGAACAAGTACTGTAGTACGTTGCCTCCGGCATCGATCAAAGATCGCCGTTTCCTTATGCCATGTCGGTTGATCAGTGCCAGAATACCTTCGACCTCTTCCTGGAGTTCTTCTGCTGCGTGTAGTATTTTGGCATTTTTATCACGGTATTTCTCATGAAAGATGCTTTTATTGGACAGTGCGAAGGTTTTAGCTTGTACATCTACTTTTCCCTGGTAAGCACTTATACGAATAGAATATTCCCTTATCGTGGTGGTTACTTTCCGAAAGAACGCAAACTCTACGTCACCAGTAAGTAACCAGGCGGCGGTTGTGATGTCTACTTTCCCTTCAGGCACCAGCAAGTGCCCAAGTCGTATGCGAACCTCTGGAACTTGTTCTGCTGTCACTTTAAAAACCATAAAAACTGAAAATATATAGAACATGTTTATATCAGGTAATCACTAACACTGTTAACTTAAATATAACTTTATCTCGTTTTATTCACATTTTATCTTTTCTTGTGGTTTTGGCTATAGCCAATTTCCGGCCTTGCGGACGTCAACATCCGGATTACATCGGATTTACGTCATTATTCACGAATACCAACGTACATTGCGTACTCGCGAATCATTCGACGGTCGCTAGGGGATATTTCATTACTTTGCAATTCGTAAATATCTGATTTCATTTTGGCGGACCGAAAAGCATTTCTTAGTGCTAAAATCATGAGTGCAGTGACGAATATAAAGTATATTGATCCGACTGCTCCTGCGATGAGAACAAAATCTGTAACTTTCATTTTCCCTTCCTTGTACTCCAAATTCGAGAATTCGTGCCAAGTCGTATTTAATCTAAACTGCGTGTTCATTTCTGTTACAAAATCTTTCCATTCAATATTTTCCACAGAGCTATTTCGAAGACTAAAGAAAATTTCGACAATGACTTTTTCATCTAAATCTTCAATCTTATTTGCTAAAATACTCTGCAGTTTTAGTGCTGTCATTGTGACTACCTCTTTACTTGGGGAAACTCTTTCTGGAGACAACCTCCATTTCAAGTCTTTTGCACCGTAACTATAGTCTACAAATGCTGAAACAATAAATGGACCCGATGACTCGAAAAACAACTTGTAACCGGTCATGTGATAAAGAGAAACTGGTTCGAAGCAGCTTTCCATACCACCTAAGCGGTTCTATTGGGTTGATACCTTCAACTAGGCCTAACTCGTTCGATCTGATCAGGACTGCATCGATTTCCGTTAAAACTTGCTTTAATTCTGCTGGTGCGAGCAGTAGCTTCGGGACTTGCTCGGCTTCAAGAACTGTTAGAGCTCGATCAACTTCCGAAAAGTAGTCGACCACCACTTGTAAATGCGCGTTTGCTTCAATCATAATTGCGCCCAAAAATGCGGTTTCTAACGCGATCGTTATATTTCCTCGTTGGGCATCAATTTTTGTAAATGTGGTTTCTACCCTAGAAATCAGTGAATCAATCTCAGTCAAAGTCCAATTTAAACTTAAAATGCGCTTTTCTTGCATTTTCCAAAGTGACATTTTCTTTCCAACATTGTGGTAAAAACTGGATTCGCTGAGTTTACTTTTCGGACCGACCGGTAGGGCTACGTTTTTTGAATACTTCCGTAATTCGTCGTTCAACTGGCGAATATTTTGACTGACGTCTCTAGAGCTGCTATCCAAATTCGAACCCGATACGAACTGAACTCGCTCATGAATCATGTGTGAAATTGAACTATGATGCCTTTCTATCTCGTAAACCTTGGCTTGAAGACCTTTTTCGAAGCTTCCTACAATGCTTCGGAAATATCCCGCGGTGTAGACTGAGCTTCTGTTAAACAATAGGTTTACCTTGCCTTTGTAAGTCAAGATTCTTGACTTGATGAAAATCTTCGCAACATTCAAATGGCTGAGATCGATGTCGAAAAAGATAGGCCAATGCGAAGCGATAACTTTCACCTCGTTTGCTCTACGGACAAATCCTCCGTCTACTAGTGCAATCTTGGTGCCAAGAGCTGACAACTGATAATGCCCGTTTGGATACCCGTTGCTGACAACCAGATGGGTACAGAGTGTGAGAAGAAGTTCCACTCTCATTCTGAAAGAATTTAGTAGCTTTCTAAATTTTTCAGACATCCTACTCTTATAACCGTGGTCGATCCAGGATAGGGCACTAGAGATAGAGATAAGGCGTGAGAGATAGAGATTAATGGTATATTAACAATAAAAGGCAAATTAGTTGGCCAACATAGAATATACAAACATGGCGTGTTTTATTTACAAGGCGTATCTATTTCACTACCTTTGACTTACTTATTACTGCTTATTTTGACTTCACTTTATATCACAATTTATTAACTTCCGTTACTTGTATTATTTCACTACTAAATCATTTTGGCACAATTCGTGTGGTGCATCTGGCGAGCCTACGTAGTTTGGGTACTTGGGCGTCCCAGTCAGGTGTCTGTGGTCTTCTGGATGTCCCTGGTCTCGGCCCCGCCGTAGTTTCTTCTGTGACCTCTTCTGCGACTACTTCTATAGTTTGTTCTGACTGTCTTGGCTCCCTGATGCTTATAGTGTCGTCGTTCGTGATTACGAAACTGTTTACAGAGATTAAGGGGTCTGCCTCAAATCGATCAAGCACCTGCTCCTTGAAGTTGTTGAAAATGTCTGCGAACTCCTGTATAAAGATGTCAGTCGGGCCTGGTAGGCTAGGGCGGTTCGGGACAACAAGGGGCACTGTCCTAACAGTGATAACTGGCCTGACTTTGTATCCTGGGAAGACCAGTATCTTCTCGTTCACCAGTTGCTGCAACCCCTTTCTCGAGTAGAGTGAATATCCACCATATTCGGTATCGTACGTCCACTTCACGCTTGTTTGGGTTGCATTTAATGTAACTGAAAACACGCCAAGTAAGCCCAGAGCGCCTAATAAGCCGTGGTTACTTGCCAAACGTTTAAGGATTACACTGTTTCTATGGATATATCCCACGTGGTCTGTGCATAGCCACACTAATAACTGTTTTGAAAACTCTAACGGCACTGGCACTTGGAGTTCGCCGATTGCATTCACAATCAACGATGTTGCCGTCACTTCCCTCCAGTAAGCCAAATGCGGGCTTAAAGTGGGCCTGTGTTCCGCCACACCTTCCAGCTCGAGAGCCATAGCGGCCACTTTACGACCGCTTTCACTATTGCTGACAAAACAAAATGGCTCCATTTTGAATTCGAATTTTATTTCGAATTTTGATACTAGAATATCTATACTTTCTTTGTTCTGGTTTGGGGTTCGCAGATCCTTTTTATAGGTTTTCGAAAACCGATATCAAAAACAGAAATCCGGCAATTGTTTTTCCCGTTTTCTTTGGATTTTTTTTTTTTTTTCTAATCGTGGTTGAGTGTCTTCCTACCTCAGGTTTCCTGCTAACATCTATTGTGGTCAGCCATGATACAATCACCTATTTCTCATGTTGCTATATGCTGTCCCAATTTCTCAACTTGGCAAGACGAAAATTCGGTTTCATAATGCGCATCTCCCGAAGCTCATCATAAGATATTGAGCCACACTCATGATACGTTATTTTCTTGAGGGGAGAACGTCTGACTAAAATTTCGCTAATTGTCGGGCTAATCCTATAAATAGATTGCCACTCACGTGTTTGCAGATTTATCTTCAGCTGATTCTTACAAGGCTGTGTTCGATAATCATGCTCAGGTCTTTGCAATTTGGTTCTATTTGATGGTTATTTTCAACAATTTGCTTTAGTTGTCTCAGAAAATGACTTTCTAGCTCAGTTTCGCCATTTGTCAGCATTTCTACCAGTATTGCTAGTACGCATTCTTTGGAGAAATTCTTCGAAACTTCTTCTGTGGGTTTCCCTTCTTTCAAAAACTGTCGGAATTTCTCACAGTCGCCTACGTATCCTGCAGATAGGTTCCGACATCTGTAACGACGTTCGATCTCAGTACGTAACATAGTAAGCAAAACCTCTGCACTCTGAAATTCTTTGATTTGTGCTGGTCGCCGTGTTTGCTACATAGTATTGCTACAGTATCTTTACACTTTAATATTATAGCGGTTGTAGAGCGTCCCAGTTCGCAATTAAATGTATTTAAAATCTTGCTTGTCTGGGAACAAAATGATTCTCATGGACGGGTCTTACGTAATATGCGAGTTTGGGGTTTACCGAAATTCCGTAACATTTAGTCTATTTGAACTGCGGTAGTTTCAATCGGTTGCTTTCAGTCTTTTTACTGTCCGAGATTCCCTTCTTATTTTAATTTCATAGTTTGCCTTTAGGAGGCTGGCAGTGACCGAGCTCTAGGTTTGCCAACGCTAATAGGTAAAATGAACTTCTTGGTCGATCAAATGACCTAAGTGATCAGTTCAGCTCATTTGATCAAACGGTGAATCTTCTACTACCATCAGGAATTTTCGTGCTCGCAGTGTATAACTTAATAGACTTCTTCTGATTTTATTTTTGGTAAACTTATTTTCCTCCCAATGTATCATACTTTAACCAGTCTGGTTGCTTGAGTTGCCTGGGTCTTAAACCTGCAGTTCGCGATGTCGAAGCTTGCTGACTGGTTGTTGGGGTTACGTCCCTTTCTTGAAGTGTGGTGCCTTTCTCAAATCTTCTTCTGTGCCTTGTCATTTCGTTTTTAGATTTTTGGAATAGTCTGCGTCCTTCGTGTGAAGTTGCCGGTAAAATATCCGCTCTGGTTAGGACATATGGGTTTACTGGCGAAGCTAGATCTAGTGGTGGTTCTTCATAACCGATTGACGGAATCCTTTGATGTCCGTCTTGTGCTAGACCTTGATGCGACGTTTCTGCTGCAGGCTGTTTTTCAGTTTGGTCTAGCGGGACGGAGATTGGTACACCGAGTCCACAATCCTGGTCAGCATTTCCAGTTTCTTGTGCTGCTTGCGTCTCGCCGACCAATGTGTGTTCGTTAGCATCTGCTTCTATTCCGGCAGCAAGGGCTGTCGGAGTTGAGTGCACTTCGTCGAAGTTCAGCCTGTATCGATCCGTTGACAGCTTCTCGTCGAATTCTAATGGTGCGGTATAGCTATCATTTGTAGGTCTGATTACTGTTGGGCTTTGCATAAATGGCGGTACGTTTTCGCTTGTTTCTGAAAGTTTCACTGGAGTTGAACATCTTACGCGGGGCGTAAACAATGGCTGATCTCCAAAAACTTCACCTTCATAATTTATTCCGTCTATATCCTGTTGGTAATCATCTCAAGTTAAATCGCTATTTGCTAGGGACAGTGGCGTTTTCACTACTACTTCACCAAACATAGCGTCAGGTTCCGTGTATACGTCAGAGCAGGATTTGTAACGTTTCGCGCCAGGCGGTGTGCCATAGAATGCACTAGGTTGGTCATCATACTGTCCGTCATGCAAGTTTTCGGGAATTTGAAATCGAGGTGTACGGGGTTGCGGGTCGGAGGAAAGTAGTATATAATACCGGCTCCCACTCCACCCTCCCCCCAATTTCAAAACCCCATTTTAACATCAATTTCTTAAACTATACATCCTTTTTACCAAATTACCCCCCTTTTTAAGAACATTTTTATTTTCTTACTTCCAAAATAAAGGATACAAGAAATGAGAATATTACCCTTTACTACATATAAAATACTACAATATACTACTACTTCTTTTTTTTTACATTTTTATTTTTTATTCAAATATTACTGAGTAAACAGTTCTAAATCCACATATGTTTCTTTGTTCTTGTTTTCGCGTACAATAGGCTGCAAAACCAGATTTTTCTTTAAAAGTAATTCGTTAGCAATGGCATTATATTTCTGTGTTATAAACAAATCACAGGGTTTGTCATTATGATTAATAACTACAACCAACTTATCACCATATTTTGTCTTAGCAATTCTCATTTTAACAATAGTATATTTCAATCCTAACACTAGTTCTTCTTTCCTGATTGTCTCATTGTATTTATTCATTCTGATTGTATTCAAGACTTCCTTTGTGGACTCCATTTATTAGCGGCTGATTTTATTTAATAAAAATCCAAGCTCATAATTATCGACCGCTCGTAACATCTGTGGTGTGAGATGCGTCACAGACGCCTCCAGCAGATAGCAACAATCAGAAGAAAATATTCGTGAATATTTAGTGTCGCGTCTCGTGCAAGCAAGGAGACATTTGTAAACAAGTTGAGATTAAGAAGGTGTTGAAGAAAGAAAAAATTTCCAATGTAAGTATTTTTAGTTTTCTAGCGATAAAGACAAGGATATCCAGGTAGATATCTAGCAAGATAGGAATAGCTGCATCTGAAACAAACAATTACGCAAATATCAAATATACCAAACGAATTATCAGATGACGAAGCGCATCACAGGAGATGACGTAGGAACCAGATGGCCTTGACAGATTCTGAAAAGAATTTTTAATGGGTTAGATAATGTTGCGAAGCGCGTCACACGAGATGACGTAGGAACCAAATGGCCTTCAAAAATTCTGTAAAGGAATTATCTGGGTCATATAATGTTGCGAAGCGCGTCACACGAGATGACGTAGGAACCAAATAACCTCCGAAAATTCTGTAAAGGAATCATCAAGGTCGTTAAAAGATTTTTATTTTCAGATGAACAGCGAAGGTATTCAGAAGAAAACAGCAACCATTCCGAAAAAGTATATGAATGGGTTGTTCAAACTGGAGAAATCGGAGCAAGAAGCATTCCTTTCGCTGTGGAGTAAGGTAGTCACAGCCTCAGATGAAGTCGAAGGTGAAGACCGTACGACAGCGTGTTCCTCTGTTGACAAGAAAAAAGAGAAGAGCGTGCAGTTTTTAGCCGATATTAAAGCGAATTTACATGCTTCGCGAAGGTTTGGAAACTTCAAAGTGGACGTAAACATCAAGAAGGTGCTGAGCAGCAAAATATGTGGAGTCAGTTTGGAACAAGCAGAACGTATGATAGTTGATTTAAATAAAGTGGAGGTGTATTTGGATTATTTAACAGTTTTACTAAAAGCGAAAAAAGGTGAAGTGTATGCGTACATGCAAAAACTGTTCAATGACAACCCTGAGAATCTATACAAGTGTTTTCTTGAAGAACGATTTAAGAAATATGGAGAAAGCAAATCAACAATAAGAAGATATCTTCAGTTGTATGGATTAGTCCGCGAATATCCTGGAATAGCTTTCCGTGGGAAAGGGTACTATTGCATCGTCGAAAATGAAAAAGCTATTCGCAAAGCGATCCAAGAGGATGAGATATTGTCTTCATTACTCAAGGAGCATCCTGCGCAAGTTTTCTTATCCGATGAAGTGTTGATTGATTTTGATAAACTAAGTCTTTAAGTTGGCATACATTTTCTTAATAAATTTGGTGGAATTGGTGTTTCATTGATTGAGTTATAAGCTAGATTTTGGTTGTCAGGTAGAGGATCATGTGTGAAAAGTCAAACTTGCGAACCATTCTTTTGAGCTATCGATACGTTCTTGCAATATTTATATCCATTTAAACGGACTTGTTTCATATATTTTCCGCGAGGAAAAAATCAAAGGTTTTACGCATTTCTGCTTCGCGTTGAATGACCTCTTCAACCGTTAACTGTCCGCATTTTAGCATTGATAACAATTCAGTGTAAAAATTATACGTGGTTCTATATTCTGCTTTTCTATCTGCAATATTTAAATGTTTTTCGATTATTTCGATGACGACGGAACCCAAGCTTAAAGACGCTAAAGGTAGCATAAGAAACGCACTTAATCCTGCTGCCGAAAAGGCAAATTTGGATAAAAGAAGACCGTTGCTCACATTACTGTAATACTTATAACTTCGGCGATATACAAACATTTTCTTTTCTAATTCTTCCATTTATAATCTAACTAATTTGCTTCAAAAATTACTTCTTTAGGTTTGCTTCCAAACATCGCAATTCGGAGCACATACGCCATCACGGAAACAGTATTGTCTCTATTATGCTCGCTCGGAGAATATCCAGGGAGCGCTTGCTCTGTGAATCACTCCATCTGGGAACTCTCTTTTTATCGCTCAGAGCCACCAGAGACAGCGCTTGCTCCGTGAAACGCAAACAAATTCGCCATCTCGGTAACTGTGCTCTCTGTGATCAGTCGGAGAGAATCTAGACAGCGCTTGCTCTGTGAAACGCATACTGAAACCAGTGCTTTTCTTTACGACTAAGAAAACGCGGTCGGGAGAAATTCATTAATAAAAATGTTCCCCTATTAAATGATGAATACTGCAGAGGTTATTCAGCTTTGTAAAAAGGTTATATCAAACAACAAAGCGGTTATACGAAGGTTACCGCAATACCGAAATAATGAACTGAGGACTTATGCGAAAATTAATAAAATAAAAACAAATGGAGCTAAGAAACATGAAATAACAAATAGTATAATAAACCATCTTGATAAGTATATTTTAATAGCTGAAGAAAAAATTAATATTGAACGCAGAAACGAAAGAATCAATAAGAACAGACCATCAGACTACAAGCCAGAACCGAAATTACGAATCATTCTGGAAGATGAGATAAAAGAAAATAATATCACCATTACAAAACTAAAACAAGAATACAATGATAACAAAGAAAAAGAGACAAGTGAATTAAAGAAATTTCTGAAAAACAAGAACCTATCAACTCGCGGAAACCGAGAGGAAGTCATACAAAAGGTTGAAGAATACTATAATAATATTATTACCAAACATAAAGATTCCGTACAGAAAAATAGAGATATCATAAGAGATCAAACAGAAAGACGTGATAACAGTAGACAGAAACCAATTGGTTTATCAACTCTCTTCATAAATAAGAAAAAAATCAAAGAAGAAAAATTAATTCCTGATCATTTATTTAGAACTGAAGAAGAACAACAACCTACTATCTCTAGGGAAAATGAGAATTTGTACACTGTAAACGTATCAGTTGAAAGCAATGGAAGAGATGAACATACTCTTATTGCTTTTGTTTTCGCAGATTTGAGACGAAGAATGAATGAACTTTATCAGTATAGAGTTCAGTTTGTAACTCGTGTTATTTTCCATCGACAGGAGAATGATGAAGAAGTAGTAGTGTATTACAACAGTACTTCTTGGATTTTAAATAAAAATAGCATTCTTACTCATAATCATTTGAATGGTAATAACAAGAGACTTAGTTCTTTAAGTAATATCCCTCGATCTGGGCTACAATTTAGTCGGTATGAAGGAATTGATTATAGGATGACACGAATAGAATCTTACATGGGAGGAACGTTTAAAATACTGCCAGATTTCGTAAAAAATAAAAGAGCTTGCTTGAATATTGAAAATAACGACCAGAAATGTTTCCTTTGGTCTATCTTAGCAAATCTACATCCAGCTAAGGATCATCCGGAAAGAATTTCGAAATATAAACAATATGAGAACGAATTCGATTTCGAAGGGATTACCAACTTCCCAATGGATACTAAAGATATACACAAATTTGAAAATAGATACAACATTAAGATTTGTTTATTTCAAATTGAAAAAGAGAAAATTATCAGAAGTCATATACTAAAAAGTACAATCAATGGCAAAACAGCTAAACATGTAATTAATTTATTATATTTCGATAATCATTATGTACTGGTAAAGGATCTGAGCAGATTAGTTGGTAGACAAATCTCTAAAAATAAAACAAAGACATGCCTATGCACTTTTTGCGGAAGGCATTTTACAAAAGAAGAACAATATGAAAAACATGAGCGTAAAAATAATTGCGAAGATCCTGATATTATAATGCCTCCTGAAGGTTCAAGTATACAATATAAAAATATTGCAAAACAAATGAAAGTACCTTATTGCATAATAGCAGACTTTGAGTCTTATAACGAAGAATACAATCAGGTAAACGGAAAGAAAACAATAAAAGTGGCCAAACAGAAACCATTTGCTTACGGATTTCAGGTATGCTGTTCCTTTGATACAAACCAGAACAAATACTACGATTATTTCGGTGAAGACGCTGCAGAACATTTTGTTAAAACCGTTACAAAAGTATCCACAGAAATTGCAAACAAATATGAAAGCAGACAAAGAAACCATACTTATACCAATGCAGAAATTACCGAAAAATGGAAAAATCTAATGAATAAGACTTGTCACGTCTGTACAACTGAAATTACTGAAAATCCTCACTTTGATCACGACCACATGACAGGAGAAGATAGAGGTTTTGCTCATGCTGAATGTAAAAATACAGGATTCCCAAGCATATCCCTGTAGTAATGCATAATTTATCTAAATATGATTCCTATCTGTTTGTTAGAGAATTGATACCTGATAACGGAATTTTTGAAAGTGCAGAAAATTTCATATCATTCTCGAAATCAATAAGTATTACAAAAAGAGGATACGACAATAAAATATGAGATGCGGTTTATAGATTCAATTAGATTTATGGCTTCATCTTTAGACAAACTATCAGCAAATTTAGCAAAATGTGATTGCAAAGTACCTTGTAATCATCTAAGACAGAATTTCAAATTCACATCTAACAGCTTCAAAAATGACGATGAATTCAAAGAAATAATTAAAAAAGGGGTATATCCCTATGAATTCGTAGACAGTTTCGATAAAATGAAATGTACAAAGTTACCACCAATAGAAAGCTTTTATTCTAGGTTGACGGGGAAAGGTATTGACAAAAGTGATTATAAAAGAGCGGTATCTATATGGAAGCAATTTAACTGTGAAACATTACTTGGTTATACCAAATTATATCTAAAAAGTGATTTTTTAATATTGTCGGATGTTGTAGAGAATTTCAGGAACGTTTGTATATATAATTATGATCTGGATCCACTTCATTACTTCTCAGCTCCAGGATTAACATGGGATGCTTTCCTAAAGCATTCGAAAGTAGACTTGCCGTTATTCTCAAAGGGAGACATGTATACCTTAATAGAAAAAGGAATAAGAGGTGGTGTATCCCAATGTATAAAAAGATACGCAAAAGCAAATAATAAATATACAAGTGATTATAATAAGCATAAACCATCTAATTATTTAATGTATTTAGACGCTAATAATTTATATGGGTGGGCGATGTCGCAGAATTTACCAGCGAATGATTTCCAATTCATTTCCATACCAGATGATTTGAAAGAAAGGAATGAATACGAATCAATGGAGTATTACAACCATCTAAAAACTCATATCAATTCGATAATGAAATTACAGAATGTAGGTGCTATATATGAGGTAGATTTAGAATATCCAAAAGAACTACACGAATTACACAAGGATTTACCATTAGCACCGGAACACTTTAACGGTAAGCTATGTACCACAGTATTAGATAAAACCAACTATGTAGTTCACCACAGGAATCTAGAATTCTATTTACAAAAAGGTTTGATATTGAAAGAGTACACAGAATACTAGGATTCACTGAAAGTGTTTACTTAAAAGGATATATAGACCACAACACAGCACTTAGAACTAAGGGTACAAATGACTTTGAAAAGGACTTCTTTAAACTGATGAATAATGCTTGCTTTGGAAACACTATGGAAAACGTAAGGAAGCGAGCGGATATGGAAATAATAACGGATGATACAACAAGAGAAAAAATAATAAAGAAACCCAACTTTAAATCTGAAATAATTTTTAGTGAAAACTTTTCAGTAGCAAGAATGTCAAAGGAAAAGATAAAATTAGACAAACCAATGTATATCGGCTTTGCTGTATTGGAACTATCCAAGTTATTGATGTATGAATTCCATTATGATTATATGAAGCCTAAATATGGAGATAAAATTGATTTGTGTTATATGGACACTGATTCTTTCATATACGACATTCGAACCGAAGATTTCTATGAAGATATCAAACAGGATTTGAATGAGAGGGTCGATACATCTGATTATGCGAAAGATAATCCATATGGGTTTCCTAGTGTAAATAAGAAAGTGATAGGAATGATGAAAGATGAATTAGGTGGACAGGTTATGACAGAGTTTGTTGGATTACGATCAAAAGTATATGCTTATTGAAAGGACAACCAAGACCCTTCAAAAGCTAGCAAAAAACTGAAAGGAATAAAAACCAATATAGTTAAAGATAAAATTACGATTCAAAACTATAAGGATGTACTGTTTGGTAAAACGGAAAACCTTTCTATAACCCAGTATAACTTAAGATCATACAAGCACAATATGTTTCTAGAAGAACAGAATAAAAAAGCGTTAGATCCTAAGGATGATAAAAGGATAGTAACAAGCGATAAAATACACACTTTACCTTTAGGTTATAAACATTAAATTCAAGTACCTACTTAAAAAATTCAAGTACCCACTTCAAAAATTCAAGTACCTACTTCAAAAATTCAAGTACATAGTTAAAAAAATCAAGTACCTACTTAAACAATTCAAGTACCCACTTCAAAAATTCAAGTACCTACTTCAAAAATTCAAGTACATAGTTAAAAAAATCAAGTACCTACTTAAACAATTCAAGTACCTACTTAAACAATTCAAGTATATACTTAAAATACTCAAGTAAATCTTATAATGAAAAAATCTTCCTAAATAAATGAATGAAAAGGCAGCAATCAAAGTGTATGATTTTAGCGAAAAGAACACTTATCAGAATAAGCACGACCTTGCACCTCAGGGGCCATTCAGACTCTTAATTTGTGGTAGTTCTGGAACAGGGAAAACTAACCTTCTTTTGAATTTAATTTATGAATATCTTTGTTTCAACCGAATATACTTGTATGCTAAAGATCTTGAAGAAGATAAATATCAAGACCTTATAACCAATTTAACCACTTTGGAGTCACAATGCAAATCGAAAGTCTTAACAGTGAGTAACAATCTTGATGATATTGTCGATGTTGACGACTTAGACCTCAGTGGCCATTCAGACTCTTAATTTGTGGTAGTTCTGGAACAGGGAAAACTAACCTTCTTTTGAATTTAATTTATGAATATCTTTGTTTCAACCGAATATACTTGTATGCTAAAGATCTTGAAGAAGATAAATATCAAGACCTTATAACCAATTTAACCACTTTGGAGTCACAATGCAAATCGAAAGTCTTAACAGTAAGTAACAATCTTGATGATATTGTCGATGTTGACGACTTAGACCCTGAGTACCAAAACTTGATTATCTTTGACGATTTTGTCACTGAAAAATACCAGAAGAAAATGCCTCAATTATTTACTTGTCTCAAAGCTATCATAAAACGCCAAAGGTGGTAAGGCTCCAGTGCAATTATTTTGCATTCTTTCAGTGTTCTAATCCAAAAGAAGTAAAATTAATAAGACAAAGCCATGTATCCAGTATAGACAATGAAAAATTTCTCAAACAATTCGAGACGGCAACCAAGGGCTACGGTTTTTTCTTCATAGATTTAAAAACAAAAGATAAAACCCTGAAGTACAGGAAAAACTTTGAAAAATTTACCGGATAATTTATTTCTATAATAAATGAATAAATTTGGTAGTGTTGGAAAAAAGGTTAGTAACGAATCGAAAGTTACTGACGAAAATGGTAACATTAACCTACATGATAGACGAATTATAAATTTAGGTGATGCCAAGGCAGACAAGGATGCTATTAGCTTAAGATCTATGACTGTGATTATGAATCAATTTAAAGAACAAATGACTGCAGGACAAGTGCAAGCCAACCAATACTTTAGCGAAGATATCAACAGATTAACTGCGATAGATGATTCTCCTGATAATTCGTTGGTAAGGAACAAAGATAAAGGGTTATTTGTAAAACAAACAATTGGAGTTAGTGAAAAAGAACTTGATGCTGGGGATAAAGTAATCACAAATGTTCAAGATCCTAGAAACAAACATGATGCAGTTAATTTAGGAACGTTAACTACGTATCTTTTAGATTTTGACAAAAAGCTCGAAAACCAACAAGCCCTTAGCAAAAGTATTGAAACGAAGATCGGCGACCTTAGCAAAAGTATTGACAAAAAGCTTCTTGACCTTAGGAAAAGTATTGACAAAAAGCTCGAAAACCAACAAAAAATGAGCAGTAATATTAGTTCAAATTATTTGGACCAAGATCTGCATATCAATGGTATTGAAAGAGCAGTCGTAAACATTTTAAAAAGGCTTTTAGAGCAAAAACCTGTTGATCAAGATTTTGTTAAGAAAACAGAAGACTTCATGAAAACTAAACTAAAGAAATAAAATTTATATGATAAATTAATTTTCTAATAAATGGTTGAAACATTTGAGTATACAGTTTATTTATCAAAGCTTCAGAAAGGAAAGCTGAAGAAATGTTTTGGTGCTAAACAAAAATGTCAGATACGTGTTAGTCACAGTAGACAAAATGAACGGGAACCAGTCAAGTTACTTTTAAGTAAACGACAAATTGATAAAACTGAAACATGTAAAATGAATAATAAGGGTTGTGACATAGATGTATCATACAAGCAGATGAGAGAAGCGATTCAAAAAGGTGGATTACTTCCATTCTTAATACCGTTAGCTGTAGCCCTTGGTAAGGCAGCTTTAACAAGCGGAGCTGCTGCTTTGGGTACATTCGCTGGTAAGAAATTGGTGGATAACATAACCAACACAGGTGGGGCGCTTACACTTCCTGGAACACAAAAAGTTGTGGGACGTGGAAGACCTAGGAAGGAGGATACCACAGGTTGCGCGCTTACACTTCCTGGAATGCAAAAAGTTGTTGGTCATGGGGTACG
Source organism: Branchinecta lynchi (assembly GCA_023053575.1). Lineage (NCBI taxonomy): Eukaryota > Metazoa > Arthropoda > Branchiopoda > Anostraca > Branchinectidae > Branchinecta > Branchinecta lynchi. The sequence goes on along the minus strand of JAKZAP010000009.1, from coordinate 1,903,627 downwards.
TGGGAGACCTAAGAAGCCAAAAAACGGGGACATCAAAAAAGAAGCAAAAGTAAAGTAGGACCTCTAACTAATTTTGATATTATGGATGCATTAGGGAGTATACCACAGTTTCGAGGTGTTTTCTCTTTAGATACGCTACCCAAACATATAAACGATTCGGAATGTGGTGTAATAAACTATGACAAACGTGGAATGCCTGGAACACATTGGGTTGCCTATTGTAATCTACCTGAATCCCCCTATATCGAATTTTTCGATTCTTTCGGTATTCCTCCAGGAAAAGAAATAGTTAAATATCTAAAAACTTCAAAGAAAAAAATAGCTTATGAAAATCTTGCTGTTCAAAATATAGATGAATTAAACTGTGGTTTTCACTGCATTTCCTACATCCAGCGGAAAATGAAGAGTTGGTAGCTTTTCGTTTAAGAAAATTGTTTTCTAATAAATGGAGATTTATTGTATGAAATGTAAAAAGAGCTCTGACACTGAATCAATGTTTAAGGCAGTGTCACAGAAAAACAATGTTCCAATGCTGAAAGGAAATTGCGTTATCTGTGGTTCAATGAAAAATCGCTTTTTAAAAAAAACCTCAACGCAGAAAAAGATATTTTAAAGACGTATTATTCTCAACGCAGAAACGTATTATTCTCAACACAGAAAAAAAAAACCTCAACACAGAAACAGATATTTTAAAGACGTATTATATTTATTATTATTATTAGCCTCTTTTGCTAAATTGTTATTTCTTTTTCTTGTATTTTGTGTTATTTGTAGTTCTTTGTTTTTTCTCCTTGTACTCCACTTTTTCCCTTTGTAAGTGGGTAAGAAATAAATTATTATTATTATTATTTATTATTCAGGTGTGGATGATATTTACAGAAAATTAAAAGAAAATGGTGTTAAGGTTTCCAAGGATAAAATAAAAAATGTGTTGCAAAATGAGAATTTGTATACGTTACACAAACCTTCCTATCATAACTTTGAAAGGAGGCGAGTGTATGTTCACTATGTTGATGAGCAATGGCAAGCTGATTTAGTTGACATGCAGAAATATAAAAAAGAAAATAATAAAACAAATTACATTTTAACTGTTATTGATTGCTTCAGTAAATATGCTTGGTGTATCCCTCTGAAAGACAAAACGGGTGCTGAAATAATAAAAGCATTCAGTGTTATATTTAAAGAAAGAATTCCTAAGAAACTACAAACTGATAAAGGTAAAGAATTTGTGATGAGAAATGTTCAAACTTTTTTGAAAAATAACGGCATACACTGGTTTGCATCTGAAAGCAAATTGTAGAACGATTCAATAGAACGCTGAAAGAAAAGCTATGGAAATATTTTACTCACAACAAAACTAGTAAATGGATTGATATTTTACCTGTATTCGTAAATAATTATAATAACTCGTATCACCGATCAATACAAATGAAACCAGTTGATGCTAGTAAAAAGGTTAATCAGAAAAAGGTTTTTAGTGCTCTGTTTCCTCCAGTAGATGACTACAAAATCACAGGAAACGTCAAAGTAGGGGATTTAGTCAGAATTAAAAAAGAAAAAAGTATTTTCGATAAAGGATATTTACCTAATTATACGGATGAAGTATTCCAAATAGCAACCGTTAGACCTACCATTCCCATTACTTATGAAATATCTGACAAAAGTGGGGAGTTAATTCAAGGAGGGTTCTATGAAAAAGAACTTTCAAAATTTATTATGAAATAAAATTACTTGTATATAAATGGATTCAAGACGCTTGAGTGATATTTTATCGGATATAGTGAAGAACAGAGAAATTCAGAGAAGAAAGCTTCAACAAAATGAGATGGAGAAGGCAGGATTTCGGGAATATGCTTCAGAATTAAACGCTCCAGTTATTATAGCACAAAAAGAAAACACTAAAGATACCATCAAAAAATTACAAGAAAACACTGAAATGATCATAAATAAACTACAGGAAGGTGATGATAGTTCAAGAACAAGGCTTCTCCAGATAGGTGAAACGAATCAACCATATCAGCTTCCAGTTTCAGGGGTAGAAATGCAGTCAACCGCTTTAGAAGCATCTCCAACAAGTATAAAAGTTGTTGATCTGAATGAAGGTGTTGATAAAGAGTTATTAAAAACACTTAATGTGAAATATAGAGATAATCATAGAAGATATGAAGGGGAATATTTTGAGATGCCTCATTTTTATTATGATAACCCAGAGAATATAGAAGATGCTTTGGCTGAATTAACACCTATAAGTCAAAGTTATGGTGGTTTGAAAAGTAAAAGTAGTTCGAATAAGTATGATAAAATTATTTTATTTATACAAGACTATAAGGATAGATTAAAAAAAATTCAATCTAGTATACCCTTTATGAAACAACAAGGAACTGGAATATTTATGAATTGTGATGAAATGATTTCAAAATTATACACTTTGATATGTAGCAGAGTAAACGGACATACATCTGATGAGGTGAGAAATGAAGCTATTGATATTTTGGATTCGTTAATGCGAAATAAATTTCTTACGAAGAGAAATTACAATTCAATATATAAAAAATATTTCTAATAAATGGTGTTGTTAAACATTGAAGGTAATGAAAGTATCATTGATATAACATTTAGTCAACCAATCGAATTGAATCGTAATTGGGATTATGAAATAGGTTTGAATCAGTGTACTTTGTGGTATTCATGGCATAATATAAGTGATAAATTTGGAAATAATACATTTCAATACAGGAAAGATGAAGAGGGGGGATGGATGAATGTTACTATTCCTAATGGGATGTATAACGATGATTGTTTGAATTATTTTTTGTGTCAGTATTTTGATACCCCAAAAGATAAATGTCCTATTGTAATTTCATCCAATCCAGCATCTATGAGATTTGTCATACTATTACAAGAAAAATATGTGTTTAGATTTAATAGTGACTTGTGTAAGATTTTAGGATTTGAGAAGGATAGTGAGATATCTAAGAAAATCAATGAAGGTACAAAGCTTCCGAATATAACAAGAAGCGTTGATAAAATACAAATTCACTGCTCTCTTGTAAACAGTTCTATCGTAAACAAAAGTAAATCAGATGTCATTTGGACATTTGTTCCTAATACAGAACCGGGTTGTCAAATTGTTGAGAATCCTAGACAATTAATCTACCTTCCTATTAACACAAAAGACTTTATTTACTCCTTGAGAATGACAATTACTGATCAGTTGGGAAGACCTATCGATTTGAATGGTGATAACGTTGGATACGTGCTGCATTTAAGAAAAGGTTATTGATTAGTGAAATAAAATTATTTACCTATAAATGTTGATTAATAATAAGCGATTACTTTATAAAAAGCAGTATGGAAGTGGAATCGGTAGTGTATTCAAAAACATTGTTAATTCCCAGTTATTTCAAACGTCAGCAAAACAAATAAAAGATGGGGCTATGTCAATGTATAATAATATTATTAAACCGAGATTTGAGTTGTTGAAAAACAGAGCAATAGAATATGGGAAAGATCTGATCAATGTAAACAAGAAGGAACTCATTGATGTAATTGGAAACAAAAAATCGATGAAGGATCTTATCGGTACAAATAAAAGGATTTTAAAGTTATCAGTCCGCAATGGAATATATTTGACGAACCGCTTGTGGATGATACAGTGGTAAAATACGAATTTAAAGAAATTCGAGAAACAGATGTGAATGTATCTAATAAATCAGAGTTTGAATTCGTAACGAAGAAATTAGATTCCTGGTTTTATCCAAGTGAAAGTTATCTTGATGTTAGTGTAAGAATAGTGAAAGAAAATGGAGATAATATAGCTGCAACCGATGTTGCTACTTTAACGAATAATGGATTTAATTTATTCAGTACCGCTGAGTATGTAATAAACGATGAATCGGTTGAAAAAATTAATCATGTTGGTATTACAACTACCGTTACAAAGTTGATTGAATACTCTGATGATTATTCTAGAAGTGCAGCAAGAAATCATTTCTGGTATAAGGATTATAATCAAGGAAAAGAAATTAATCCTGTTATTGCTTCGTTTACTGCAGGGGCTGCAGGGGCTGCAGCAGGGGGTGGAACAGTCAGTTTGAGAAATAATAATAATTATAATAAAGGATTTGAAAAAAGATATAACAGAACAAAGAGCAGTAAATTAGTAAATATGTATTTACCATTATCAGAATTGTTTGGATTTCTGAAAGGAAACAAACGATTCTTCAGAGGTGCATCGCATAAATTATTTCTAAGAAGAAATGATGATAACAACATGATTATAAGAAATGGAAATACTAATTTCAGAGTAGTAATCGAGTATTTATCCTGGAAGATCCCTATTGTAGCTCCTAGTATCGAAATGATGAGTGAATTAGAAAAGGGTCTTGCTAAGGATAAAAAGCATAATCTGATGTGGGAAGCATGTAATACTTATAAAAGCGATGTTAGTCAAAATAAGGAACACACTTGGAAAGTTATTTCTGAGAGAAACAATCCAACAAAAGTAGTTGTGATGCTACAGAAAAATGAAAAGCATAACAATCAATTAATGAATAATATGGTGTTTGATCATATGAATTTAACAGACATAGAACTTAGAATTAATGGGGATAAATATCCTGAAGAACCACTTAAATGTGATTTTAGCGATGATAAATGTAAATACTCAAATCTTTACAATAGGTTTGTACATTTGGGTTATAAACAATTAGCATTTGATACTGGTAGTGTTGTTAGTATAGAAGAATTTAAAGAAGTATATCCACTATTCTGTTTCGATGTTTCCAAACACGAGTCAAATATTTATAATGGAACAACTGCTGATATTGAAATAAGTTTAACGTTGAAAGATAATCAACCCGTACCATATAATGTTTACTGTGTTATATATTATGAAAGAAAAGCTACATTAGATATTATTAACAAAAATATGTATGTGAGTTTGTGAGTCTGGATTTTTATTTAATAAAATCATCCCCTAATAAATGGAGTCTACAAAGGAAGTCTTGAATACAATCAGAATGAATAAATACAATGAGACAATCATTGTATTTGCATTGGTATTAGGATTGAAATATAATATAGATAAAATGAGAATTGCTAAGACGAAATATGGTGATAAGTTGGTTGTCGTTATTAATCATAATAACAAACCATGTGATTTGTTTATTCCACAGAGATATAATGCCATTGCTAACGAATTACTTTTAAAGAAAAATCTGGTTTTGCAGCCTATTGTACGCGAAAACAAGAACAAAGAAACATATGTGGATTTAGAACTGTTTACTCAGTAATATTTGAATAAAAAATGAAAAATGTAAAAAAAAAGAAGTAGTGTATATTGTAGTAGTTTATATGTAGTAAAGGGCAATATTTCTCATTTCTTGTATCCTTTATTTTGGAAGTAAGAAAATAAAAATGTTCTTAAAGAGGGGGATAATTTGGTAAAAAGGATGTTAAAATTTAAGAAATTGATGTTAAAATGGGGTTTTGAAATTGGGGGGAGGGTGGAGTGGGAGCCCCTTTATATAACTACTCCTATGCCTAACGCTGGATACACTATGCCAAATGCTGGATACTGTGACCCAATAAAATAGTGATGATTTGAGTCAAGCTCAGAAATCAACCAATCAGAACTCATCTGTAGTGAGGTAGGTCAGGGTTAGGGTGCCAACACCTATCCAACGTTTGGCATAGGGTATCCAGCGTTTGGCATAGGCTATGCCAAACGTTAGATATACCCAGCGTTTGGCATAGGGTACCCAAAAATCAGGGATTTGTGGTTGACTGGGCTAAAATGCTGAACCTAAGGCCCAACATAAGTGATGCACCTTTCCACCAATTAAAACTACTAGTAAGGCCCCTCAGAGAAATTTTTTGCAGTTTGTAGTGCCCTTGTAAGTGCCGTTTTTAGATCCCACAAAATCATGCTGCCTTATGAAATAGCTTACAACTGACAACCCAACAGGAAGGTCTCACAATGAGATTACTGTGGTATTGTGAGATCAAGAACAGAATATTAAACTGAAAAAAAAACAACATCAGAATCATGAGATCGTATCATCATGAGAAGTAGAAACAATGAACCCAGTAAGATTCCATACCTTGCTAGAGTTATTTCCATGATGTGATAGACACTTCATGCTGCAGTGGCCAATAGCCTCTTTGAGACGAAAACTAACCCATCATAATGCAGTTGCAAAACACCAGAGGAATCAAAAACAACTCTGACATAATACAGCCACCCAATAAAGGGTGTAATTGGTGTAAAACTGAAGAAATTTCGAATATTTTGTGGTTTGTCGCACTCATGAAATGTCCATGGTACGCTGAGGTAGTGAGGTTCTGCAAGAACTCGGAAACGATAAAATCGGAAGCGATGACGCGTACTATTTGGAAACTCTTTATTCTTGAAGTATTTACATGAATTAAATCGTAAATACTGTCCTCTGTGCTTTAAGTATCTAGGAACGATCCTCCCTAGTAAGGAGGGGGGGGGGGGGGGGTAGAAAGAGCATATAAAGGAGATGGTGGAACGAGGAAAAGCACTGTCATCGGCGATTTTGAGAAACCCTTGTGTCTCGGGGGTAAGGGAGCTCAAGATGCAGAAACGAGCTCAAGATGCAAGAAGACGGTTTGTCAGATTAGGTGATACATTTAAAACAGCTTTACAGACCACTACTTCAGAGGAATCGAGTCGAGCTCCCACTCATGCTATAGAACCCAATCTAGAACAACCATATGACGTAAATCTAAACTTCAATATTGATGTGGAATTATTAAATCAAATTAATTTAAAATATAAAGATGACTGGAATGATACCGATAATTATTTTAAATTGCCTCATTATTACCTTAAGCATCCTAACGAAATAGATGGGGCTCTGAATTATTTAACATCTATAAGTCAAAGTTATGGTGGTCTGAAAAGTAAAAGTTATAGTTCGAATAAGTATGATAAAATTATTTTATTTATACAAGACTATAAGGATAGATTAAAAAAAATTCATTCTAGTATACCTTTTATCAAACAACAAGGAACTGGAATATTTATGAATTGTGATGAAATGATTTCAAAATTATACACTTTGATAGGTAGCAGAGTAAACGGAAATACATCTGATGAGGTGAGAAATGAAGCTATTGATATTTTGGATTCGTTAATGCGAAATAAATTTCTTACGAAGAGAAATTACAAATCAATATATAAAAAAATATTTATAATAAATGGTGTTGTTAAACATTGAAGGTAATGAAAGTATCATTGATATAACATTTAGTCAACCAATCGAATTGAATCGTAATTGGGATTATGAAATAGGTTTGAATCAGTGTACTTTGTGGTATTCATGGCATAATATAAGTGATAAATTTGGAAATAATACATTTCAATACAGGAAAGACGAAGAGGGGGGATGGATGAATGTTACTATTCCTAATGGGATGTATAACGATGATTGTTTGAATTATTTTTTGTGTCAGTATTTTGATACCCCAAAAGATAAATGTCCTATTGTAATTTCATCCAATCCAGCATCTATGAGATTTGTCATACTATTACAAGAAAAACTTTATAAAAAGCAGTATGGAAGTGGAATCGGTAGTGTATTCAAAAACATTGTTAATTCCCAGTTATTTCAAACGTCAGCAAAACAAATAAAAGATGGGGCTATGTCAATGTATAATAATATTATTAAACCGAGATTTGAGTTGTTGAAAAACAGAGCAATAGAATATGGGAAAGATCTGATCAATGTAAACAAGAAGGAACTCATTGATGTAATTAGAAACAAAAAATCGATGAAGGATCTTATCGGTACAAATAAAAGGATTTTAAATCAAAGAAGTCAGGACTTGATCAAAACGTTAATGACTGGAAATGGATTAAAGATTCTGAAATAAGTTTTATTTAATAATTTCTTTCTTATATAAATAGCAGTAAATAAAGTTATCAGTCCGCAATGGAACATTTTTGATGAACCGTTTGTGGATGATACAGTGGTTAAATATGAATTTATAGAAATTCGAGAAACAGATGTGAATGTATCTAATAAATCAGAGTTTGAATTCATAACAAAGAAATTAGATTCTTGGTTTTATCCAAGTGAAAGTTATCTTGATGTCAGTGTAAGAATAGTAAACGAAGATGGGACTCCTATAGCTGCAACCGATGTTGCTACTTTAACGAATAATGGATTTAATTTATTCAGTACCGCTGAGTATGTAATAAACGATGAATCGGTTGAAAAAATTAATCATGTTGGTATTACAACTACCGTTACAAAGTTGATTGAATACTCTGATGATTATTCTAGAAGTGCTGCAAGAAATCATTTCTGGTATAAAGATTATAATCAAGGGAAAGAAATCAATCCTGTAATTGCTTCGTTTACTGCAGGGGCTGGAACAGTCAGGTTGACCAATAATGATAATTATAATAAAGGATTTGAAAAAAGATATAACAGAACAAAGAGCAGTAAATTAGTAAATATGTATTTACCATTATCAGAATTGTTTGGATTTTTGAAAGGAAACAAACGATTCTTCAGAGGTGCATCGCATAAAATATTTCTAAGAAGAAATGATGATAACAACATGATTATAAGAAATGGAAATACTAATTTCAAAGTAGTCATCGAGTATTTATACTGGAAGATCCCTATTGTAGCTCCTAGTATTGAAATGATGAGTAACTTAGAAAAGGGTCTTGCTAAGGATAAAAAGCATAATCTGATGTGGGAAGCATGTAATAGTAGTAGTTATATAAAGGGGCTCCCACTCCACCCTCCCCCCAATTTCAAAACCCCATTTTAACATCAATTTCTTAAATTTTAACATCCTTTTTACCAAATTATCCCCTTTTTTAAGAACATTTTTATTTTCTTAATTCCAAAATAAAGGATACAAGAAATGAGAATATTACCCTTTACTACATATAAAATACTACAATATACTACTACTTCTTTTTTTTTACATTTTTAATTTTTTATTCAAGTATTACTGAGTAAACAGTTCTAAATCCACATATGTTTCTTTGTTCTTGTTTTCGCGTACAATCGGTTGCAAAACCAGATTTTTCTTTAAAAGTAATTCGTTAGCAATGGCATTATATTTCTGAGTTATAAACAAATCACATGGTTTGTCATTATGATTAATAACTACAACCAACTTATCACCATATTTTGTCTTAGCAATTCTCATTTTAACGATAGTATATTTCAATCCTAACACTAGTTCTTCTTTCCTGATTGTCTCATTGTATTTATTCATTCTGATTGTATTCAAGACTTCCTTTGTGGACTCCATTTATTAGGGGATGATTTTATTAAATAAAAATCCAGACTCACAAACTCACATACATATTTTTGTTAATAATACCTAATGTAGCTTTTCTTTCATAATATATAACACAGTAAATATTATATGGTACAGGCTGAGCGTGTTTTAATGTTAAACTTATTTCAATATCAGCAGTTGTTCCATTATATATACTTGATTCGTGTTTGGAAACATCGAAACAGAATAGTGGATATACTTCTTTAAATTCTTCTATACTAACAACACTACCAGTATCAAATGCTAATTGCTTATAGCCCAAATGTATGAACCTATTGTAAAGATTTGAGTATTTACATTTCTCATCGCTAAAGTCGCATTTGAGTGGTTCTTCAGGATATTTATCCCCATTAATTCTAAGTTCTATGTCTGTTAAATTCATATGATCAAACACCATATTATTCATTAATTGATTGTTATGCTTTTCATTTTTCTGTAACATCACAACGATTTTTGTAGGACTATTTCTCTCAGACACAACTTTCCAGGTGTGCTCCTTATTCTGACTAACATCACTTTTATAACTATTACATGCTTCCCACATCAGATTATGCTTTTTATCCTTAGCAAGATCCTTTTCTAATTCACTCATCATTTCGATACTAGGAGCTACAATAGGGATCTTCCAGGATAAATACTCGATTACTACTTTGAAATTAGTATTTCCATGTCTTATAATCATGTTGTTATCATCATTTCTTCTTAGAAATAATTTATGCGATGCACCTCTGAAGAATCGTTTGTTTCCTTTCAGAAATCCAAACAATTCTGATAATGGTAAATACATATTTACTAATTTACTGCTCTTTGTTCTGTTATATCTTTTTTCAAATCCTTTATTATAATTATTATTATTTCTCAAACTGACTGTTCCACCCCCTGCAGCCCCTGCTACTACTGGAGTTGCAGTAAACGAAGCAATAACAGGATTAATTTCTTTTCCTTGATTATAATCCTTATACCAGAAATGATTTCTTGCTGCACTTCTAGAATAATCATCAGAGTATTCAATCAACTTTGTAACGGTAGTTGTAATACCAACATGATTAATTTTTTCAACCGATCCATCGTTTATTACATATTCAGCGGTACTGAATAAATTAAATCCATTGTTCGTCAAAGTAGCAATATCGGTTGCAGCTATATTATCTCCATTTTCTTTCACTATTCTTACACTAACATCAAGATAACTTTCACTTGGATAAAACCAGGAATCTAATTTCTTCGTTACGAATTCAAACTCTGATTTATTAGATACATTCACATCTGTTTCTCGAATTTCTTTAAATTCGTATTTTACCACTGTATCATCAACAAGTGGTTCGTCAAATATGTTCCATTGCGGACTGATAACTTTATTTACTGCCATTTATATAAGAAAGAAATTATTAAATAAAACTTATTTCAGAATCTTTAATCCATTTCCAGTCATTAACGTTTTGATCAAGTCCTGACTTCTTTGATTTAAAATCTTTTTATTTGTACCGATAAGATCCTTCATCGATTTTTTGTTTCCAATTACATCAATGAGTTCCTTCTTGTTTACATCGATCAGATCTTTCCCATATTCTATTGCTCTGTTTTTCAACAACTCAAATCTCGGTTTAATAATATTATTATACATTGACATAGCCCCATCTTTTATTTGTTTTGCTGACGTTTGAAATAACTGGGAATTAACAATGTTTTTGAATACACTACCGATTCCACTTCCATACTGCCTTTTATAAATTAATCGCTTATTATTAATCAACATTTATAGGTAAATAATTTTATTTCACTAATCCTTTAAGCTTTTCTTAAATGCAGCACGTATCCAACGTTATCACCATTCAAATCGATAGGTCTTCCCAACTGATCAGTAATTGTCATTCTCAAGGAGTAAATAAAGTCTTTTGTGTTAATAGGAAGGTAGATTAATTGTCTAGGATTCTCAACAATTTGACAACCCGGTTCTGTATTAGGAACAAATGTCCAAATGACATCTGATTTACTTTTGTTTACGATAGAACTGTTTACAAGAGAGCAGTGAATTTGTATTTTATCAACGCTTCTTGTTATATTCGGAAGCTTTGTACCTTCATTGATTTTCTTAGATATCTCACTATCCTTCTCAAATCCTAAAATCTGACACAAGTCACTATTAAATCTAAACATATATTTTTCTTGTAATAGTATGACAAATCTCATAGATGCTGGATTGGATGAAATTACAATAGGACATTTATCTTTTGGGGTATCAAAATACTGACACAAAAAATAATTCAAACAATCATCGTTATACATCCCATTAGGAATAGTAACATTCATCCATTCTGTTGCATTATTATCTTCACCTTTCCTGTATTGAAATGTATTATTTCCAAATTTATCACTTATATTATGCCATGAATACCACAAAGTACACTGATTCAAACCTATTTCATAATCCCAATTACGATTCAATTCGATTGGTTGACTAAATGTTATATCAATGATACTTTCATTACCTTCAATGTTTAACAACACCATTTATTAGAAATAATTTTTATATATTGAATTGTAATTTCTCTTCGTAAGAAATTTATTTCGCATTAAGGAATCCAAAATATCAATAGCTTCATTTCTCACCTCATCAGATGTATTTCCGTTTACTCTGCTACCTATCAAAGTGTATAATTTTGAAATCATTTCATCACAATTCATAAATATTCCAGTTCCTTGTTGTCTGATAAAGGGTATACTAGATTGAATTTTTCTTAATCTATCCTTATAGTCTTGTATAAATAAAATAATTTTATCATACTTACTAGAACTATAACTTTTACTTTTCAGACCACCATAACTTTGACTTATAGATGTTAAATAATTCAGAGCCCCATCTATTTCGTTAGGATGCTTAAGGTAATAATGAGGCATTTTAAAATAATTATCGGTATCATTCCAGTCATCTTTATATTTTAAATTAATTTGATTTAATAATTCCACATCAATATTTAAGTTTAGATTTACGTCATATGGTTGTTCTAGATTGGGTTCTATAGCAGGAGTGGGAGCTCGACTCGATTCCTCTGAAGTAGTGGTCTGTAAAGCTGTTTTAAATGTATCACCTAATCTGAGAAACCGTCTTCTTGAATTATTATCACCTTCCTGTAGTTTATTAATTATCGTTTCAGCGTTCTCTTGTAATTTTTTGATGGTGTCTTTAGTGTTTTCTTTTTGTGCCATAATAACTGGAGCGTTTAACTCTGAAGCATATTCCCGAAATCCTGCCTTCTCCATCTCATTTTGTTGAACCTTTCTTCTCTGAATTTCTCTGTTCTTCACTATCTCCGATAAAATATCACTCAAGCGTCTTGAATCCATTTATATACAACTAATTTTATTTCATAATAAATTTTGAAAGTTCTTTTTCATAAAACCCTCCTTGAATTAATTCCCCACTTTTGTCAGATATTTCATAAGTAATGGGAATGGTAGGTCTGATGGTTGCTATCTGAAATACTTCATCCGTATAATTAGGTAAATATCCTTTATCGAAAATACTTTTTTCTTTTTTAATTCTGACTAAATCCCCTACTTTGACGTTTCCTGTGATTTTGTAGTCATCTACTGGAGGAAACAGAGCACTAAAAACCTTTTTCTGATTAACCTTTTTACTAGCATCAACTGGTTTCATTTGTATTGATCTGTGATACGAGTTATTATAATTACTCACAAATAAAGGTAAAATATCAATCCAATTAGTAGTGCTATTGTGAGTGAAATATTTCCATAGCTTTTCTTTTAGCGTTCTATTGAACCGTTCAACGATTTGTGCTTTCAATTCGCTTTCAGATGCAAACCAGTGTATGCCGTTATTTTTCAAAAAAGTTTGAACATTTCTCATCACAAATTCTTTACCTTTATCAGTTTGTAGTTTCTTAGGAATTCTTTCTTTAAATATAACACTGAATGCTTTTATTATTTCAGCACCCGTTTTGTCTTTCAGAGGGATACACCAAGCATATTTACTAAAGCAATCAATAACAGTTAAAATGTAATTTGTTTTATTATTTTCTTTTTTATATTTCTGCATGTCAACTAAATCAGCTTGCCATTGCTCATCAACATAGTGAACATACACTCGCCTCCTTTCAAAGTTATGATAGGAAGGTTTGTGTAACGTATACACATTCTCATTTTGCAACACATTTTTTATTGTATCTTTAGCCACGTTCACTCCATTTTCTTTTAATTTTCTGTGAATATCATCAACACCTGAATAATTAGAATAATACGTCTTTAAAATATCTGTTTCTGCGTTGAGGTTTTTTTTAAAAAGCGATTTTTCCTCGATCCGCAAATAACACAATTCCCTTTCAGCATTGGAACATTGTTTTTCTGTGACACTGCCTTAAACATTGATTCAGTATCAGTGCTCTTTTTACATTTCATACAATAAATCTCCATTTATTAGAAAACAATTTTTATAAACGAAAAGCTACCAACTTCATTTTGCGCTTAATGTAGGAAATACAGTGAAGTCCACAGTTTAATTCATCTATATTTTGAACAGCAAGATTTTCATAAGCTATTTTTTTCTTTGAAGTTCTTAGATATTTAATTATTTCTTTTCCTGGGGGAATACCGAAAGAATCAAAAAATTCTACATGGGGGTATTCAGGTAGATTACAATACGCAACCCAGTGAGTTCCAGGCATTCCGAGTTTATCATAATTAATGACACCGCATTCTATACTATTTATATGTTTGGGTAGCGTATCTATAGAGAACACACCTCTAAACTGTGGTGTATCCCCTAATGCATCCATAATATCAAAATTGGTTAGAGGTCCTACTTTACTTTTGCTTCTTTTTTGATGTCCCCGTTTTTTGACTTCCTAGGCCTTCCACGTACCCCATTACCCACAACTTTTTGTGTTCCAGGGAGTGTAAACGCGCCACCTGTGTTGACATCATCGTTTTTTTCCTTCCTAGGCCTTCCACGTACCCCATTACCCACAACTTTTTGTGTTCCAGGAAGTTTAAGCGCTCCACCTATGTTGACATCATCGGTTTCCTTCCGAAGTAACCCATTACCCACAACTTTTTGTGTTCCAGGAAGTTTTAGCGCTCCACCTGTGTTGGTCATTTTATCCATAATTTTCTTACCAGCGAATGTACCCAAAGCAGCAGCACCACTTGTTAAAGCTGCCTTACCAAGGGTAATTGCTAGCGGTATTAAAAATGGAAGTAATCCACCCTTTTGAATCGCTTCTTTCATCTGTTTGTATGATACATCAATATCACAGCCCTTACTATTCATTTTACATGTTTCGATTTTATCAATTTGTCGTTTACTTAAAAGTAACTTAACTGGTTCTCGTTCATTTTGTCTACTATGACTAACACGTATCTGACATTTTTGTTTAGCACCAAAGCATTTCTTCAGCTTTCCTTTCTGAAGCTTTGACAAATAAACTGTATACTCCATTGTTTCAACCATTTATTAGGGAATTAATTTATCTTATAAAATTTATTTACCAGCCATCATTTTTTCTATTCTGGTAACGAATGGTTTGTCAACAGGTTTTAGCTCTAGCTCTAGAAGCCTTTTTAAAATATTTACTACTGCTCTTTCAATATTATCGATACGAGTTTTTTGACCAGCAATCTTTCCTTCAATTATACCGTTATGGGTGTGTTGCCCAAGAAGCTTTTTGTCATAATCTAAAAGATTCATAGTTAACGTTGCTAAATTAACAGCATCATTTTTGTTTCTAGGGTTTTGAACATTTGTTATCAACTTGTTTTCAGCGTTAATCTCTTTATCATTAACTCGAACTATTTCTTTTACAAATAACCCTTTATCTTTAATCCTTACCAATAAATTATCAGGAGAATCATATACCGCAGTTAATCTGTTGATATCTTCGCTAAAATACTGATTTGCCCCCACTTGTTGTGCGGTAATTTCTTCTTTAAATTGATTCAAAATAATAGTCATAGATCTGAAACTAATAGCGTCCTGGTCAGCTTTCGCATCCCCTAACATAATAATTCTCTTACCTTGTAGGTTAATATTACCGTTGTCATCAGTAACTCTCTTTTCATTCGATTCGTTACTAACCTTTTTTCCAACACTACCAAATTTATTCATTTATTATAGAAATAAATTATCCGGTAAATTTTTCAAAGTTTTTCCTGTACTTAAGGGTTTTATCTTTTATTTTTAAATCTATGAAGAAAAAACCGTAGCCCTTGGTTGCAGCCTCGAATTGTTTGAGAAATTTTTCATTGTCTATACTGGATACATGGCTTTGTCTTATTAATTTTACTTCTTTTGGATTAGAACACTGAAAGAATGCCAAATAATTGCACTGGAGCCTTACCACCTTTGGCGTTTTATGATAGCTTTGAGACAAGTAAATAATTGAAGCATTTTTCTTTCTTCCTCTTATGAATAAATCTTCTATTTTCTTCTGGTCTTTTTCAGTGACAAAATCGTCAAAGATAATCAAGTTTTGGTACTCAGGGTCTAAGTCGTCAACATCGACAATATCATCGAGATTGTTACTTACTGTTAAGACTTTCGATTTGCATTGTGACTCCAAAGTGGTTAAATTGGTTATAAGGTCTTGATACTTATCTTCTTCAAGATCTTTTGCATACAAGTATATTCGGTTGAAACAAAGATATTCATAAATTAAATTCAAAAGAAGGTTAGTTTTCCCTGTTCCAGAACTACCACAAATTAAGAGTCTGAATGGCCACTGAGGTGCAAGTTCGTGTTTGTTCTGATAAGTGTTCTTTTCACTAAAATCATAGACTTTGATTGGAGCCTTTTCATTCATTTATTTAGGAAGAATTTTTCATTATAAGATTTACTTGAGTATTTTAAGTATATACCTGAAGTTTTGAAGTAGGTACTTGAATTTTTTAAGTAGGTACTTGAATTTTTTAAGTAGGTACTTGAATTTTTTAAGTAGGTACTTGAATTTTTTAAGTAGGTACTTGAATTTAATGTTTATAACCTAATAGCAAAGTTGTAAATTTATCGCTTGATACTATCCTTTTATCATCCTTAGGATCCAACGCTTTTTTATTCTGCTCTTCTAGAAACATATTGTGCTTGTATGATGATATGTTCAGTTTTTTGCTAGCTTTTGAAGGGTCTTGGTTGTCCTTTAAATAAGCATATACTTTTGATCGTAATCCAACAAACTCTGTCATAACCTGTCCACCTAATTCATCTTTCATCATTCCTATCACTTTCTTATTTACACTAGGAAACCCATATGGATTATCTTTCGCATAATCAGATGTATCGAACCTCTCATTCAAATCCTGTTTGATATCTTGATAAAAATCTTCAGTTCTAATATCATATATGAAAGAATCAGTGTCCATATAACACAAATCAATTTTATCTCCATATTTAGGCTTCATATAATCATAATGGAATTCATACATCAATAACTTGGATAGTTCCAATACAGCAAAGCCGATATACATTGGTTTGTCTAGTTTTATCTTTTCCTTCGACATTCTTGCCACTGAAAAGTTTTCACTAAAAATTATTTCAGCTTTAAAGTTGGGCTTCTTTATTATTTTTTCTCTTGTTTCATTATCCGTTATTATTTCCATATCCGCTCGCTTCCTTACGTTTTCCATAGTTTTTCCAAAGCAAGCATTATTCATAAGCTTAAAGAAGTCCTTCTCAAAATCATTTGTACCTTTAGTTCTAAGTGCTGTGTTGTGGTCTATATATCCTTTTAAGTAAGCACTTTCAGTGAATCCTAGTATTCTGTGTAGTCTTTTTAATATCAAGCCTTTTTGTAAATAAAATTCTAGGTTCCTGTGGTGAACTACATAGTTGGTTTTATCTAATACTGTGGTACATAGCTTACCGTTAAAGTGTTCGGGTGCTAATGGTAAATCCTTGTGTAATTCGTGTATTTCTTTTGGATATTCTAAATCTACCTCATATATAGCACCTACATCTTGTCTCACCGACTTAATCGTAATCACCGACTTGATATGAGTTTTTAGATGGTTGTAATACTCGATTGATTCGTATTCATTCCTTTCTTTCAAATCATCCGGTATGGAAATGAATTGGAAATCATTCGCTGGTAAATTCTGCGACATCGCCCACCCATATAAATTATTAGCGTCTAAATACATTAAATAATTAGGTGGTTTATGCTTATTATAATCACTTGTATATTTATTATTTGCTTTTGCGTATCTTTTTATACATTGGGATACACCACCTCTTAATCCTTTTTCTATTAAGGTATACATGTCTTCCTTTGAGAATAACGGTAAGTCTACTTTTGAATGCTTTAAGAAAGAATCCCATGTCAACCCAGGAGCTGAGAAGTAATGAAGTGGATCCAGATCATAATTATGTATACACACATTTCTGAAATTCTCCACAACGTCTGATAGAATTAACACATCACTTTTTAGGTACAACTTGGTATAATCAAGTAATGTTTCACAGTTAAATTGCTTCCATATAGATACCGCTCTTTTATAATCACTTTTGTCAATACCTTTCCCCGTCAACCTAGAATAAAAGCTTTCTATTGGTGGTAAGTTTGTACAATTCATTTTATCGAAACTATCCACGAATTCATAGGGATATACACCTTTTTTAATTATTTCTTTGAATTCATCGTCATTTTTGAAGCTGTTAGATGTGTACTTGAAATTCTGTCTTAGATGATTACAAGGTACTTTGCAATCACATGTTGCTAAATTTGCTGATAGTTTGTCTAAAGATGAAGCCATAAATCTAATTGAATCTATAAACCGCATCTCATATTTTATTTCCGTATCCGCTTTTGTAATACTTATTGATTTCGAGAATGATATGAAACTTTCTGCACTTTCAAAAATTCCGTTATTAGGTATCAATTCTCTAACAAATAAATGAGAGTCATATTTTGATAAATTATGCATTACTACCGGGATATGCCTAGGAATCCTGTATTTCATATTGCATTCAGCATGAGCAAATCCCCTATCTTCTCCTGTCATGTGGTCGTGATCAAAGTGAGGATTTTCAGTAATTTCAGTTGTACAGATGTGACAAGTCTTATTCATTAGATTTTTCCATTTTTCGGTAATTTCTGCATTGGTATAAGTGTGGTTTCTTTGTCTGCTTTCATATTTGTTTGCAATTTCTGTGGATACTTTTGTAACGGTTTTAACAAAATGTTCTGCAGCGTCTTCACCGAAATAATCGTAGTATTTGTTCTGGTTTGTATCAAAGGAACAGCATACCTGAAATCCGTAAGCAAATGGTTTCTGTTTGGCCACTTTTATTGTTTTCTTCCCGTTTACCTGATTGTATTCTTCGTTATAAGACTCAAAGTCTGCTATTATGCAATAAGGTACTTTCATTTGTTTTGCAATATTTTTATATTGTATACTTGAACCTTCAGGAGGCATTATTATATCAGGATCTTCGCAGTTATTTTTACTTTCATGTTTTTCAAAGCATTCTTCCTTCTTAAAATGCCTTCCGCAATAAGTGCAGAGGTATGTCTTTGTTTTCTTTTTAGATATTTGAGGACCAACTAATCTGCTCAGATCCTTTACCTGTACATAATGATTATCGAAATATAATAAATTAATAATATGTTTAGCTGTTTTGCCATTGATTGTACTTTTTAGTATATGACTTCTGATAATTTTCTCTTTTTCAATTTGAAATAAACAAATCTTAATGTTGTATCTATTTTCAAATTTGTGTATATCTTTAGTATCCATTGGGAAGTTGGTAACCCCTTCGAAATCAAATTTGTTCTCATATTGTTTATATTTCGAAATTCTTCCCGGATGATCCTTAGCTGGATGTAGATTTGCTAAGATAGACCAAAGGAAACATTTCTGGTCGTTATTTTCAATATTCAAGCAAGCTCTTTTATTTTTTGCGAAATCTGGCAGTATTTTAAACGTTCCTCCCATGTAAGATTCTATTCGTGTCATCCTATAATCAATTCCTTCATACCGACTAAATTGTAGCCCAGATCGAGGGGTATTACTTAAAGAACTAAGTCTCTTGTTATTATCATTCAAATGATTATGAGTAAGAATGCTATTTTTATTTAAAATCCAAGAAGTACTGTTGTAATACACTACTACTTCTTCATCATTCTCCTGTCGATGAAAAATAACACGAGTTACGAACTGAACTCTATATTGATAAAGTTCATTCATCCGCCGCTGTAAATCGGCGAAAGTAAAAGCAATATGAGTATGTTCATCTCTTCCATTGCTTTC
Source organism: Branchinecta lynchi (assembly GCA_023053575.1). Lineage (NCBI taxonomy): Eukaryota > Metazoa > Arthropoda > Branchiopoda > Anostraca > Branchinectidae > Branchinecta > Branchinecta lynchi. The sequence goes on along the minus strand of JAKZAP010000009.1, from coordinate 1,884,034 downwards.
AACTGATACGTTTACAGTGTACAAATTCTCATTTTCCCTAGAGATAGTAGGTTTTTCTTCTTCTTCAGTTCTAAATAAATGATCAGGAATTAATTTTTCTACTTGGATTTTTTTCTTATTTATGAAGAGAGTTGATAAATCGATTACTTTCTGTCTACTGTTATCACGTCTTTCTGTTTGATCTCTTATGATATCTCTATTTTTCTGTACGGAATCTTTATGTTTGGTAATAATATTATTATAGTATTCTCCAACTCTTTTTAGTACTTCTTCTCGGTTTCCGCGAGTTGATAGGTTCTTGTTTTTCAGAAATCTTTTTAATTGACTCGCATCTTTTTCTTTTATCTTTTCCTTCTCTTGTGTTATTTTTGTAATGGTAGTATTATTTTCTTTTATCTCATCTTCCAGAATGGTTCGTAATCTCGGTTCTGGTTTGTAGTCGGATGGTCTGTTCTTATTATGAGTTCTTTCGTTTCTGCGTTCAATTTTAATTTTATCTTCAGCTATCAAAATATACTTATTAAGATGGTTTATTATATTATTTGTTATTTCATGTTTCTTAGCTCCATCTGTTTTGATTTTATTAATTTTCGCATAAGTCCGCAGTTCATTATATGTGTATAGCGATAATCTTTGTATAACCGCTTTGTTGTTTGATATAACCTTTTTACAAAGCTGAATAACCTCTGCAGTATTCATCATTTAATAGGGGAACATTTTTATTAATAAATTTCTCCCGTCTGAGTTTTGTCAGCCGTAAAGAAAAGCACTGGTTTCAGTATGCGTTTCACAGAGCAAGCGCTGTCTAGATTCTCTCCAATCAGTCAAGAAAGATTCAGTACAGTTCCGTAGATAGCAGATGTGTTTTGCGTTTCACGGAGCAAGCGCTATCTAGATTCTCTCCGATCAGTCAAGAAAGTTTCAGTAGAGTTCCGTAGATAGCAGATGTGTTTTGTGTTTCACGGAGCAAGCGCTAGTTAGATTCTCTCCGATCTGTCAAGAAAGATTCCATACAGTTTAGCAGGTGGCGGATGTGTTCCGAATCGCAAACCTTTCATTCAATCAAATAATTTCTGAAACAATTTTATTACATAATAAATGGAAGAATTAGAAAAGAAAATGTATGTTTACCGTCGCAGTTACAAGTACTACAATCGTATAAGTAATAGCTTACTTGTATCCAAATTCCTCTTTTCGGTAGCAGGAATGTCTGCGTTTCTAGTGCTACCGCTAGCTTCTTTAAGTTTGGGTGCTGTTATCATCGAAATAATTGAAAAGCAATTAAGCATTGCTGATAGAAAAGCAGAATTTAGGACTATTTATGATTTTTATACTGAGTTGTTGTCAATGCTAAAATGCGGACAGTTAACAATTGAGGAGGTAATTCAGAGAGAAACAGAGATGCGTAAAACCTTTCGATTTTTTCCTCGCGAAAAATACAAACAAGTCCGTCTGAATGGCTATAAATATTGTAATAAATCTATAAAAAGTCAAGAGAAATTACCAAACATATAGTCTATTGCTATACTGAATATTGTTTCCTAACTGTCAAACAGATCTTTATTTCATACGCGCATTAATGAGCTGCGTCATTCAAAGGTCTCGCCGTCAATTTGGGATGTAATTACAGTCTCCGGCGTGACTAACACAATCTCATCTTAACTCGGAAACTTTTGCGAATTGAACAAGGACCCTTGGTGTAATGGCTCAACGCTCGGCCGAACGTTGACTCATCACCATTCAGACCTTCGAATCCCACTGACCGCAGTTTCTGTTTGTCGATAGTGGGATGGTAATAAAAACTTTCGGGTTCCCCGTTCAGGGCCCCCAGACTAAGGCTACATCACCACAAACACTACACCAATCGGGGTGTACCAACATCACACCTCTTAATTTTCAAAGTATGGGGGTGTGGGGTTTTGCAAAAATATTTTATAAAGTTCAAAATCGGTAATCATCATATCATCATGCAAACTCAGTACTGCGTTTGTATCTATCGCATTTATGTGATAAACGTGGTTGGTTTCTATTACCAGATGTTTCAAAGCGATTGGGATTTTTATTTAATAAAATCATCCCCTAATAAATGGAGTCCACAAAGGAAGTCTTGAATACAATCAGAATGAATAAATACAATGAGACAATCAGGAAATAAGAACTAGTGTTAGGATTGAAATATACTATCGTTAAAATGAGAATTGCTAAGACAAAATATGGTGATAAGTTGGTTGTAGTTATTAATCATAATGACAAACCATGTGATTTGTTTATAACTCAGAAATATAATGCCATTGCTAACGAATTACTTTTAAAGAAAAATCTGGTTTTGCAACCGATTGTACGCGAAAACAAGAACAAAGAAACATATGTGGATTTAGAACTGTTTACTCAGTAATATTTGAATAAAAAATTAAAAATGTAAAAAAAAAGAAGTAGTAGTATATTGTAGTATTTTATATGTAGTAAAGGGTAATATTCTCATTTCTTGTATCCTTTATTTTGGAATTAAGAAAATAAAAATGTTCTTAAAAAAGGGGATAATTTGGTAAAATGGATGTTAAAATTTAAGAAATTGATGTTAAAATGGGGTTTTGAAATTGGGGGGAGGGTGGAGTGGGAGCCCCTTTATATAACTACTAATAGTTATAAAAGTGATGTTAGTCAGAATAAGGAGCACACTTGGAAAGTTATTTCTGAGAGAAACAATCCAACAAAGTAGTTGTGATGCTACAGAAAAATGAAAAGCATAACAATCAATTAATGAATAATATGGTGTTTGATCATATGAATTTAACAGACATAGAACTTAGAATTAATGGGGATAAATATCCTGAAGAACCACTTAAATGTGATTTTAGCGATGATAAATGTAAATACTCAAATCTTTACAATACGTTCATACATTTGGGTTATAAACAATTAGCATTTGATACTGGTAGTGTTGTTAGTATAGAAGAATTTAAAGAAGTATATCCACTATTCTGTTTCGATGTTACCAAACACGAGTCAAATATTTATAATGGAACAACTGCTGATATTGAAATAAGTTTAACGTTGAAAGATAATGAACCCGTACCATATAATGTTTACTGTGTTATATATTATGAAAGAAAAGCTACATTAGATATTATCAATAAAAATATGTATGTGAGTTTGTGAGTCTGGATTTTTATTTAATAAAATCATCCGCTAATAAATGGAGTCCACAAAGGAAGTCTTGAATACAATCAGAATGAATAAATACAATGAGACAATCAGGAAAGAAGAACTAGTGTTAGGATTGAAATATACTATTGTTAAAATGAGAATTGCTAAGACAAAATATGGTGATAAGTTGGTTGTAGTTATTAATCATAATGACAAACCCTGTGATTTGTTTATAACACAGAAATATAATGCCATTGCTAACGAATTACTTTTAAAGAAAAATCTGGTTTTGCAGCCTATTGTACGCGAAAACAAGAACAAAGAAACATATGTGGATTTAGAACTGTTTACTCAGTAATATTTGAATAAAAAATGAAAAATGTAAAAAAAAAAAGAAGTAGTAGTATATTGTAGTATTTTATATGTAGTAAAGGGTAATATTCTCATTTCTTGTATCCTTTATTTTGGAAGTAAGAAAATAAAATGTTCTTAAAAAGGGGGGTAATTTGGTAAAAAGGATGTTAAAGTTTAAGAAATTGATGTTAAAATGGGGTTTTGAAATTGGGGGGAGGGTGGAGTGGGAGCCGGTATTATATACTACTGAGGAACTGGTTAAAGAACTATGGCTTCTGGTACTGGTTCTGTGCTGTGCCGGTTCTGGGCGACTAGGAACTAGAGTAACAAGTGGCACTGGGGCCGTGACAGCTGTATCGAGCAAGTTTTCTGAATTTGGTACTGTTGTGATAAATCTTGGCGATCGACGTAGTGTGGTGACCGGCTCTGCTGTCCTTCTTGCGGTTTGTCGTTCTGCTGTCAATCGTTCCATTTCAGGAGCTTCGTGATTCGTTTGCCCGCCGCTTGTGGATTCAAGTTGCGGTTCAGCTTCCTGATTGGCTTGTCCATTCTTGTCCCACCATGTGACGTGTCTGTTCTTCGCTGATTGGCCCGTATCCGTGTGTTCATCTTCTTCAATTTCAATAGTACGTTCCCACAAACTTCTTGGTCGATGAATCTTTAGCCTATTATAATGGACGATTTGCTTGTCTCCATCTGCAATTCTTGTGATTTCGTAATTTACTTGATTTTCTAGTACTGTGGTTATCCGATAAGGGCCTAGCCAACGGATTTTCGCAAGCTTTATCTGCCTTGCTTCCGGTGGAACTTTGAGAAGGACAAGTTGGCCTATTGAATAGGGTTTCATGTTGACCTTCCGATCGTGTATGTTCTTTTGTCGGTCTCGAGCAAATTCTGAGTTTTTGCTGACTAGGTCGTATGCTATCTTCTGTCGAGTCAGCATTTCGGACTTGTAATTTTCATCCATGTTATAGAATACGCGGCTGTTTATTACAACTTCGGTTGGGAATCTGGGCTCTCTCAGAAACATTGCGTAGAAGGGTGAATCGCCTATACTTTCGTTAAAGGCAGAGTTCATGCTGAATTGGACGTATCTGAGGTGGTTCTCCCAGTCGGCGTAGTCTCTTCTTGCTATATACAAGCTAAACATGGTTGCTATGTCTTTGTTTTTTACTTCAGCTTTCCCATTGTGACAGGGTCGAAAGCTGCTGGTACGCGTCTGCTTTATTCCTAAAACTTCTAGCGTACTTTTGAAAACTTCAGACATAAATTCTGAACCTTGGTCGCTGAGTATGTAATCACAACTTCCGTAAACGAGCACAAAATTTTCAACAAAAGATCGCGCCACTGAGTTCGCTGTTTTGTGGTATACCCGCTAGGACTGTGTAGCGAGTGAAATGGTCCGCAATTACGACCACGTATTTGCTTCCTCTGGTTTAAGTTGGAAAAGGTCCTAACAAGTCTATGCTAACAACATTTAGCGGACCGGTTGCTTTCCTAACTTCGCCTAAAGGTGCTTTTGGCGTATAGTTCAATCCTTTTCTTTGACAGCATGGCAGACATGTGTCTATATATTCTTTGATAATGTTGTGCATTCCTCGGAAATAGAAACGAGCTCGTATCCTGTGGTATGTTTTCAGAAAAGAATAATGTCCTGCAAGTTGTGAATCGTGGTATTCTTCAAGTATTCTTGGTACCATAGACATAGGTAGGACAGGTACTGTGTTAATTTCGGATCGTCTGCATCTTTGGGCAGGAATAGAAATGTAGCATAAAAGTTCTGTGTCTTTATCTATGACAAAGTTCTGAATTTCGCGAATGACAGTTTTCTCGACTTCTAGCGGAAGTGGTTGGCCAGTTGCTAGGTACTCGCGTATGGATGATGCAAAATAGTCTTGTTCCTGGCTCTTCCGGAATTCTTGAACATATACATTTTGCGCTTCTTGTTTTGTTTCTATGAAGTTAACATTTGAGGGCCAAATGCTCTTATCTTCATTTTCTGCGATGTGGTCTGGTTTCTTGACCAAGTTTCCGTCTGTTTGAGGTGAGGATGTTTCCAATATTGGTTTCCTGTCTAGTCTTGACAATGCATCGCTGACTGAATTTAGGCGTCCAGGCAAATACTGGATCGTTAAATCGTATCCCAAAAGTTCGGTTTGCATTCTTGCCCATTTTCCTGTGACGTCTTTGCTTGTTCCTTTAAGGAGAAACTGGAGCGGTTGGTGATCCGATGCAATGGTGAAGGTGAACCGTTTACCTAACAAATATGGTCGGAAAGTTCTGACGCAGTGGAGAATTGCTAAAGCTTCTCGTTGTATTGTTGAATGTGATCTTTCTGCGTTGTTGAAAGATCTGCTTGTGTACTGGATCACACGCTCTTTACCGTCTTGTTCTTGTGCTAGGTAACCACCACACGCTTTCAGGCTTGCGTCGCAGTAAATTTTCATGGCTGCAGCTTCTCTTGTAAGATCCGGTAGACCGAGGATTGGTTTTTCCATGAGCTTCCCTCTTAGTGTTTCAAAAGCTTCCTTTTGTTCCTCTCCAAAAATAAATGGTTGGTCTTTCTTGGTAAGCAAGTTCAAACAAGCGCTGATCTCCGAATAGCCTCTTACAAATTTTCGAAAATAATTGAACAGGCCTAGCGCCGATCTCAGCTGTGATATATCTTTGGGGTATTCTAAGTCTCTTACTGCACTCAACTTATTCGGATCCGGCCTTATGCCTTTACTGTCAATTTCATAACCGATATAGGTCACGCGGTTCGAAAACAGAAGGCATTTGCTCGGTTTCAATTTTATTCCATGCTTTCTGAATGCTGCTAGCACTCTTTGCATCAGTGAATAATGTTGTTCTTCCGAAAAAGATCCGGCGATTGTGTCATCCAAGTAAACGGAAACGCCTTCGTCAAATAGGTGACAGAGAATTCTATGCATTATTCGGCTGTAGGCCATTGGCGCGTTTTTCAAACCAAATGCGAGTTTCTTGTAGACATACTGCTCGTGTCCAGGTGCTGAGAAACCAGTATATTGGCGGCTTTCCGGTTCGATCTCTAAAGCCCAATATCCGGCAATACAATCCAATACTGAGAAAACAGTTTTGTTGTGTAGCCTGTCAAGGATTTGGCTTATGAGGGGCAAGGGGAACTCGTCGTTAACCGTAACGGCATTTAAAGCTCTGAAATCGGTCACGAGTCTTTTTGTTCCATCTTTCTTTCCAACTAGCAGTAAAGGAGCGTTCCATGGTGATGCTGCTCGCTCGATGACGTCACAGTCGAGCATGCGCTGAATCTCTTTCTTTGCGATGTCTTCTAAGTGGATAGGTATTCGGTAGGGCCGTACTTTTACTGGTCTCGTATCTTTTTCAATCTCTATGTAAAATGGCTCAAGATTGCAGTTTCCGAGCTCCGTGCTGGATTTTGAAAATACGTCATGATTTTCCATGACTAAAGTTTCAGCAAGTTTCCTCCTTTTCGGTTCCTTATCAAGATGACTGAAATCGAACAAGGACAGGAACTTACTTTCTTCCTCTCGGTTAAGCGATTTGACGGTGTTGGTCACCAAACTTTCTTCTTCCTTTGTTGTTCCTGTCGACGATATTTGATTGACGGAAATGGCTGGCTGCGGTTTCCAGGCTTCGGCATTTGCAACGAAAATTTTTGGAACGGTGATTTGTTTGTCCGAAAAATTCTCAATGAGGACTTGAATGAAGCCGTCTCGTGGTTTGGTTATCTGATCAGCCAGCTCCAAATCGGGAAAGCGAGAGCGAATTTCTTCTGTTGCTTCAACGAGTAGGTCCTGATCGTAGATGAGGGGTCCACGAGATGTGCTGAGAGTACACCGTTTGACTGTTCTTGGTGGAAACTTCGTGCGTGTTACAAAATATAATCTGTGGATTTCTGGCGGGCTTGTAGTTTGCTCCGGAGCGGGTTTTGTTAAACGAATTGGCGTCGAATCTTCGTTTACGTGGCTTGGATCTGGTCTAGTTTTGCACATACAATCTTTTGTACTATTGCGAGAGTTCACAGAAAATGAATTGCAGGCGCGGTACGGTGTAGAAACTGTCTCAATATCGCGATATGTCCCGTAATTTTCCTTTATATCATAATTCGTGTCGCGTGATTTGTTCACTAGTTTATCTGTTTCGGGGTCAACCATGAGACCATACTTTTTCATAAAACTGTAGCCAATTATCATTGGCACTTTAAGCACTTTGCTGACAAGAAAACACTCAGTATACAATTTTCCATTTAATTCGATTGTCTTCGTCAGGTTCCCAATAACATTTAAACTGTGACCACTAGTGCTGTTTACGGCAGCGGTGCTTTTTGACAACTTATTTCTAACATGGCTGGGTAGCCTCATGAAAAGTTCATTCGATATAATGCTCGAGCATGCTCCTGTGTCTGCCAAAGCATTCACCGTATTGCCACCCAAAATAACATTGACAAACGGGGCATGGTTACTATGGGGAGCACAAAAATACGTAGCAACTAGCTTATCAAAACTACACGGGCAATTGAACTGAGAAATTAGGCAATTAGGACAATCACAGCATTTTTTACGCACTGAAATATTTTTTCGAGCACTAGAGAAACGAGAAAAAGGATGTGAATCGTGCGGTCGCCGCGAACTAGCACGAGCACATCCTAGTTCAAGTTTAAAGAACTGAATTTATTTTCCACTCGGCACTGGGAGGCGTAGTGGCCCCTGACGCCACAGTTAAAGCATCTCCCGACAGGGTTTCCGTCTTTTGTCGGAATGCTGCGACGAGGAGACCAACAATTTTTAGCCTCGTGGTTTGGCTTACCGCAATTATAACACAGCCTATCTTGCCTACTTCCACCGTGAGTAGAACCACTACTGCCTGCCTCGCTACTTGTAAATGAACTAGGCCTACCCTGCGGAATTTTCTGTTTGGCATGAGAGAACCCTTGGTTCGACCGACTAAAAGCTTGATCTCTATTTCTATACTGACCACGGTGATCGTTGTCGGGCGCGCGCGTTTGAAGTTGATCGTAAGTTTTATACGCCGTTTGCGACCCGTTTTTATCCTGGTGAGGATAACTAGTTTTAAAGGTTCGGCTTGGAATAGGCGAGCGCGAACGAGGAAATTCTGGTCTCTGAACTTGCTGGTTTCTTTCGTGCCTTTCGGGATAATGCGTAACGACCGGTTTAGCTTTTGTCACTTCGCTGGGAACTGCTTGTACAAAATGCATATCCGAATGGGATGAAACAGTGGTTCTAGCTGCTTGTTTTATCCGGCCGTATTACCGAGAACGAAAATCGTTCATGATGAAGTTGGACGCTTCTGTGAAATTTGCCGGATTCCGGGCTAAAATCCGCATACCTAAAGACGGTGACAAACTGTCTATCAACATATTCTTTATCAAATTTTCTGTTGCCTGATAGGCAGAGCCTGCCATCGCGGCAGCAGCTGGTGCTGCTGGCATAGCCTCAAGACTTAAAAGCTGAAGCACTTTCTTTTTCAAAGAGATGAGAAAAGGGTACGGATCTTCGCCATCTTCTAAAACTAAGGGCGCATGAAGTAATTTTGCCTTGTGTGAAGTGTGCTCAAACTGTGAAACTAAACGTTGCCGCAATAAAACGAACGACGTGAGTGACGCTTTGTTTGCGGCAAGAAAATCGTTAGCAGGACCGCTGCTTCTCATGAATGCGACTTTGATAAGCGCTCCATCGTCAATTAGCTCGTCTCAGTCTTCAAGTTTAGCCACACTTTCGACAAAGTCGGTAACATCCGTACTCCCGTCAAAAATCGGAATTTGCTGAGCAATTCGGCAAAGGAGTGATAAATCAATCTTCTCGTCACCCGGCATTTTCACTTGCGTTTGATTCTATGTGGTTAAAGAACAGTAGACTCGAACGATGGAATTCTGATCAGAACTAACGAGACTAATAATTTCTAGCGCATATTAAAGCAATGAAATGATGAATGATGGGTGAATACATGCAATCTGATACCTCCCACAAGAGCGACACTGCCACCAGTGAAACGGTTCTTCCCCTTACTCTATTGCATGTTAGTGACTGGGTAGCATGGTCGGAATAACAGCAATATCTACCTTAGAGTGGTGTAGAGGCGACTTCGCGGTCCGTCTGCTCCTGGGAGTCTTTACCCGGTATCCTAGTTCAGAACGCAAGCTGCGGGTTGATCCTGGCTTTATTCACAAACATAGGTTGATCTCGTTATACACAGTTCATGTCTTATACAACACGTAAGCACATACAATAAGTTTTCATAACACTGGGTCAATCAGTGACCATACGATATGCACGCCACGCAAGTTCTGAGGGCGAGTAATGTTGTTCTCTGTCCCTAACTTTTTCTCTCCGCAGGCTTTACCAGTTAAGGCTTTTATAGGCTTAAAGAACGTGCGTCACCGGCCCTGATTTGGTAAACAGTTATCGGAAATCGTCAACCACAATAACAGGATATCGGCTAACCAACTATCGGAAATCGCCAGCCACAATAACAGGATATCGGCATCCTGTTCCTTTAAACGACACACGCTTAGCATTTAGAACTGGGAACCCGGAAATGTGGTTAACCATAAGATAAGGCAACTGCGTAGTACTTTAGTCTCCAAGAGCCTTCAATTGTTACATGCTGAATCCAAATATGAAATAAGTTTCGCTGGACAAGGAGTTTACTTGGAATCAGGCAAAAAGCGGATATTTTGGGAAAAGTAAGAGTTGTATCTGAAGTTGATTAGATGTTTGATTCAGGGGTAGGAGCACATGCTGATTTCTGAATATGAAAATTATTTTCACGCCGGATATGTAGTTCGCGCTGAATCTGGGAATTTAGCATGAAGTTTTAAACTAAGCGATACATATTGAGGAGATATACTGTTGCAACTTTTGATCATACTAATGATAAACAAAAATGTGCATGCGATCAGTCTACTAATCTGCCAAACGGCATTTGCTGGTTCGAAAAGTCAGAATGCATCCGGCAAGGATCTGGTAACAGTTTAATAAAAATTTGTTGACCGATTTTCGAGTCTCTACCCTGCCCTTTATCCATAAAAGCGAAAGCTCTGCGTCGATGACGTCGTATCTTACACCTAGCGCTCTGGGTTTACATGTCGGTAGGCACTAGGCAGATAGGCAGTCTGTCGCAGAGTAAAAGTGCAATTCGGCAACCATGATATCAGTTACACTGGTATGAGTTACCAATGTATCAGTTACAATCGTGTCAGTTACCAAGGTATCAGTCATCACGGTACCAGCTACAATGATATCAGTTACAGTGGCATCAGTTACCATGGTGTATATTTATCAGTGTAAGAATCTCAGCAACAAGTAAACATTCAATAGTACAAATTTACAAGGAGTCTGGCGAAGACCAGATATCTAGAAGATCCAGTTGTCTGGATCAAATATGAAATTTTGGGATCCAGTCGAAACCTTTGGTTTTGTTCAAATTCACGATACTTGCAGCCAAAAGCAGCAGAGCAGCATGTAAATCACTGTAAAGTCTGTGTCAAACCTGGACAAACCTAGTCTTAATCTATCCTTCAACTCTTCATTGAAATCTGGTTTCTACCCTTTCAATTGTAGGTAATCATCCATACCAGCCAAGATTAGGGGCATGAAACATCCTTGTGCTAAATAGCAACCAATTTGTACTTGAAAAAAGATAAAATGACACACTGAAAATAGGATGAAATCATCGCAGTATGATATATAAACTGATAATTATTCAGTGATGGTTCATTATCTCTGTATCCCGGTGTCACCGAACCGCTTCTAGGTGGTGAGCAGAGGGGCTAGACAGTTGCAAGTAAAAATCCGCAGAAATGGAGAGTATCTGCAGTTTTTCAGTGTTAATGGTACTTTCGTGGTCTCTGTAAACCTATCACCTAGAATTAGTTGGTGAAAAATGTATTTCCAGGATAAACACTCACCTATTTACTAAAGCTCTCTGTGGAACCAGTCAGCGGGGTTTAGCAAACATGGCTGTAGCTGTGAGTCTACACATCTAGACACAATGCTGTGATGCACAGGTGTACTACAGGTCAGAATCCTGGGCTTTACTTGGTAGATACCATTGGAATTATGTGCATCTATTGGCCAGACGTCACGTTTTCTGAATTTGCACCTGTAAAACATTAGAGCATTTCATGCAGCGTAGAAGTATTTCAATGCGCTACACTATAGTCTTAGCTTCATAGCACATAAAGAAACAGCCTGACTGAATTTCAAGGACAATCGAACATGATTTCTAGATAGCTAAACCTTAGGCTGAAGAAATACTTTTCTTTTGTTTTCGTATGTTGTCGATTATTAGTCCTGGTTTGGTCTTACTGTCTGTCAGACTAAATCACCATAGTCAACGTTTGAGAGTTGTATTGGGATCCTGAACAGCTAGAAAAAAAAGTTTGTTGTAAATGATTTTACTCAACCCTCCAATATTGTTTTGTATTGTAGTTTTTAAGCTTCTTCATTGCTATCCCACAATTCCCATTTATGGTATTCTCAATCTCAAAACTTTACCCAAGTCGGTTGTCTGTCTGTCAGGTTATGTCAGCAAGATTTTTCTGGTCAGAGAATGTCGTACAAATGTGATTCTAAAATAAGGTTATAGTTTGTGACAGGTCTGGGGACCCTGACCTGATGCAAATATTTTTATTTACTCGAACAATCAATAATTTCTCATGTTACTCAAGGTTTTTGTGTAACCTACCTTACCATAATTGGTTTTGTTGTCTGTCTGTCAGACCTAATCAGCCTGAACTGGAGTCTCTTTTTTTACCTAGTTACCTAGACTACAGTAAGCTATCACGCACATACCAGTTTGAGGCATCTTCGTCATGTTTTAGTGGTTGACCTGCTGGCTCAACCCTTCTTGTACAGGAGGGATACCTGACCTCGTTTTTATACTACCTCGATTTTTGCCGCAAAAATGTTAAAATGAAATGTACATGCTGTCCTGACAGTCATGAGACAAAATATGACTTTTTGAACAGTCATGTGTCCTCAAATATTCAAATTCTCTGCCTTTTCTTTGTTTTCAAGCCGTTTTGAAAAGGGATTTTCTAGCGATTGACTTTGCTACCTTTTTCATCATTTTCTAGTCAATCGAGGTAAGGTTAGAATGAAGGGATCATGTTTGAAAAGAAAAATATTTGTAACAATAAGATTGAGCCAATATTTATTTATCCAATATGTAAACCATTCAGTTAGCTTCAGTCTAGTGTGTTTGTCATATTTATTGGTTCCTTTGTATACCAGATAAATTATTCTGAAGGAAAGAGAAGTTGAGGAGTGCCTGGTACAACTGCAGTGCTCCAGCACTGCATTTTCGATAGGGAGGATGCAGAGTAAAAATTTTCACCGGCAATTTAATGGCAATTTGAGCATTAGGCTAGATTGTTTTAAGTTTTTAAACCAGTTTTCAGTTACTTTAAAATGTTAAAATTCAAAAATAAGATTTTTGTAAGTACAACTAATCAAAAAGTGCAGCTCGGCAGCTGATTATGCAGCTACTAGGCGTCGCTTTTGCGAAGAACACTTGGACAGTACATGCCTATTGCTGCGGCCGAACTACCAAACCCAAGACCAAATTCAACTGACCGCTGCAGGCGAAGTTCTGATATTTGCATTTTCTTTTTCTGCCGAACTAAACTGCTACCCATGCAAATCCTAGCTTTAAATGTGGATCAAACATTAAGACCCAAGAATTTTCAGAATTATCAAGAGCGGAGAGGGTGAAACCCTAACAGCAGCTTCAAGCATTTTTCTGCCAATATTTAACCATTTCCAGGACAGGTTCTTGAACGAATGTTTCTCAAATCCCAGGCCTAAAACCAGGTAAAAAGGCACCTTCTAATAGAGAATATTACGAAACCCGTTGCAGTTTCCCAAGCATCCAGTTTCCCCTTTCCAAAGCATCCCAAATGAAAGCAAGGGCTAACCGTGAAATCATAGTGTTTTTCTTCACTTGTGCATCTACTCTGAATGCCAATAGTGACAAAGCGGAACCATGCCCTGCAGAATTTTTTTGAAAATCAACGTGCTTTTCAGCTATAATAGAGAGAACGGGAGACAAAAATAGAGCTTTTGAATAAAGATTAAATGTTGAGATAATAAGTAGTAGACCCAAAAAATAAGTAGTCTAGGTAAGTAAATACAAAATTTGGTAAGTAGAAAAGGCTGAAAATAAGTATCCTACTGCCAAAATAAGTAGAAGTGGAAGCACACTCAAAACACTCCGCCTTTTCAAAATGGCTGGTAATAAATAAATTACATACTTACTTACAGAGCCAACTGTTGTTGTTGATTTAAGTCGCCTCTCGTCTACAGAGCCAACTAGATACAGCACTTCGATATTTTGAATATTGCCACGCACCAATGGCAAAGTTCTTTGAAACATACGTAGCGGCAACGTAGAAATTCGAGTAACAACTTGGAAACACTGGCAATCTCACGATCACCGTGAAAAATGGTCGAAGACCGCTAACTTCGAGATAAAGGATTTTTTATCATAAAAGGTTTCGGATGAAAGCAGATCTACTAGGGGGAGGGGTGGAATCGAGAAATAGCTCATTAGGTCGCTGAAGCTTTAAAACTTGTTTTCTGCTGCAACTCTATCCCATTAAAGTAGAATTTATCGCAGTCTTCATCTTGCTTTTTGACCTTTCCGGATAAAATTAGAGCTTCGGCTTTCTTAAAAACGTTCAGAGTGTAGTATATTTATCTACACTGCATTGTGTTTGGCTCAGCACCCCTCCGCGTATTCCCTCGGGGTACTGACATAAATGAATGGAATCTGAGTGCCTTTAGTTAGTTGTGTATGAGATGAATGAGAAAATGAAGAAGTTTTTCTTGCAACCAAGTGTATCTTTGCCAAGGGCAAAGAACAGTGCACAGAGTAAGCTAGGTCATGCTTAGATATTCTTTAAGGATATTTAAAAGGTTTTGCAGATCACGAGGCCTCTTGGCGAACAGCGCTGCGTCATTAGCAACACGAGGTAAGGTTTCGACGGGATCCCAAAAAGTTTTAAGCCAGTTTTAGGATTGAGATTAGAAACATTAAAAGCTATAGCCTACTTAGGATGGAAATTAAATTTGGCAGGAAAAAGCAACACAAAATTTGACTACAGTTGCTGCTGCTGCCGGAACGTCGCTCCATCCGTTACAAAAACAAAAGATAATGGATTTCGAAAATTTTCGCCTGTGGCGCTCGATTTAATTTTCTATTGGCTATAATAGATAGTAGCTGTTCAGCACGGTACACGGTACGCCGTTCAGCACGGTACGAGTGGAAAGAAGTCAGTGAAAATGGCCAAGATGGACACTGGTGTAGTGATTTTGAAGTTTTTTAAAATGGATTTTGGAAGGAAGGATTTTGAGTACAATAATGTGGGGGGAGTGCCAGTGTGCGACATCCCAAGGAAGGACCTGCTGGCCTTCCTCACAAAGAAAACTAGTGTGGCAGAGGAGGACTTGGGACTCTTCCTCCGAGAGAGCCCCATATCATTGGGAAGCTTGGTTAAGCTTGCCCATGTCGTAGTGGATGATGCTGAAAGCCAGGGTGCAGAAACCACACCAGCTGGCGAAGTTGGGGCGAGCAGCTGAGGACTGCAAGGTGCTGTTCAGTCTGGGGGAGCACTTGGAGGGAACGCCGAATCGGCGGTGTCCTCGGTTTTGCAGGTATGGAAAATTCTGAACCATTCCGATATCTTGGTAGTGAGGTCCCTTTAATAACTCGGGTTCGATTTATAGTTAATAATAAACTCGCTTGTTTAGCGGATTGGATTGGTTCCGCTGCGTACGAATGGACCTGCTTTTGATTTGGCTCGTCGCTGATGTATTAAATTAATTAAATAATTTGCTAATTATCGAGTTCAAAGAACATAAAGATTTAACACCAGTCGTTTGTGGATTCCCGTGAACTGTAACGTTGCCAGTTTCTTACGCATCAGCGATTTTGGCCGCAAAACCTTGTGTAATTCTGATGCTTACGGAGTCGGTCCTCTTTTTACCAGTTATTGAGAAGTTTCGCATATTCAGTTAGATCTTTCGCTTTTTATTGCATTACGGCTCGAGATTCCGGGCTCGTTTTTTCCAAATGCTCGGAAACTTGCGATTGTTAAGCAGAATCTGTGATTAGTGGCACCACGCTATTGCCTCGAACGTCGGATCAAGGTTGGCTGCTACACCTAAGAAGGAATTCAGTGGCAACACAAAATTATAGTAGAACCGGTTTTCCTCAGTATAACTAGGTTTGTCAAGCACAAGGCAAGTTCAGCTGTGCGGGTCCCCCTTGTGTTGGGAAATTGTGGTTCATCTACTGAGGCCAAAGGGTATCAACTGAGCATGGTCTCTCGCGGATTGCAAATAGCTATTTAAAAATATTAGGGTCGTTGCTACCTTCGTGCGAAAGGTAGTTAATTGGGGTTCATTCCTGGGTGCGCAACGTCTATTAGAAGTTTAACACTTGTTCATATTTAGTAGCCTGTTACCCCTCTGTTTTTTTTGAAGTTTCTCTATATATAACTTACCCCTTGGTCATTTAATTTTACATACTTTAATACTATTCATTTATTATTTATTTGTTAACGGGTTTTAATCTGAAGTAAAGAACTTTAACTTAAGCAATTTCCTAGTGTCATTTTGAATAAACGAATTTCACCCGGCCACCGTTTCTTTCGGTTTTCAGTCTTTTATTTACAATTATTAAACTCAGTTTACCTCCCCCCAGGTGTTGTGTAAAGAACCAGCCAGCACGGTGGCTTCATGTCAGTTGCGAACCAGCCAGCACGGTGGCTTCATGTCCGTTGCGAACCAGCCAGCACGGTGGCTTCATGTCCGTTGCGAACCAGCCAGCACGGTGGCTTTTGTTACGGATAGTATTAGGATATTGAATATCAAAGATGACTCCGTAATCTGAAATAATGCGGGCTGAGAAAAGCAACTCCATATTTGGTAATAATTCAAGCCTCGGGACGATGGAAGTAGCCTTATCAGTTTCCTGTGCGGTTAGTTGAACTTTGAAGGTTAGCTCCTACGCAGTAAGCAAGAATAGGAATTAGATGTGAAGCTCGAAGCGAGCAGATGACTCTGAGAATTGACTGTAGCGAGACATGTGTCTGTATTATTAGATTACCTTACTTGTTAACAGAAGCAAGTTGTACTAAAGGAACAAATAAAGTAAGTGTCAAAAGAAAAGAGTCGACTTCCCGAAACGAAAGACTACGATCCTAAATACGCCTTCGACGGTTGAATACTGCCGCCGCTCGAACGCTACCATATAATGATCCCAAGTGGGACATAAGCCGCCGGTCCGAGTATAAAGAGTAATAACACAGGGCAAGAACCTCTCATCGGTTCACTGGTGGCAGCGGAGGGAAATTTATCTTAAACTCCTGATGCGAATTTTAAAAGTGTTTATGTTTCGTGAGTTTTTAATGCAATAATATGTAAATACGTTAAAGTATTGTGTTTTAAGTGTTATAACTTGTTTTGTCAAAATTCATAAGTTTTAATTAGTAGTCATCAATGAGTAATATGTAAAGGAATTTGTAAAGTAGTTAATGTACATATTATAAGTCATAGTTTGTACCCGGTTGTATATATATTGTATATTTTCACCAAACCATCAAAATGAATATATCCCAGAAGACATATTTGTTGGAACACCCGCAATCCATTGTGTTCGACACTAAATTCGATACAGCGTTACGGCAGTCGCAGATTTAACAAGCGAAAAAGAGACTTACTGCCAAGAAAGGGACTTATGATGATTTACATATCTTGGGACAGTTCGACAATGATGTAGAGCGTTTGTTACAAACTGTAACTGATACCACATTTCTTCCCAAGATTATGCTGGGAGTGATAGAAGGCGCAACGTCAGAAATCTATGGATCTAAGGAACATTCTGCAACAGTATCAGTTGTGTATGAATCTGCCAAAAAAGCTGCAGATCTACAGTTAGACCATATGTTGAAAGCAAATCATGTCCCTACTACAGTTGAAATAGCTGCAAGTTACAAGAAGTACATGGAAGGATGTACTCCGACACCTCTAAATCGAAACCTAATCTACGTAGTGACCAAGCTTTCTGATATAATCACTAAGCTAAACAAGTACCAGGACGAGACAAACGATTCGGTTGTAATGCAGGAGCAGAACCGACTGTTAATGTCCAGAGCCGAAATCCCAGAGATTCAGTTGTCTTTAATGTGGTCAGGCAACATTGTGAGGCTCATACATGGAAGCGACGAATATATTCTTCCAAGAGTTTGTTTTCTTGAGATTCATAACAAGCTGTGTGATTTTGTTTCAGTATTAATGCTCGCACAACTCATGGGAATGGTGGAGTATCCAATGTATTGCTATCAACACGTAGTCGGTTTTATCAGGCACTTGTGTGTCTTGCATTGTCGCTTGAAGAGAAGATTCTTCACTGTGGCGAAAAACCTAGAAAGTCTAGTTACAGCAGAGACTTTGAAGAACACAGACTCGTGGAATAACGACGGATTTCTTCATACAGTTGTACAGGGACTTGAAGATGACGTTAACTTCGACTATGTTGACTCTACTCTCCAAGAGTATATTATTCAAGGACCCATCGAATTCATACATGAGTTAGGAGCATTATCGAAAATCACAGGACATCCTTTCGTAGACATGCAATCTGGTAGTGAAAGTCTGTACGAGAAAACGCATGGGTATATTCCTGTTTTCCCTTGGCCGAGTTCAGGAATGCATTAACGCGGCCAAAGAAAATTACATACATACCTTTATAGGACGCCACAGAAGATGGCCAGAAGTAACCATTGATCCTCAAGCCCCGGCAATTCTCCATGAATCCAAACGATTGAATATAGATTTCAACTCACAGTCTCTCATTGAGAAATTTGGCAGACGTGTAAGCACTGACGATATGGTCTATGTAGAGCTTGGCAAGGAGTTAATGTTTGACTTTTTCAAAAATCGATTGCCAGATCTCAAAGATAAAACGATCTCGGCTCTTAGGTCTAAAGTGGTACAGAAGTACATCCAGTTTTAACCGGAAGCGAAAGTCTCATGGAAAGAAACTAGACTTCTCCTGCATTTTCTGGTGTCCAAAGATGAGGATCTGGACCATAAAGAATACATCAAAAGATTCAAATCTGCTAGAGATCTTGAGGAGTTCAACGAGTACTTGGTCTTGAGGGTAGTACCAAAAGAAAAGGAATTAAAGATAGATTTCCGAGGCTTTGGCTGTGCTTCTAGTGACATGGAAAGATCACGTCGAATTGTACAAGAGAAAAATGTGAAACATTATTTGGATTTGTATAGTAGTGAACAGGCAATGACATTATCTGAACTGGATCTGCTAAAGAAATTGTATGCTTTTCGAACATTGGAACGTGCGTATCCTGGACACCGAATATTAACTCTAAACATCGATGTCTCTGCATGGAATAATAGATTTCAAGCAAGTACAGTAGACGCAGTTGCAAGAGAAACCATTGAGAAAATTTATGGAGAAAAGGGGATCTTTTCGAAAACGCATCAGGCTTTCGAAAACACGTTGATATACATACATGATGGCGACGAGTGTTGGAGCTGGGAAGGTCAGTTAGGGGGTATAGAAGGATTGTGTCAAGATACCTGGGTGTATATTTACTTGGCTCAAGTTAGGGTTGCAGTGAAAGGGCTAGACATCCCATATTATGTTTTCTGCAAAGGTGATGATCTCCGCATATCCTTTGCTATCCCACCGACACTGCACAAAATGGAAACTATGGATAGTCTACATAGCAGGATTCTTGGCCATGTATCAGGTATCTTGACTGAAAATGGACACAAAGTTAAGAAGGAGGATAGCTATGCTTCAGATAAATATTTTGT